>VDFB02193867.1:388880908-389025182 GCA_007258455.2 Sequoia sempervirens
GAGGGTGGTGCTAGGAGGAGAGACTTGAGAGTGAGAGAGAGATAAAGGAAGGGAAGGTAAAGGGTAGAGGATAGAGGGTTTAAGAGTTTAAGTTTTAGGGTTTAGGGTTTCGGGTTTAGGGTAGAGGGAAGAGAGATAGAGGGAGTGAGTGAGAGAGAGAGAGAGACCAAATACTTATTGATAACCATAAATCTTTGATATCTCTACGTTTTATATTCAACTCATATGGACTAATAGTTGAACACAAAAAATCTATTTGTTGTTATAAAAACAACACATAATTATTTAAAATACAACTTATACTAAACAAAAATGGACCAATAGTTGAACACTAAAACTTTTTGAAAATCCTTCACATTTAATGGGAAAAAACATGTTATTTATTATGCTCACCTTTTATATTTGTGATAGGAAAAACTATTAATATAAAATTATCCAATGCTTGTACATTGCTACCCCAATTGTTGTACACATAAGAGCAATATTTTTTCACTGTGATAACAATAGTTGTTTCAATGAGTGTCTTATTTTATTAAAATAGAATTTTATTTTTTAAATGATATACTTATAGTGGAGATTTGTGATATTTTATTTGAAACAAAAAAAAAACTTATTTCACTTCTTCATGAATGTATTTATGTTTTTTTCATATAACATTTAGAGGTTCTCATGTGTTCAAGTATGGGTCCATTTTTTATCAACATTTTTTTTTTCTTTATTTACATTTGAACTGTTTATTTAAAATATATAGTATAAATATGTGGTAAGACTGGGTATTATCACTATCATACCTATATTTTAAAAATATATGTAAAGTATGCCGAGAGATATCCTTCTTTTGAAGATGCTTATTTTTAATCAATTGAACCTTAACCCAAATTGAAGCTTAAACCCAACCATAAAGCTATTTGAACCTTAATTGTAACCCTATTTGAAGCTAGTTCGGATTGCATGCTCATAGACAAGGAAAAATTCCCTAGAAGAGTGTCTTTCAAGTTTGAAAAAGTGTAGATGGAAAAATCAAACTTTGAAATGGTTGTCACTGACTCTTGGCTCACCCAAACAGTTGATCATTGCACTAAGATGTGCATATTCAATCGAAAAATAAAATTCATAAAACTTAGACTAAAAGAGTGGAATATCCAAGTCTTTAGAAACCTTTTCAAAGAAAGGATCTCCTTGAAAGTAGAATGGCTAAGATCCAAAAAGACCTCTCAAATTATTTTCTTACATCCTAATAGAAGAAGAGAGGAATCTCATAATTCAATTGGATGGTGTCTATAGTTTTAAATAAATCTATTAGAGACAAAAATCAAGGATTAAATGACTTGACTTAAATAAGGTGTAAAGCCAAGTTTTTTAATTTAACATGCAAAATTAGAAGGCAAAGAAACATAAAATGAAGATTGAAGATGGTTATGGATAAAATTATGACAATCCTGACACCATCAAGGCTTCCTTGGTTTTCTCTTGGGAAAACATGCTTGGGGAGGAAAATGAAGACAAAAAAGAGAAGAAAAGCAGGCTCTCTTCCTGTATCATATCCCAACCTTGGATGATGATTCTGAATTCTAATTTAAAGTAGCTAAAGATGTCCTTAAGGAAGAATGTAGCTAACAATATCATCATGGAAAAAAATATTTTACATCATTTTCATGAGTTTACAAGCATGCTTGGTGGAGATCATTGTAAGTATCATCTCGCAGAAACATCACATATTGCATATATGCTTACCTACACCTCACTTGGAGAGATTGAGTTTGGGTGCAATATGTGAATAAATATAGATTGCTATAGGTATGATATAAAATTGTATTGAAATATTGGATATATGCTCATCAATCTGGTCAAAAACTTTATGTCACATATAATTTTGTGCCAACTAAAAGGTCATTTTTTGATCTAACAATTATACTTGAACATAACTATAAATTTAACAATGTTTGCAAGAATTTCAGAATAAACACTTGGATTCTTAAATATTGACACATCTTAACTTTATGTCTCTCTCTTCCCCATATTCTCTCTCCCTCCTCTACCTATCTATCTCCCTTTCTCCCTCCCTCTCTCTATCTCTTCCCATCTGAGCTCTCTCCCTATACCCCTATCTATCTTCATATGTCAACCTATTTGTCCCTTTCTCTTCCCATATATCTCTATATCTATGTCTTTCTCTTCCCATTTATCTCCCCCCTCTCTCTCTCCCCTTATTTATATCTCCCTCTCCATTTCTATTTGTCTTTCTCTACTTATCTCTCTCTCTATATCTCTATTGATTTTTCTCCCTCTTCCACTCTCATTCTATATTCATCTCTACCTCTATCAATTTGTCTCACTCTTCCTCTCTTGCTCTATATTCATCTCTACCTTTATATTCCTCCCTCCCCCTCCATCTATAGAAATGTCTCCCTCTCTCTACCCATCCATCTCACTTCCTATCTCTAGAAATGTTTCCCTCTCTCTATCTTACTCACTCCATCTCTTCTACTCTATATCTTTATCTTTATTTCTCACTCGATCTCCCTCTCACTCATCTCACTATCTCTTTCTATCCATGTACTACTCAATCTACCTCTCTCATCTATCTATCTCTTTCTATCCATATACTTCTATACGTATATCTCCCTATGCATCTATCTCCCTATCTCTTTTCCTATCTCTATCTATCTCTCTATATTAGCCTCCCCTCTCACTCTCCTTCTCTCCCCCTCTCTATATATATCTCCCTCTTCCCCCTCTTCTATCTCTCCCTCCCCTCTCTTACATATCTCTCTCCCTTTCTCCTCCCTCTATCTCTCCCATCTTTCCTCTATTGCTCCCTCCCTATACCCCCTATCTATCTTCATATCTCAACCTATTTGTCCCTTTTTATATTCTGTATATCTCTATATCTATGTTCTTTCTTCCCATTTATCTATCTCTCCTCTCTTTCTCTCTATCTCCCCTATTTCTATCTCCTCCCTTCTATTTGTCTTCTCTCTACTTATCTCTCTCTCTCCCCTCTCTCTATATCTCCTTATATAGACTATCTTTCCATATATATATATCTCTATATATATATATATCCCCCTCTATATCCCTATCTCTATATATTTATTTCTCCATCTATCTCTCTCTATATCTCTATCTATTTTTATCCCTTTGCCTCTCTCATTCTATATTCATCTCTACCTCTATCTATAGGGAGAGATACAAAGGTGAAGCATTGGACCTTCCCAAAGATCCATCAATCTCAACACTACTCCCAACTATTTTGAGCATTTAAGTACATATTGTATGCTAGATTAGGAGGCATGTGTCAAAGCTCATATTTATTGATGCAAAATAGGTCCAAAGTCACAAATTTGACGTAGTGTTAGTTATAATTTGTACAAAATTTCAAGTGCCACATAGAGCAAATACATTCTAGTTTTTTATATCATGTCATCAAATTTGGCACTTCATCAAGATTTGTATCTTAATCAACATTAACAAAAGAAAAGGTATGTACTTGAATCCCTTGCATTTAAATTTTTCTATATATATAAATATTTTAATATTTTCCGTCAAATAATATATATATATATATATATATATATATATATATATATATATATATATATATATATATATATATATATATATATATATATATTAGTGTGTATTTATTTATTGCAATAAACAATTAACCTAAGTAACACATTAAGAATTCTAAGGATTTGTGCTTGGAAAAAATGCATAACAATTTTTTTTTTGGATGTCGTGTTGTATAGTTTAGAAAAGCTCAAAATATGAATAGGATTTTAAGGCCATATATTATGGTAGCTTACAATGCAAAAGAATGAAGGAAATCTTTTATCAATTTTAATCTACAATTTAATACCATATGAAAAACCACATGTAGTATTATCTAAAATTAATTCTTGACATATTAATTTTATAAAATACACTTACCATTCAATAAAATTCTCCCAAGAAAGAAACCCTAAGTGAACATTAATTGAACCCTAATTGTAGATTCATAACTCTAATCATAACCCTAAGCGAACACTAATCCTAATCAAACCCTAACCCTAGCCTTAAAGTTATCATATAATCTAATTATCTCTCTTATCTAAATTTGGGTTGAATTATTTTTCCTTTATTTTTAATTTCATATTTTTTTTGTTTATTAGATCTTATTTTATGAATATATACAAATATAATTTTACTTCTACTTTCATTCTATGCCTATTTTTTTCATCATATTTTAACATCCATTTTCTAGAATATTCGATCAATCTCACACATATAAATATGAAACCTCAAAATTTTAAAATAATATTCAAGTTTTCCCACTTCAATTTATCATTTATGTTATTTGAATTAAAATATTTTAAATCATACTCTTAATTCATCTAAAAAAGAAAAACAAATTGATATATAATTTTTTATTAAATACATTTTAACTTATTTTCTTGGATTGTATAAATATATTTCTTTATTTACATTTGGACTATTTATTTACAATATATAGTATAAATATGTGGTAAGACTAGGTATTATCATCACGATTGAGTGCGCCCTCTCCCCTAATAAATGTTTTTATTTTGCAAAGGGATAAGTTTGCATGGTCATAGATCAATCATCATGTGATCTCAACAGTTCCCCGCCATCCCACAATGACCCCACCAGTTGATCAAGATATCACAGACGAGTGCCACGTGTACTAGTTCCTCTCCCCTAATAAATGTTTTTATTTTGTAGAGGACAAGTTCACATGGTCATAGATCAATTGTTGTGTGATCTCATCCATTCCCCACCATCCCGTGATGACCCTAGCAGTTGATCACGATATCACAGGTGAGCACCACATGTCTCATCCGGTGAAGTCGAAGGAATGATAAATACTTTGATGGGTCATTAATACATTATGATGCGGGTTACTAAAGCAGTTATAAGATGCATGTGTTTTAAATCAATGAAGATGTTATAATCCCGGTAGAAAGGTGCTCAATGGTTAATAACAAGACTGGAAACTATGTTGAATGAACAGGATTGCCGATGGTTGAGATCCATGGTTGCCCACCATCGCGTGATCAAAAGTTGAGTTCTTTATTGATTGTGATATCACAGGTGGGCACCATGTGTCTCATCTGGTGAAGCCGAAAGAATGATAAATACTTTGATGTGTCTTTAATACATTATGTCATGGGTTATATTTATTAATGTCTTAATATTAGTTTATAAATTGAACATTAATTATAAATATTTTAAAATCAATTAAGTATTTCAATCTAAAATTTTAATATTTGACATTACAAATAAAATTAAACTAAATTCTAATTTTAAAATCCATAAAATATTTATTATCTATTTAGTTTTACTAATTATCTAATACAATTAAAATAAATTAAATTAAATATCCATTTTATATTAATTAAACAATTATTAATTAGAATTTTAGAAAAATTAAGAAATAAGATCTATATAAAATCAACTTTTCTATTTTTTTTCTTTATGTCCAAATCATTTCATTTTCTAAAATTATACTAAATTCTAGATATCATAATTAAACAAAAAAACTTTATTCTATTCTAATCCTAACCCTAGTTAAAACCTAACCCTATTTGGACTCTAACACTTACCCTAATTGAACACTAATTCTAATTGTAATTGACCACTAAGCATAATTGAATTCTACCCCTAACCCTAACCCTAAACCTAACTCTAATCAAACCCTAACCCAAACCTACTTGATTCATAATCCCAAACCTAACCCAAACCCTAATTGAACTTTAAAACTAACCTTAATTAAGCATTAACCCTAATTGAACATTTACTGAACATTAGTCCTAATTGTACCATAACCCTAACTTTGAACTAAGTTGAACTCTAATCCTAACCCTAACACTAATTCTTATCCTAATTGAACCTTAACCCCAACCCTATTTGAACTCTTATTGAATTTATAACCTTAATTAAAGCCCAACCTCATCCTCAATCCTAACCCAAATTGAACATTAATTGAACCCTAAACCTAACCCTAAGTGAACACTAATCCTAATTGAACTCTAACTTTTCAGTTGAAAATATTAAAGTGCCTTAGATTTTCCCATTCATCATCATTTATCATTCAATTCCTAATAGAACTCAAAAATTTATACTTTTATAACGTTTTAATACACACCACACACCTAATATTAAGGGTTTAGAGTTTAAGGGTTAAGGGTTTAAGGTTTAGGGTTAAGGGTAGAGGGAGAGAGATAGAGAGAGTAAGTGAGAGACATGAGAGAGGGAGAGGGGTAGGAGGGTGAGACTTGAGAGAGAGAGGGAAAGAGGGAGGGAGTGGGAGAGAGATATGGGGTAGAGGGTTAAACGTAGAGGGTAGAGGGTTTAAGGGTTTAGAGTTTAAGGGTGGAGGGGAGAGAGATAGAGGGAGTGAGTGAGTGAGAGAAAAACCTAATAGAGTGAGAAGGGGTAGGAGGGAAAGACTTGAGATAGAGTGAATGAGTGTGAGAGAGACCTCAAAGAGGGAGTGGTGCTAGGCTCAACTCATCATGCAACTCACCACATCGGCAGATCTTTTGAGAAGTGTCTAAAATTTGACTTTTTAAAGGTTCGACTGAAACTTAATCATGGAACCCCCAATAGTTGAACCAAAAAATATCATTTGTTGCTTATAGAACATGATATTTTTATTTAAATTAAAATTAATAGTAAAACCTAAGTGGACCAAATACTTATTGATAACCATAAATCTTTGATATCTCTACCTTTTATATTCAACACATATGGACTAATAGTTGAACACAAAAAATCTATTTGTTATAAAAACAACACATAATGATTTAAAATACAACTCATATTGAACAAAAAATTGACCAATAGTTGAACACTAAAACTTTTTGAAAATCCTTCACATTTAATGGGAAAATACATGTTGTTTATTGTGCTCACCTTTTATATTTGTGATAGGAAAAACTATTAATATAAAATTATCCAATGCTTGTACATTGCTACCCCAATTGTTGTACACATAAGAACAATATTTTTTCACTATGATAACAATACTTGTTTCAATGAGTGTCTTATTTTATTAAATGAGCATTTTATTTTTTAAATGATATACTTATAGTGGAGAGTTGTGATATTTTATTTGAAACAAAAAAAATACTTGTTTCACTTCTTCATGAATGTATTTATATTTTTTTCATATAACATTTAGAGGTTCTCATGTGTTCAAGTATGGGTCCATTTTTTATCAACATTTGTTTTTTCTTTATTTACATTTGGACTGTTTATTTAGAATATATAGTATAAATATGTGGTAAGACTGGGCATTATCATCATGATTGAGTGTTCCCTCTCCCCTAATAAATTTTTTTATTTTGCACCCTGCACAACTATTGGGCCCTCTCCCCTAATGATTTGTATAGGATCTATACCAATTGCGAATCTGAATGCTTAGTTATAACAACTTAATGGAAATATAATTCATGCATACATTATAGAAATTATGCATAAAAGACTGAAAACTAAAGGTGAAAATGAGAACATGAGAGAGAAGGAGAGAAAAAGTGTAAACAATCTGATAACGAAGTTCGCCACAAACGTGACTACGTCTCCAGGTCTGCTCCAATAGAGTGAGACCGATCCGATTAATCTCCAAAAAAAATATTACAACTACACCAAGACCATTCCTTCTAGCACTTCAATAGTGTAACAATACTCTGACGTGCAAGAATGGCTCAAAGAACTCCTTAGAAAATCTCCCTTTTTCTCCAATCACCTAGACTTGAAAAATCTCAATGAAAAAAACTCTCACACCTAAACCCCCTTTTATATATAAATTTTGCATATGGGGTTAAAAACCACCATAATAAATAAAATAACAAATTAACCCCCCTCCTTTGGCTTTTATAATTATAAGCCTTACAAAAAAACACTAACCCGTTTATATAAAAAGAATAACTTCCCCATTTTAAAAATAAAACATTAAACAACCCCTTAAATAAACATTTGGAATTTGTTTTTAAGCCCTTGTCTTATTATATTCACGGGCTATTTGAGTTTAGGGAGTTTAGTTTAAAATTAAAACAACAATTTAGTGTTATTTTAGGAGGTTTTTTTTTCTTCTTATGAGTTAATTTTGTTGATTTTTAGGAGATTTGGATCCCACCAAATCCAATTGGGATCCCACAAAATCCGATGGATTTTTGTGAGATTAAATAAGCCTCCACACTTTATTTTCATAAATAAAGCATGGTATGTGATTTTTTTTTGTGAGATTTTTGCCACATCACCTACAATTCCATGTCACCATCTAGTCAACTGCCATGTCACATGCTAACATCATGCTAACATTACTAGTTGTACCACCAAGTCAACTAAACTTTGACTACCAATATCTCGAGCATACGATGTGAGATTTCGATGAAACGAACGTTGCTAGAATTGTCTCGACGAGCCCTTCAACTTGATGCCACTTCTATCAAATTTTGATATGATCATTTTTTTGCCTTTCTGGATGCCCCTTACTGCCTATTTGACCAAAAATTTTACCAGTCATAACTTGTGCAAATGGACTCCTTTTCATTCCGTTCAAGTTGCACTGGAATCAGGACATCGAGCTCTTTCTAATGGTGCTAACATCTAGAGTATTTGAGACACTTCAATTTTTACTGAAAAATATCCCCCAAATCACCTAATAAATGTTTTTATTTTGTAGAGGGACAAGTTCACATGCCCGTAGATCAATCGTCATGTGATCTTAGTCATTCCCCACCATCCCATGATGACCCCACTAGTTGATCACGATATCACTGGTGAGTGCCACATGTCTCATCCGGTGAAGCCGAAGGAATGATAAATACTTTGATTTGTCTTTAATACATTTTGTTGCAGGTTACTAAAGCAGTTATAAGATGCACATGTTTTAAATCAACGAAGATGTTATAATCTCGTTAGAAAGGTGCTCGATGGTTAATAACAAGGTTGGTGACTATGTTGAACGAATAGGATTGCTGATGGTTGAGATCCATAGTTTCCCACCATCGCATGATCAAAAGTTGCGATTTCTTTATTTATTGCAATATCAATATCAAGGGCGGGAGCCACATGGATCTCCTTGGCAACGAGTAGTATGGTAAAAAATTGATATATTTATTTTATTTTATTTATTAAATACTTACTAGCATATATATTATTTATTAATAATATATATAAAATATGTCGAGAGATATCCTTTTGATGCGTCTATTGTACTATTATAAAATAGGTGCCTCGACAAAGATATCTCTTGCCGTATTTTGTATATATTAATAAATAATATATATATGCTAGTAGAATTTTCAGCACAACATGAAAGACAAGATTAGAATTACTTTTAGTTATAGAATTATAATCCTAACCCTTCTAATTTTTAAAATCCATAAAATATTTATTATCTATTTAGTTTTACTAATTATCTAATACAATACAATACAATACAATTAAATATTTATTTTAAATTAATTAAACAATTATTAATTAGCATTTTAGAATAAATTAAGAAATAAGATCTATATAAAATCAACTTTTCTATTTTTTTTCTTTGTGTCCAAATCATTTCATTTTAAAAAATTATACTAAATTTTAGATATCATAATTAAACAAAAAATTTATTCTATTCTAATCCTAACCCTAGTTAAACCCGAACCCTATTTGGACTCTAACCCTTACCCTAATTGAACACTAAATCTAATTGTAAATGACCACTTAGAAGCATAATTGGATTCTACCCCTAACCCTAACCCTAACTCTAACTAAACCCTAAATGTAACTCTAATCAAACCCTAACCCAAACCTACTTGATTCATAATCCCAACCCAAACGCAAACCCTAATTGAACTTTAAAACTAACCTTAATTAAGTATTAACCCTAATTGAACATTTATTGAACATTAGTCCTAATTGTACCATAACCCTAACTTTGAACTACAGTTGAACTCTAATCCTAACCCTAACACTAATTCTTATCCTAATATAACCTTAACCCCAACCCTAACCTTATCCTTGACACTATTTGAACTCTTATTGAATTCATAACCTTAATTAAACCCCAACCTCATACTCAATCCTAACCCAAGTTGAACATTAATTGAACCCTAAACCTAACCCTAAGTGAACACTAATCCTAATTGAACTCTAACTTTTTAGTTGAAAATATTAAATTTCCTTAGATTTTCCCATTCATCGTCATTTATCATTCAATTCCTAATAGAACTCCAAAAATTTATAATTTTATAATGTTTTAATACACACCTAATATTAAGGGTTTAGAGTTTAAGGGTTAAGGATTTAGGGTTAAGGGGAGAGAGATAGAGGGAGTGAGTGAGTGACCTATTTACATATTATTCTTTTATTCTTCGTCAGTTAAATATTTAGTTACCCATTTATCATTAGCAAAAATGACCCAAGAATTTAATAGAATGGACTACTCATATAATACCTTGCATTATGGAGCTCAATTCTTTGATATATTACTACTTATCAAATCCTTTGTAAATAATTGTAAACTTATGACTCCATTTAAGCATTTAATTGATTTTTTTGAATCAAAGCAAAAACATAGACACACAATTGAACAGATTATCAAAACAAGAATCACAACATCATTAACATTTCTTTCAAAATTCACTCAAATCCACATAAGGAGAGAAAATATATTAGAATTATATGTTTATTCATGCTTATAAGTCATATCTGCATACAATTTAAGATAATTTGCATATATTCATCCAAAACTCAAAATAGGCTATCTATTCTATTTCATCCGCTTGGGGTTTTAATAGCCAATGGCACCACATATATCACTTCCTCATCAGAGGACATATATCTTGCTACCCATATATTCAACTCAAAACCTAGCTAGATGTTTCATTAGTTCTCTCCCTACAAATGAGCCTTGAATTCCCTTTTATATGACAAGGGAGCAACAAGCTTTGGGCTCAAATGTAATTTCACCACAAATTTTCATTTGAACAAAATCTCCATTGCATTCGACTTTCATTTCAAAACTTCCCACATGTTGAATCTGCAAAACATAGTGCATGAACTAGGGAAAGCTAAAAGAAAAGGGAACACCAATTGTCATCAAAATCCCCTTTGTCGCTATCCAAGCAAAAAAACTAGGCAACCAAATTTCCATGAAGGCACCACATCAACTTCTTATTTACCTACCACCCTACCCTTACCAACACTCAAACTACGATATACACGCCCACTTTTAGTTGTTGCCCAATATGGTAGACCCTTAACCTCCTTTTCTTTCTTGTCCTTTCCCAATATGGTTCTAGTCCGTCCGCTTGGGGTTTTAAGAGCCAATGGCACCATGGATATCACTTCCTCATTAGAGGGTAGACTATGATTGAAGCAAGCTAAATACTGATAGTAGTTGGAGTCAGTCTTGGTTACATCATCAGAAGTGTTGCTCATAAGGTCAATGGGTGAGTGTTGGCATACAGAGGAGCCATGCCCATACCTTATTTTCCTACCCACACTAGTAATAGAGCACACCGACTGCTTGCCTTTGTGATCTACCAGTTGAGCAGCAACGTCCTGGAATTGCAACCTTCTATTGCATCTAGTAGGCACAAGCCTGGGCTTGTCAACCAAAGCACCTTCCTCAATAGCAGGACCGAGCTTTTGTGAGCTCAAATGAATAGACCTCCTTACTAACTTACTCATTTTCTCTTATCAGACAAGCACTCAAACTTGATTAGACTCAGCCTACAAAGTTCTCTAACTGCTACAAGAATGATAGTATTAGCAGTTAATTCCTCTTGTATTTATTGTGTGAGGTAATGGCAACCTTCATCAATGCTTAGTAAAAATGCATGTGCAAACATGGCAATTTGGTGGCGTATGTACTGTCATCATTTTACTAGAGCTGCATGAGAATCTACAAATCACCTTTTATGATTGCCAACAACATCTTCACATAGATTGAGATCGATGTGACTACACAAGCAAGGAATAATTCATTAATGCTTCACTAGTTGTATGATAAAATGACCACCATGTGTCATTTTCCAACTTTGAATACTGCTCATTGATCTCCTTAAGAGTTAGCAGATCAAACAATTTATCTTGAGCTTACTCATTTTCACATCCAACGAAGCATCATTCACCTTCCTCATGACCAATAACATTAATCCATTTTGGAAGGTCCTATGCACTTTGCAAACTGAATGGCTGGAGCTACACATCGTAATCTCATTGACCTTGCGACTTTTAACCAACCTTCATCTTCCTCTTGCAAGCTAGCAGGGAACAATAGAGATTTACATTATCTTTTGATCTTGGTTGTCAATCTAAAACCATGGGTTATGAGCTCAATAGTGGAGATTGGGCCCCACATTCCCTACAAGACACACATCTTCCTTTTGCTGACCTCACACCAAATAACAGGGCAACACCTTAGGTCTGTGAGTTGGCGGGGTATGATAGAGATCTTCTCCCATATCTTCAAATCTAAAAAACCTTCACATTACACGGTTAGTATTTAATGAAAGGCTTTGGCTAAGCCATCGGTGACATGACCACTGGGGTTAATGGCTTAGGCTTACATCACCGGATTAAAATTAAAACCCAGCTTTGATTTTAATACTTTATTTCCTCTGCAGGGTTTTATTTCCTAAGTCTCGGTTGGCCCGGTGTTTCATCTTTAAAAAAAAACTTATGTTGTTGTTTGTTGTCTACCTAGTAATGCCCACTTCTACTTTAAATAATTTTTTTTATTTTTCAAGGGTTGATTTAGTGTTGTCATTGATCTATTTCCTGCAGATATCAATGGTGTCCGCCATCCCATGACTGAGAATTGAAGGATTGCAAAATCACGGGCGGGTGCCACGTGTCGTATCTGAGGGATCAAATTTGTGCTATCACTGACCAACTTCCATTTGATCTGAGTCATTCCCCACTATCCTGTGATGGTGCTTGGTTTGATTGTAAAATCATGGGTGGGCACCACGTGTCTCATCCGATGAAGCCTAAAGAGTAAAGGAAACACTAGCTTGCTTTAAAAGTATTAAGGGGCAGATTACTAAAGTGTTCCTAATACACACATGTTCTAAATTGATGGATATGTTATAATCTCACTAGAAAAGCTGCTCGAAGGTTAACGACATGGATTGCAACTGTGTTAAAGGAATGAGATCATTGATGCTCAGGATCAACGGTTGCCCACCATCGCATAATTAGAAGTTTCAAGATTACGATATTGTGGGCAATTGCCACATGGACTTCCTTCATAGTGTATGGTAAGTGGCCCCCTTATCTCTATGTTGGCAATTGTGTCAGCTTGTTTTGAAGGTGGTCGTCGATGATTTGATCAATTTGAAGAATCGACAGCTCGAATTTAAATCTACATCAAATATGGTTGGAGTTGTTCGTGCAGTGCAAAATTGAGCTTTAATGATGGATGAGACACTTGCTAGTGTAATTTGATTGACAATAAAATCAATTTTCCTACTTGGTCTTATCACAAAGCATTCAACTATTTCATGAAGCAGTTTCAGAGCTAAAGGTAGAATTGTGAGTTTCTGCAGCCAGAATTTGGGAGTTCTGCGAACAAAGTCGTGAGTTTATTTTCTATGCCTCCCAGTCATTTTGCATTTGAATTTGGGAAAGGATTAGTTGGATCTGTTGTGAGCTTATTGAAGAATGTGTTAGGGCTATAGTTTAATTATAGTTGTGAGAAATTGAAGTGTTTTGTCTTGTAATTTTCTATCTCTGGTTAGTCCTAGCTATCTGAATTATAATGTTGTAACCTAGTTTTTATGAGATGGCACCACCCAAGCAACATTCTGGCCAGACTGAATATTTGAAACAAAATCTATATGATGATTTCCTGGATCAATTTCCCTTGTCAACAAATGATAGGAGGAAGGGATTGGTCCTAATGCAAGGGAAAATCCTGGGGGAAGGGTTAGTGTATAATTTCTCCAACATTGCCGATGCTAGGGTTCCCCTCACTAGATTGGAATTGTTCATATTGTGGTACAGATAGAGGAATTTTCCTCACCCTTTTTCAAATGGATGGATGTATGATATGGGGAAGCTAGTGGTACCAAATGTATCCCTGATGTAGACCTACTTAGGACAGTGGCTGCAAGATATGACCCTATTACATGGATAATCAAGGAAAATGATGGAAAGGTTCTACTAAGCATTAACAGAGAATAGGTCAAACATATTTTTGACTTGAGTGAACTAAGTGAAGAATTGGTTCCTATCAACCTTGAGGAAATGAAGCAAAAGTATGCAAAGTTGTAATCTCTTTTTAGAGAAAGGTTGCTTCCACCTCATCTGGCTAGGATAGGAGGTTCAAAATTTAATATCAATGCCAGTGACCATGAACCTTTCAAATTAAATTGTTTTGCAAACCATTTCCTAGCCACTTTCTATTCTTTATGTCATATTTTGGGTTTTAGTCCTGGTACAGTAAATCCCATTGCTTATATGTTCATGGGGGTGAAAATACAACACCCTAACTTCTTTGTGACCTATGGCTTTGCTTCTTTCTTGGCTGAGAGGATGCATGGAGGGTTGTCCAAGCTGCAAAACAATGATACCGACACTCAATTCTTTTTGTATTCTATGCTAATGCATATGTTTTTGTTTAAGAATGCTGACTTTTTCTCTAAGAGGATGAAATTAAGGCAATCACTTGATGGAGAAAGATTGCCAGTACAAATATGGGCTACAGATTTATCTTGTAATAAGGAAAGCACTAGTTATGTGCAATTTGATAATTGTTTTGCTTCTAGATTAAGGGCTAGATTAATGGTGAATATACCTAGGATCCTTGAGGAATTACATGATTTCCTTAGGCCAAAGGAGAGGAAGCAATAATTGAAAGTTTACCATAACTGAGGTGACATTATCCCATACCCAGTCATCACTGTCTTGAGAGTATATTGTTTTCAAGGAGACCCTCATATACTGCCATAAAATGTGCCACCAAGAGTGGGATTTGCATAAGTTATGTGGCAGATAGGTTGTATTCATGAGGACAACCTCACTGGAAGGGGTAAGGGAACATTTTTCCTAGATTATACAGTGGTGTCTAATTTTGTATTTTCAAAGGGAGGCTGGATGCATTTTGATAATTTTTTTAATGATTACCATTTGAGGTGTGGACCAAAGCGGCATCATAATCCTATGGGTTTCTTTGATCTTTTTAGACAAAGAATAAAAGTTAAAAAATTTGTGCATGAGTTCAATTTCTCTAAAGACTTGATTAAAAATGAATTTGATTTGAATAGACAAGAGTTGAACAATGAGAAATGGATAGCTTGGTAAACTACTAGATGTTGTGCACAAAATGGATCTGAAATATGATCCATTGTTGGAGTTCAGTCCCCACCATAAGAAAATTGATTTTCTAATGGGAAACTTCAAGGAAATTATGGGAACATTAAGAACAAAAAAGGTAAATTTAGAATTGAGTCTGGGTGTACAAGAACAAGGTGCTAGACCAATTGAAACAAGGCCAACATACCAACCTACAGAAAGGTGGCCCATTTATAGGAGGAAAAAGGATAGTAGTGGTGATGAAGAAGAAGTGGATAGAAAAGGAAAATAGATTATGAAAGTGCCTCCACAACCAAGTCCAAAATTCAAAGTGCTTGGGGCAATCAAAATTATTGATTTAGAATCATCACCGGAAGACAATCCCTCATCACCACCATCTAAGCCAAGCCCTAAGAGGGAGAGATTTGATCAACCAGAGGAGGTTCTGATGGATGAGATTATTATTACTGATCAAGACATGGAAGATGGTATGCCTTTCCCTCCTAGGCCAGCTGAATTAGTTTTATATAATTTAGATATGAGAGGTAAAAGTATACAAGATGCAAGAATGGAGGCATGCAAGGAGTTTTTAGATGACAATACATTTGTAAAAACTCTTGTATTCTTGCAATTGGTATGGAGGATGAATTTTGAAGAGTATCAAGATAAATGTAGGCAGAGAAGAGAACTAAGGCCTAATAGGTCAGACCAGGAGAATGATTAGGAGGTAAAATTTGAATTAATGGAAGAATTCAAGAACATCACTCCTGAAGAAGGAAGAAAACTGGTGAGTCAAGCTAGTTTATTAATTATGCCTAAATTAGATATTGTAGATGCAGTAGCCATTAATGCTATTATGAAGTCTAAGAATCCCTTTCAAGACTCAGAAGAAGAGATCAAGGCAGCATTGCAAAACTCTACTTTCAGTGAGGAATATGAAACTCTGGAAATTTGGGCATTGGCCCCACAAGGGAGGAAACCAAATGTTTCTGATATTAATCCAAATTTCAAGCGATGATTGATAATAAAGAGAGCTTTAGAGACCTCAACCACTAAGGCCACTAATTTGACCATGAATGTGGCCAAATTGGCCCAAAACACTGCTGAAAGGGAGGAAGCTAAAAGGAAGAGCTTAATAGAAAATATAACCTTTTGATTGAGGAGTACAACAAGATGTAACAAAAAAAAATTAAGTTTCAAATTGAAGTGGAGAGATTTAGTTATAAGCAGATTGGAGAGACATCAAGTGCTCCAAGAACCGGTACATTACCTTCCACAGTAGGGTCAGTGCCTCCTGCTTTTCCAATTGTTTCCAGACCAAGATCTCCTAGTCAAAATCCTATCCTCACCCTTTCTTTAAGGAAGTTGAAGAAGAAACATAGTACTCTGTCGATCCTACAAAGAAATAGCTCTTGCAAAAAATTGATAAATTTTAGGCATCATTAAAGAAAAGTGATGAGGGATCTCTCTTAAAGAAAAAGGAAATTGCTACTACTATTTTGTGGCATTTAAATGAAAAGGTTCATAGAAAATTGCTATCTATACATTCTTTATATTCTTTGTTGTTAGCAGCAATAAAGAATATTGATAGGGATCACGAAGTAGTGATACCAATAATTAAAAATTGGATCCCTAGGGCCAGTGATTTGGATATCATGTATAAGGCCTCAAGGTTTGATATAAATAATAGGCCTTAATCATTAAAGCCTACTCATGTGTTAGTAAAATAATTGCAAGGTTTTTAGACCTTACTAGATGAATTGAGTAGGAAGATTAGGGAGTTGGTGAAGAATTTCAATGATTGGGGTAACACATTGTTACCTAATATAATTAATGAGCAGGGAAAATCAGGTCATTTCAACAATGGCAGACTCAAGCAAGTGAGACCATCAATAATCAAATCAATTCAATTTGTGATGACTCAGACTATGATTTGTTCATGAGCTATATGGACAAAATTATTAGTACCAGCTCATTTTTGGAATCTTTTGAAAGGGATGCAAATCAGGTAGTGGTAAAATACACACCTTATAATACCAAGGTGGATGAGGTAATTAATTTTGATTGGCCAACTGATGATGAGTAATAGAATTGGGTAACTAAATATTTGAATGAGGAGAAGTAAAAGGAGTGAACTACTAACAACTGGCAGATTAGATTCTATGGTTGCAATGGTTCCAATTTTTTGTTGACAACTTTCTCGGTGCGGTTTTCTTGTGGTTTTTTACATCAACATTCCTCTGCTGATATAATGAACAAGAATATTTTTCAAGGTGGTGGCTATTGTAACAAATTTTGAAATATCACCAGGTGCTCCAATTGACTGGTGACAGGTGTACTTTCTAGCCCAGTGCTTGTTTGCTCCTTCATTTTCTATAAGAAGGATTTCAAGGCGAGAAGTACGGGTTAGCAAGTTAGATAATTTTTGTCAAGTCTAGGTGAAGTTGCAGAGTGAATTGTAAAGTTTGATAGTTTTAGAGAAATGCAATTTAGGTTTTGAGTCATTCTGTAACATGTTTTGAGTTCATAAATATTTAATGTTGTATAACAGTACTAGCATTTGAGTTGAAATGAAAATTTGAGCTCATGTCTCTCCATTGTACATGCATATCTAAACTTTTAATGAAATAACTAAGGGTTGTTTTGTCCATCTCACTATTATGGTGTGGATGATTCTATTTTAGCTTTAATTCAAGGAATTAATCAAAATGCTTGAATGGGATTATAGGCAGATATGTGTTGTATAAGGATTTGATAAGTAGCCATGGGTTAGAATGCATACTAGTGAAATTGTAATGCAATATTGTCAGGGATCTTATATGTGATGTATTAAATATATTATAAACCTCTATATGCTTATGAATTTGACTCTTGCAATGGATATATGGCACTAATCTAAGTTGTAATTATTAGTGTAGTTTAATATTTGTTTGTCTTTGCCTAGAGCTTGCTACAAATTGCAAATCATTGGCCATCTTATACAATGGATTGTGTTTAGTTATCTCATGCTCTAGATAGTTGATATTGTCTATGAACAACCAATTGTAGTTGATATTATCTTATTATGTTGAGCTATTAAGTGAGATCATTTGCTATTATTAATGTTATTTATAATAATGGTATAGAGGTTGTAAACACATTAAGGGATCACCCTCTTAGGTCTTGCAGAACCTAAAGTGTAGGAGGATTTTAATGTAATGCCCGCCGTGCAAACCCCAGAGAACAAACATTGCAAACAATTTTTTTTTATAAATAACACAGTTGAACATGCAAGAACATTAACCATAATCACATAACACATTACTTTACACTATTACACTTAGTTCTCTGGGGCACGCGAGGTTACCTCACAATCAACTAACAATGAAAACAAAGATAACAATAACACAATTCACTACTTATAGCTATATGCAATGATCACACAAGCTACAACAAATGATAGAAGTGATTTACTAACTTTGGCAATAGAGTCTACTTACTTAGGTCATCTTAACATACCTCTTACATTCTATTTTATTGACAAGTCCTTGCTCCCAATGCCTATACCTGCAAGGTCTACATGACTTGGCACACACATCAAATCAAAGATAGTTAGCATATGATCACTAAGAGAAGCTATATAATTCAATAGTAGTTTTTACGTTATCAAAAATAAACGACAAATCTCAAATAAGGCTCAGGAGAACAGTCCTAGGGGCCCGACCTAATGCCTCGGGAGCTCATCACTCGATGGCCTTGCCTACGTATATAATTCGCAGAGGCACCGTAGTTTGACAACTTGAGCTGCTCCAACTCATTGGCTGACCAACTAAGGGTTCACTCATAAGACTTTCAAGGAGGAATCTACCCCAACACAAAAGTAACACAACACCACAAATACACACTAACCTCAATCCTCTATACATAAGCATTATGTGACCCATACAACATTACATACTAGAGGAGTGGGTATGCAACCCTTTCTAGGGTCCATCACCCAAGACAGTTTCTTAGGCGGCTTGCCACCCACTTAGGTGAAGCCGAAGACTGAAGAACAAGGTAAGCATAATCTTGCAAAAATAAAATAAAAATAGCCTACTCAAATATTTATTCATACTTGCACAAGGAAGGTCACAAGACATAACAACATTTCCTTTTAGCTAGATAGCTCATGATAAAACATATACTTATATATATTATAGCTATCCATCGTGGAAGAAAATAGTGATTTCACATCCTTCTTGGTTAACAAACAAACAGTTAATATAGGCACTTACAATAGATATCAAATCCTTATCACTAGTCAAATACCACTCAATAAACTAATACTCAAAACTTAAACATTCAACGATATCAATTTATAATATACAAATTGATTATTAATGTATGAAAATATTTCAAGGGTCATTCAAAATAAGAATTCAACAATATAATATCAACATTTGAATTATATGATAGTACCATTTACAATTATAATCAAGATAGTAACCTACACTTGAACTATGTTATCATTTACTATTTCTTAGCTCCTATTAACTAACATTCCCTTAAACATATCAATCAATCATCTTTAGAACCCATGTATAGCTAATAAATTGAACTAACATAATATATGCAATTAATAAGGTTGAATCTTAAAGCTATCTAAAACTATAGTCCATCAGTTATTGTTCCAATATTAATAATTGCAATGAATAAATATGAGTTCGTAGATATTCTAATTGGTATAAGTATATCAAGTAATGGTAATGGATAATAAGCTAGGTTTATCACATCATAACCTAAACGATGAATTTTCTAAACCAACAATAATTGAATATCCCACAGGTCTATTATAAAAACTAAGTAACCAATAATATACTGATTTTAATTTAATAAACCATACCTGCTAAGTCCACATAAGGAAGAATCTAAAATGATCTCTATTTTATCAAGATATTTCTTAGTTGGGCAATTCTAAAATCCACAAGTGAAATCATTTAAGAGTTCTCACTAAAACCAAAGGTCCAAGAATTAAATTAATATGATTATTAAAAGATTCCAACATTTAATATAACCAATTACAATTGTCTCGATATAACCCATACAATAAATTAAGGCTTATCTTCTTTTAAAAATATCTATTCTATCAAAATAACCAATTAAACAAATATATTTAAATATATATATATATATAATATATATAATTAAATATATATATAAATACTTATTAATTAATACATTAAAATAATTTACTATATTCAAATAATGCTGATAATAAAACTAGTGTATTGCGACTTGTATAACTTTTGTTTTCGGATCTGGGTCTTTCTACAATTTTTACTGAAGGTGCGCTATTAAGTATTTTAACATATAAAAAATTCAGCCATACCCAGTTCATAAATTGTGAGTTATGATGAATTTAGTGACCCTATGTCTCTGCTATTTTCTATAGGAAAATATTTATTATTTTATCATAGGATTTCATTTTTTCTAATTTATCAGAGGATTTATTTTCTTTTTCAATCCTACAGAGGTCTTCTAAATTATATGTGAGATTTTCTAAATTATCTATTGTTTTCTTTTTGAATTTTTTTACCATTTTAAATTCATTTCCTTAGAGAAGATCTAAGATTTTCACAATTCTTCTACAATTTTTTTTTTAAATTTCACAACGAATTAACAAACAATATTTCAACATATGTAAACAAATTATCTAATTCTTTTCTTTTTTTTATAATTTCACAAAATCAAAATAAATATCTATAATTTTGTACAGACAATCTTTTAACAACACAATTTAAATAAACATTTAAAATAAAGAACCTGGAGTCCTACGCTTATTTGAGAATCTGATGATGTTTGCTTGTTCCCGATGGCCTTTACGATGAGTTTCTCCTTCCTACTTCGAATCTCCTCTTCAGAAAACCATGCTCAAATCTTGAATTCAAATCCTTAATCCCACGACTCTTTTCAAAATATTCCCCAAAACAAAAAAATGGAAAAATCCCTTTTGAAAACTTCAGAAGATTAAAAAAAAGGCATCACAATTCCTTTTTTTTCAATTCTTGTCTCCATAAAATCTCTGTGTGAAAAAAACTCACAAAATTTTTAATTAAATAAAAGATATTCCAATTTATTCAAAAAGCTCACAAAAATCCAGAATAAAATAATTTAATTATTTAAAAGCAAGCTTTTCAGTTAGATATCAAATCACATTCGTTCTTTCATCTTTTTCATTCTTTTATTTATTTATTTTTCTATTCTTCAATACTTTTTGTTTTAATCATCTTTTGCAAGCTTTACTTGCAAGGCACATTATCTAATTAATTTAAATAATTTATTCTAACAATTATCCTCAACAAATAATTAATTAAAATAATAAACACTATTTAATATTTTAATTATCATTTAATAAACTCATGACTTTTTAAAAACATAAATAAAACATTTGAAAATTTAAATACAATTTAATCTGATATTTTAATAAAAATATTACCCTTATTTAATTAATTCAATCTCAACATATAAAATACTATTAGAAGCCCTTGTCCTATCTTCCTCTTCCGATTCTTTAGCCAGACTACTTGCACATCCTAGGTGAGAATGGAGGGGTACTACATCCCTCCCTAAAACTTGACTTACTCCTGGAAGTCACATGGCTCAAAATGGAACATAACCATGCATTAGTACCAAAATTTCTATAATCTATAATTGATGTACACCCTCTTTCTGAATCATTACCATTAGAATCACTATTTGGCTTCATATGTGTAAATATTATCTTCTTAACTACTTTTATTTATAAACCCTTACATCTCTTACAATAACATACTTGATTTCAGCATTAGTAACAAGCAAGTACTCCTATTAACTCAATTTTCCATTTACACAATGAACATCTCCAAAATATCATATAAGGAAAACACCTCAAATGATTACTTGGAATTAACAAAAGTATACACCATATTATGTTTTAGTAACATATTTTAAGTCACAATTTACAACTCTTAATAATATCCAATCCATTTATACCACAGAGTCACAATATACCCACATTTAAGATAGTGTGGTTATCCCTTTTTTACATCAATATGCACAAAATATAAGAATATTCTTCTACACATACATACACAGTCACATCACCGGGAAAATCACATCACAAGGTTACACAAGGGTCCATCTGGACATTGAAAAACAGCATACTAATCCATGATAAATAATCCATGGGCCAAGAGGCAATATCCATCTCACATAATCCATACCTCACACTCAGTGGTTTGATGGTGTTAGGCCACACACACATGGCGAGACCATCCAAACAAGACTACTATGACCCATCTCTTGTTGTACAAGGTGGTTAGCCTCTAAGAGATAGTCATCACACATAGGTGGGTAGTGGGTCTTAGCTATAAAATAGCCTCCAATACCCCCATCCTCAAGGTTCCCTGCGTCTACTTCCTCGTATACACTCACCAAGTCCATCTCATACGTCCTTGGAGAGGAATCACAATACAACACATGGCCGACCTCAAAAATAACAAAGGTAAACTAGTTTAGCCACCAAAGTCATAAAATAAACATCAAATAAGATTCAATTTCAATAGTAAAGCAAGAAATGCGCGCAATGTCAACACTAAATCAAATGTAACCACGAGGGCTATGAAAGAATAAGTCACAAAGTGTGGCTAAACCATTACAATCAAACATAAACAAATGTCAGCCTTCTAGGTCAATTGAAAATCATCAAGAATTATAAAGAAAGTTCACAATCTTAGAAATTGCACTATACAACACTGCGTGACTAAATACTAGCCACCAAACGAGGAAGGAGGGAACAACGTCCGACTATACAATAGCCCCCATGTGGTGCAGAATAAGCACGCCATCCACATGACCCAGAGTGTGCTCCTCGGCTACACTCTGCCTCGCATCGTTACACGACATGGACTAACCAAGTGGCCCATGCACTCCTTGGTTGCCCGCATAGGATGTCCACCTCGGCCTCCATCCTGCATTGCATCTTAGTGCGGCATGGTCATACACCAGCCGGAGAAGGCACGCACTGGTCATATGCCGCATGGCAGTGTGTCCGTGGCTCCGCGGAAGTAGGCACACGCTAGACACACCCTGCATAGCGATACCTCGTGGAAAAGGCACACGCAGGTACTCGCCGTCGCCAGAGGTATACATGGCTAGGACCTACCCATATGCTAACTGACCCAAACATTGTCGAAAGCAAACATGAGTATCCCTCTACAAATGTGTGAGGCCCCATTACGCTCATCACACAAGTAGCCTATCATAGCACATCTTATAGTGCACCATCACATGTCTAAGCATGTGACATCGTGTCCTCGAGTCCAGCTCGCTACCATCAACAACACGGCATCATCACCAACACTGTGTCGGAACATCAGTGGGGTGTGGCATTGTATCCATTGCATCATGTTGGAACATGTGCAAATACGGTGTATGCAATACATATATGGGCATATCAATATGGGGCTACTCGAGCTTCACCTCTCATACGGATGAGGTTCACTCGCTAATGTCAACTCAACGTCCCTATGGACAACTAGACAAATACTAACAACCAATGCTGCTATACTCAAAACTGTGGGGTTTAGGTTGGCACATATGAATCAAGTACTTTGATCCATCATAAGGGGAAGTAGTGAGTACGTTTCCTCAGGATCGGTTGAGCTAAGAATACTTTGCGTCACAATATGCATACGCTATACACTCCGCCCAAGGAACTTTGTGGCTACTACTACCCCTTTACAGATTGAGGGACTAGATAACCAAAAGAAAAGAATCCATGAAACTAGCTTTTGGTTGCTCTTATATGTATAGATTTTCAACCACACGTGGGTTGGCCCTCAATCAGGTAACAACATACAAGCACACATAATGGTATGGCTAATTTTCACACCAACAAATACAATATAGTCTCCATGAATGGGTACACAGTATCACCATCCCATGGGCACACAAAACAAGCATGGGTTTAACACAACACACAAACATTGCACAGATACTGGTTTCCACAAAATAAGGAATACATTCATACCTACTATTATAGAAAACAAATTTTCCTTATTCTCATATGCACATACATGATTGATGCCACATATCAAAAACAAGTACTCCCAACATCCTCCATACTTTTCTTCTGAAATTATAAGCTCCTTAATCACTTTTAAAATTCCTTAAATATCAACATTATCCTCTTCCTCAAGTTCAAGGATCAATTTTATCAACTTCATTAAAGCTATAATTAATACCATAAGCCTAAACAATTCTCACCCGCTTTCTCCTAGACAAACATACTCTATCTTTTCTTTTTCACATAATAATCCTCTTTATTCACAAAAAAATATTTTTATCACCATTTACTACATCATACACTTTACCAGAGATAAACATCAATGCCTTTCAATTATAGAATTCCTATTTTCTTCCATCATTCATAATAATACACGCATAAAGAAACTTTTATTTTCATGTCATGAAACAACATTTTACTCAAGTTATATCATTTACATTTGTAGGGGAGAGTGCACTTAACATAGAAACACATCATATACATATCAAAATGCATTGTCTTTCAACACAAAACATTACCATTTATTTACATACTAGATTCAATAACAATTAAGAAGAATCGTCAATCAATCACACACCACAACACATCAATTTTGTATTAATTCAAGATTTCATTAAATGAACATACATCATCACATTTTCTCCTAAGGTAAAACATTTATTTGATCAACACAAGGCCTTTAAACACCATCCAAGTACAACACATTTATAAAATCAAAATATTTAATTTTTTTCCACTTCATGAAAATACCTAGGAGATTGTTTTACCCATAGACCTAATCACACTCATACAATGCAATATTCTTACCACACTTCTAGCACTCTACGAACTTCAATTCAATAAGATTTTTCCCTATATATTGGTGCAAATAATATATGATCAACTTCTCCTATGAATTTATACTTATGAAGAAAATTTTGAAAATTCAAATTTATTCCTAAACTTATTATGCACAACTTCCTTTCATAAAACTTAAAATTAACTAGCATATATAAGCATTTAATCACCAATGTACTCCTAGAGCATTCCCTTAAAATTTATGCATCCAAAAACACGAGGAGATAAAAGAAGTGTTCTTTGCAAGACACACACTAAAAGTAAGGTTGTTAAATTAATTTCAAAGATTCACCCTAACAATATTTCATCCATGCTACATGATCAAGTCACTCACTTGTACCAATCGTAAAGGAACCATCATAATTATTTTAACGGATCACTACTTGACAGTATGATTATACTATACTACATTCCTTTTATACTTATATAGTATAATTTGATAAAAATACATGCAATATCAATCTAAGATAACACTAAAGTCATTCTTTTATCTATTTCTACTTCTAACCTTCATTACTCATAATGAATTTTCAGCATATAGCCTTAAAATCACATAAAATACAATCAACACCCACATATGTCAAAAGAGGTAGAATGAGGAAAAATAATAAATAAATAAATAAAAATTCACATAATATAAAGTCAACAACCATACTCACAAAGAGAAGATGCATGAAGATAAGACAATATGACTAATTTCAAAGTCACCTTGACCTCGCTCAAACTCGAAGTTAAGAGACACACAAGAGAATGTTGAACATCACTCTCACCCTCAACAAGTTAAGACTCAACATGCTCATCTACACTCAAATGACACAAGGGTAGAACTATATCCGTATTGACACAACGACTCACCACAACTAAACATGGTAGCAACATTACCCAAAGATCCCAGTGCTGCAACTTTGGCTCTGATACCAAGTTGTAACGCCTGCCGTACAAACCCCAGAGAACAAACATTGCAAACAATTTTTTTTTTTATAAATAATACAGTTGAACATGCAAGAACATTAACCATAATCACATAACACATTACTTTACACTATTACACTTAGTTCTCTGGGGCACGCGAGGTTACCTCACAATCAACTAACAATGAAAACAAAGATAACAACAGCACAATTCACTACTTATAGCTATATGCAATGATCATACAAGCTACAAGAAATGATAGAAGTGATTTACTAACTTTGGCAATAGAGTCTACTTACTTAGGTCAGCTTAACATACCTCTTACATTATATTTTATCGACAAGTCCTTGCTCCCAATGCCTATACCTGCAAGGTCTACATGACTTGGCACACACATCAAATCAAAGATAGTTAGCATATGATCACTAAAAGAAGCTATATAAATCAATAGTAGTTTTTACGTTATCAGAAATAAATGACAAATCTCAAACAAGACTCAGGAGAACAGACTTAGGGGCCCGACCTAATGCCTCGAGAGCTCATCACTCGATGGCCTTGCCTACGTATATAATTCGCAGAGGCATCGTAGTTTGATAACTTGAGCTGCTCCAACTCATTGACTGACCAACCAAGGGTTCACTCATAAGACTTTCAAAGAGGAATCTACCCCAACACAAAAGTAACACAACACCACAAATACACACTAACCTCAATTCTCTATACATAAGCATTATGTGACCCATACATTACTTACTAGAGGAGTGGGTATGCAACCCTTTCTAGGGTCCATCACCTCAGACAGTTTCTTAGGCGGCTGCCACCCACTTAGGTGAAGCCGAAGACTGAAGAACAAGGTAAGTATAATCTTGCAAAAATAAAATAAAAATAGCCTACTCAAATATTTATTCATACTTGCACAAGGAAGGTCACAAGACATAACAACATTTCCTTTTAGCTAGATAGCTTATGATAAAACATATACTTATATATATTATAGCTATCCACCGTGGAAGAAAATAGTGATTTCACATCCTTCTTGGTTAACAAACAAACGGTTAATATAGGCGCTTACAATAGATATCAAATCTTTATCATTAGTCAAATACCACTCAATAAACTAATACTAAAAACTTAAACATTCAACGATATCAATTTATAATATACAAATTGATTATTAATGTATGAAAATATTTCAAAGGTCATTCAAAATGAGAATTCAACAATATAATATCAACATTTGAATTATATGATAGTACCATTTACAATTATAATCAAGATAGTAACCTACACTTGAACTATGTTATCATTTACTATTTCTTAGCTCCTATTAACTAACATTCCCTTAAACATATCAATCAATCATCTTTAGAACCCATGTCTAGCTAATAAATTGAACTAACATAATATATGCAATTAATAAGGTTGAATCTTAAAGCTATCTAAAACTATATTCCATCAGTTATTGTTCCAATAATAATAATTGCAATGCATAAATATGAGTTTGTAGATATTCTAATTGGTATAAGTATATCAAGTAATGGTAATGGATAATAAGCTAGGTTTATCACATCATAACCTGAACGATGAATTTTCTAAACCAACAATAATTGAATATCCCACAGGTCTATTATAAAAACTAAGTAACCAATAATATACTGATTTTAATTTAATAAACCATACCTGCTAAGTCCACATAAGGAAGAATCTAAAATGATCTCTATTTTATCAAGATATATTTCTTAGTTAGGCAATTCTAAAATCCACAAGTGAAATCATTCAAGAGTTCTCACTAAATCAAAGATCCAAGAATTAAATTAATATAATTATTAAAAGATTTCAACCTTTAATATAACCAATTACAATTGTCTCGAAATAAACCATACAATAAATTAAGGCTTATTTTCTTTTAAAAATATCTATTCTATCAAAATAACCAATTAAACAAATATATTTAAATATATATATATATAATACATATAATTAAATATATATATAAATACTTATTAATTAATAAATTAAAATAATTTACTATATTCAAACAATGCTAATAATAAAACTAGTGTATTGCGACTTGTATAACTTTTATTTTCGGATTTGGGTCTTTCTACCATTTTTACTGAAGGTGCACCATTAAGTATTTTAACACATAAAAAATTCAGCCATACCCAGTTCGTAAATTGTGAGTTATGATGAATTTAGTGACCCTATGTCTCTACTGTTTTCTACAGGAAAATATTTATTATTTTATCATAGGATTTCATTTTTCCTAATTTATCAGAGGATTTCTTTTGTTTTTAAATCCTACAGAGGTCTTCTAAATTATATGTGAGATTTTCTAAATTATCTATTGTTTTCTTTTCGAATTTTTTTACCATTTTAAATTCATTTCCTTAGAGAGGATCTAAGATTTTCACAATTCTTCTACAAATATTTTTTTTTAAATTTCACAACGAATTAACAGACAATATTTCAACATATGTAAACAAATTATCTAATTCTTTTTTTTTTTATAATTTCACAAAATCAAAATAAATATCTACAATTTTGTACAGACAATCTTTTAACAACACAATTTAAATAAACATTTAAAATAAAAAACCTGGAGTCCTACGTTTATTTGAGAATCTGAAGATGTTTGCTTGTTCCCGATGGCCTCTACGATAAGTTTCTCCTTCCTGCTTCGAATCTGCTCTGCAGAAAATCGTGCTCAAATCTTAAATTCAAATCCTTAATCCCACGACTCTTTTCAAAGTATTCCCAAAACAAAAGAATGGAAAAATCCCTTTTGAAAATTTCAGAAGATTAAGAAAAAGGCATCGCAGTTCCTTTTTTTTCAATTCTTGTCTCCATAAAATCTCTGTGTGAAAAAAACTCACAAAATTTTTAATTAAATAAAAGATATTCCAATTTATTCAAAAAGCTCACAAAAATCTAGAATAAAATAATTTAATTCTTTAAAAGCAAGCTTTTCAGTTAGATATCAAATCACATTCGCTCTTTCATCTTTTTCATTCTTTTATTTATTTATTTTTCTATTCTTCAATACTTTTTATTTTAATCAACTTTTGCAAGCTTTACTTGCAAGGCACATTATCTAATTAATTTAAATAATTTATTCTAACAATTATCCTCAACAAATAATTAATTAAAATAATAAACACTATTTAATATTTTAATTATCATTTAATAAACTCATGACTTTTTAAAAACATAAATAAAACATTTAAAAATTTAAATACAATTTAATCTAATATTTTAATAAAAATATTACCCTTATTTAATTAATTCAATCTCAACATATAAAATACCATTAGAAGCCCTTGTCCTATCTTCCTCTTCCGATTCTTTAGCCAGACTACTTGCACATCCCAGGTGAGAATGAAGGGGTACTACATTTAAAGTCCTTGTTAGTTGGTCCAGGTCCTTCGAGTTGCCTTTGATTGGAATTAGAAATTCCATAGTTAGATTAGAAGATAAACTTGGTTACATTGTAAAAAGAACCAACATACACATCGACCACTAAACAACCACCTCTACAACTGACTTTTTAATCTTTTATGATCACATGAAACATAAAACACACTAATTTCAAGGTTGTTAACATCACTATTAAAATGTTCTAATTTTTTGACCTTTCAAACATTAAAAAGTACATCATTAAATTAATTATGTAATTGCATAAAAATTAAAAACATAATGAATTAATTATGTAACCACATAAGTCAAATATAATTCTATCAAAAAATTAATATCAAATAGATAATATAATCGCATAACTTATACATTTCAATGTCATTGATCTGCTTCTTCATCCAACTCTTTGTCTATATTATCTAATCCAAATTCAACATTGTAAGGATTGTCATATCATCATCATCATCGATATCAGTTTTGATAATGTCATCATCCACATGGATATCATCTTCATGAACATTAACTCCTACATCATCATGATCTAGTTCCTCCTCTTTGACATCTTTGTCAAGGACATCATCAACTAACTATTGATCTTGATTATCATCTACATCACCTTCTAGTTCTTTGGTATCTTTTTTTTCCACCACATTATACTTTACCGACCTTCCTCTTGGATCATGTCTAACAACAAATCACCAACCTGGTTTACCTGAAACCTCTGAGTAAAATACTAGCTTACATTGGCTTGGAAGAACATAGGGCTCATTTCTAGCTTGCTCGATCAACCTTGTATGAACCATGGTAAATCCATTATCATGTTCAATAACAGTTCTCTCAAGATCATTTTCATTCAATTGTAGCCTATACCATAGGATGACGAACAAAATTAATCTAAAGAACTTAAAGTCACACTCAAGTATATCATCCAAAATCCCATAGTATCAATTTTCTGAGACTTCTAAATGTATGTCACTTCTAGATGAAACATTAGTCAGTTGAAAGACTGCAGTTATACCAGAATCACAATTTTTCTTCATGTCATCCAACATTTTGATTTAAAATTTATGACCATTGCACCACATAGCCTTGTGGTGTTTCACCTGCAATATGTCAAACATGTAAAAATTATTGCAATATCGTCAGTTGATAAACATATTTATTCTTGGCGGAATGTATCCAAAGAAAAAAATCTCAACATATATATACATCAATATACTTGAAAATAATTAAATAATATGGGTGATTAATATATTTGTACGTACCTGTTTATCTCTTAAACCATATGCTAAATCAATTTCCCTTTGTGTAACATTAGAATCTCCATTACGATGAGCTTCTTTAACCAATGAAGCCACACCTTCCCATGTTAGTGTTCGACCAGATTGTTGACATTGTTCAATCCATACTGTCATCCAATCAAGATTGTTGGAAATGTACAAATGTAGTGCATCCCACTCTCAATTGTATTTAAAAAATTTGAAATTCACAAGCAACTTATAATTAGTTAAATAACACAGTATACAACCTTAATTTATAATTGATGTATATTGAAGATTAAAAATTAAATAAGTACAATATACATACAAACCATATATAAAATATATTCCAATTAATCTCCATGACCATCTTATAATTACCTCTCACTTTCCTCAATCTACCTTTCCCCATCAGGTACTCCCCTTCGAATTTGTTAATGGAGTTGAGATCCCAAATGTGATCTACATAGAGTTTTACTACAAACTTAGGAAGATATTCACTAATGTACACCATGGTCTAGTATACCATATATCACTCCACCATAGAACCCTCAGGATGTGCTCTTTGTCTAACCAAGGCCTTCAAAAATTTCAAGTGCCTCTCAACCATCCACATTGACCTTGTGTGTACAGGTCCACACAATTCAATCTCCTCAACTTGGTGTATGAGGTAGTGTTCTTGTGCATTGAAAAATGTTGAAGGTAGACACTTTTTCATTTCACACATTAGACAAGGAATTTTTCTCTTCCAATAATTTATATCTTCTTTATGGATTTCTTTAGATGACAACCATCTACAAGTGATTCAAGGAACAAATATATTAACAAGATTCAACAAAAATATACAGTATATTACATAACAAGTAAAACAAATGGAAATTATAAGATGTATACAATAAATTAAAAAAATCTCGCTACTTACCTCATGTATTTTCTAAGATCATATATAAATTGCTTGACATTGTTGTCAAAGTTGTCTAAGAGATAGAGGTAGAACGTATTGCAATGATTATAAAATGATCTTTTCATTATTTTCCAAAAGTAGTAAACACAATACATTGAAAAGTACATGCATTATATAAGTGTATATAATATACCAAAATAATTACCTTAATGAAGGTATGCTAATCATGCATTTTCATCCCTGACCCAAATTCACCTTTCTTTGTTATTATATTGTTTATGTTTGCAACAAATCCTATGGGAAATCAAATTTTTAGTATAACTTCTTTTGTAGCATTGCTTTGCTACTCTATTAATAACCAAGAAATGGCACTTATATTAATTTGGTCTTGATTGCTATTTAATTGAATGCCATTTTTTATTGCATGATTGGCTTCTTGAATGTCACTACAAATTTTGACAATTTTTTTTTGTCATTCCTTCCATCCAATATTTTCCATAACGTTTTTGTTATATTATTTCCGATATTCATTGTATCAAACAAATGGACAATTTGTAGTTGCTCGTAGTAGGGAAACCTACTAAATTGTCTAGGATAACTTTTCAGTCCTTGTGGAAGCCGACCATTAATACCTTGATGACCTTCATGAAGCATATAAGTTAAACAAATTAACAACGATAATCATTTTCAATTACAACATGAGTAAAAACAACACAATATAAAATTATAAATTCAAAAAATATAATATATGATAGATAAATAATTTGATCTGATGTATAACCTTGCCGATTAATTCTATTATGTTCCAACTTCCATAGGCGAGGTGTCATTCTTCGTGGTTTTGATGTAGTCTCCTCTTTCCCATTGAAATATGTTTTTCAGTAGTTCGATACTTATGGTTTCTATGGAGGAAGTGTCTATACTCATCAAACACATGTTTTCCTAAACTTGTTGAATGATGAGATTTCATCTTTGGACCACAAATTAGACATGTAAATTTTCCCTTTGTTTGAATACCTACAAGATCATATATAATTGGATTAAATATGTCAATTTTTTTAATTATATATAATGAATAGATTATTTTAAAAACATGCATGATATCTACATCAAATTAAATATTGTTAAAGTGCAATCGAACATTATAGCATACCACAAAAATGTGTTAGCCTTGGGGCATCATGAATTGTCCATACAAGCATTGCATGGAATTGAAATTTTCTTTGTCCTATTGGTCTAGAGACGTCATACATAGTGATGCCATTCCATAACTTTAATAACTCATCGATAAGAGGAGACTCAATATATACATTCATATATTTAACTTGGTACTTACCTAGTTGAATGAACATAAACATTATATAATTATTATAACCACTTTAGTACAATATATATAAATTAATGTACATGACTATTGAATGAAAAAATATAAGTCATTATGCAACAAATAAGACAAATGAGATGCTACTACGTTAAAGAAAATTGATGTAAACAAATACCTAGACCAATCATTGACAACATTATGTGCTCCCTCTTTATTGACATCCATGGAGGAATGTTATTGTTGATAACAAAAACAAGCCACACTGAGTAAATAGATCTCATCTCTCCAAATGGATTGACATCGTCCGCTCCCAATGAAATCCTGAGATTATGAGGTTCTTCTTTAAAGTGTGGCCATTTTTCCTCCATGTCCCTATATGTAGAACCATCCACAAGCATTCGAAGAATGTAATCTCCACTTCTATTATGTTCATGGTAATCCATAAATTGCGCTAAGCTTTCACTCCTAAATAATCGTTGCATACCTGGAATAATGGGAATATAACGAAGAACCTTGCAAGGCACCTTTTTTGTTAGTTGATTTGTTCGATATCTACTAATATGACATTCCGGGCATTCTGTTGCAAATTCCCGTTGTTTATGATATATAATATGATCATTGGGACATGCATCTATTGCTTGATACTCCATTTTGATATCTTTCATAATGGCACATAAATCTCAGTATCAGTGAGGTAAAATATTTGATGGTGGTAACAAAAATTCATCAATCAATCTACAACAAAAAATAATTTGTTCACATAAATAATATTCATGGTACATATTTCATCTTTTATTTACTAGTGATGAACTAACAATAATTAAAATAGATGAAAATAGATGACATATATGACAGACCTTAACATCCATGAGATTGCTATGTTTGATAAAGTATTTATAACCTTCAAGTTCAACAACAACAATACAGTAGAGAGAAGAATTATTTGGGAGCCTTCATAAAGGGGCTCGTATGCCTTCTCAAGTATAGGTAAATCATGAACATCATCAAAGTCATCTTGATCATCATGATCAGCTCTGCCACTAAATGTGTCATGGATCAATGTATTCGTACCATCATCTTCAACTGTGTTTTCTGGTGCATGAGCATCTTCTTCCATAGGATCATTAACTTCATCTTTGATATTCAAAGCTCCATGTTTTTCCGCTTGCAAAACCACATTCTCTGGGTCATGATAATCCATATCATCTACCCTAGGGCACCCCACCTTTATAATAATGATAAACACAAATAAACTATGATCATGATCAAGTGATTATATATGTAAAATGTTAAAACAATATAAAAATTTATAAATTCAATCAATATAAACACATATAATAAACAACTTACCAATGGATGATAATCATGCCCTCCTTCAACATGACCATGTTGCCTACAATGTTTCTCAGTTGTTGTGATTAAAATTCATTTCATCTTTAAGCCCTTGCAATTATTTCAAGGACAATAACATTTCCCATCACCCTTTCATTTTAATCTAGCCCACAATCTATCAAGTGTCTCTTCATTTTGTTCTGGACTAATATTATCTGACATGATTTTTGTTTACCAAGCTTGACTATTTAGATCTTCAAAAAATATCAAACTCATACTCCAATAATTTGTATTCATAGACAGGTAACATAATCTAATAATTCTGATATTTTACACCCAAAAAAAATGGCATGCAACCACACCTGCAAAAGAGAAGATAGTATGAAGTTATTGACCCCCAAAAAAACTTTAAAATTCTAATTCCAAAACTAATTAAATTCTGATTTTACTATGATTTCCAACTATTAAGACTCCTAAAATTAAAATATTGAACTTGATCACAAACTTCCTACAATGATGGAGGTAGCAAGCTAGTAAGAGCAAGTGACCCATTCCTAAGGAGAAACAAGTCAGAATCATCATTGCTAATGTCAATATGGATTTATCATTTTAGTTAAAGATGCAATGTGTCACTTGTTATGATGAGCTTATCCCTTGGGCCCTCAACATTGAGAGAGTGAGCCCTAATAAAAAAAAAAAGCATTGGTAAGAGCATGATTAGGGTACAAACCCTAGGCATCTATAGAAACATAAACAACAACTATAGCGGATTAGTGAGGTTGCAATACCAGAAAGATTGAGACATTGTAGGTAATAATAAAATCTTGCAATCTAAATATTGTAGCCAATAAAAAGCACACTATGTATCTTAGTGACATTTGTAAATGCAATCTACGGTAAGAAGAATGATAGTCACTTGAGATGTGACAGTCAAAAAAAGGTTGAGCAGTGGCAATATAATAAAGCTCAAACCTTGCATAGTAAAGTGGAGATTTTAATAGTGAGTTTCCTTACCCCCTTGCTTACCTTAAGGGTTTTTCAAATGCTTTTGGTAGTGTTAGACAAGGAAAATGCAATCAGGGAATGATTGTCCAAATGAAGTAACAGTGCTAATCATAGATTCAATGTTTCTTCTTAGCCATTAATGTATAATGGAGGTAGTGGATTTCATGTTTGAGCAGTGTTTTGAGACTCATCAAAGATGGGAGAATAGTGAATAATACCTTGTGGACTATGAAGTAGTTTCAATAAGGTTGAAGGATCTTAAGAACTACAATACCATGAAACAATGAGTCCCCTATAGTAAGTAAGAAATCTATTAGGCATAGTTTAATTTTATAGAAGGATACTCATTAAAGGAATCTTCAAGTGATAGTGAGTGAGTTGTTTGAGATTGTAGTTGAGGGTGCAATACCCAGTCTTAAAGGAAGTTAGCAAAGCAATAAATGTGCAAGAAAATCAAATCCTACACAACAAACAATTCATAATGTTATTTTGCATAATGCCTTGAGTTTGAAGACAAAAATCTCATTGTATCTTCATGATGAAAGTGGTGACCTTAATGGTCAATCAATGGCAACCATTATTTTAAAACTTGCTATTGTGCTTATGGAGGCAACATTTTAAGCAAGGCAGTGAGTGGGGGTTTGGAACAATGGCAGGTATGAAGGACTTGCTTTATATGCATACTATGCAGTCTAGCTTAAGACACCATTCTTAGAAGATATTGAAGGTGGATTATGGAACTCAAGGGTTACCATGAAAAGGATTAAAGCAAAGATTGAGATCTATTTAAAAGCCACGGTCATGAAGATATTAAATATGTCACATGCAAAACCCTAGTAGCTGGAGTAATGAATATAGTGCCAAAGAGGATAGTGTGCTGGGGAATATTTAGGAGATGTCCATATTATCTAATTATAGGGAAATACATCATTTATTTATTTTTTTAATAAAAAAAATCATTCTAAACCCTATATAGGATACATTGATACTTCAAAAGCCTCTAAAGGAATTTGAGATTAAGCAAATATATGTCAAGTAACATTCATAAGGTTTATAAAATCTTGATCACTCTCTAGAATAGCCCATTAAACATGGGTTTTGCTTGAATAGACTACATAATTGATATAACACAACCACTCTGCATATCAACCAGAGTAATAGGCTCTTTATTGCAGCAAGAGGTAATCACTCTTTGATCATGTTATAATTACAACCTCACCTGTTAAACTTGAGACAACCTAAATGCACCTAATGATGATTGACACCTACATTATACAACCTGAATTAACTACATTATATGAGTGCCTCCATTTCTATCACAACATAGCCACATTAAAATTGGGTCACACATGAATGCATCTTGTATTTGTTATAGCACAACTATGCCACATGACCAATAGAGTTATGGATCACATAATTATAGTCACAAGAATCTGTTCCTCGGTTGTGATCTTATGGTGATTCCACACAACAAAATCTGGACATGAAATTCTCAAAACCCTAAACCTCTAAAAATGAAATCTGATGAGATGTTTCTTTAAAATATGATTTTCAAACCTAGAACTACAAATCTAACTTCACAACTAAATTCTGCAAAAAGACAATGACTACCCTCAACCTAGCGATATCTTCTTGAATTTTTTATGATTTTTTCCAAGAAAATCGTTCTTAGTTCTCCACAAACTGTCTCAAGTAGAGCAAAACAATGTCACAATAAATTAGGCATAAACTCATTTTTCTTTATGTCGGCCACAATTTGATTTTTTTCTATTTTTCATGTTTGTCAAAAATTCAATGAAAATGATAGCTGACATTTCGACAAACCCCAGGTTCATCAAAATTTCGACGAACGTCAGGGATAAACTTTCAAAAATTGAAAATTACACATCAAATTTTACAAGCACCCAATGATACATCAAATTATACATATGACGTCAAACAATTCTGTTAGATTTTGCAGCCAAATGAGTTAGTGTTTGTATCAAATAAAGTTGCCCGCAATATTGAGGAGGTACCGATAACATCATTTGATTCTCTAACTGAAGAATATCCAAGGCCTTGATGTCTAGGATTTTCATAAAACTATATTGGTTCCTCAAATACCTTGCTCATGTATGCCTAGTCCTTTTCCTTCATACTACATGCTTTGACATATTCTCTTTGCAATGGGGAATTTGTCATTTTGGAAGCAAGATGTGAACCCATCATTGTGGAAATTGTTGCTTGAAATATTCTCCTCTATGAGAAAGCTTTATTTAACAAAATTGGTTGATCCTAGTTGATAGGATATTTTGGCATCATCATTTGTCAAGATTGTGTCTCTTGGTCCCTTAAGACATTAATTTGATCAATAATATATCTTGTGTTCCTTTTCCTTTGACTTGGTCAATGATAGATTCCTTATGTTCTTCTTCAATGTTGTCTATGCCATTTGTTTGATTATCTACGTGTCCCAAGGAAGCAAGTGTCTCATTTTGGGAAGTTTTAATATTTGGAGCTTGGATAGGGTCATGTTCAAGTATTTGATCATGAATGGCATAAAGTTCGATGAGTGGATCATTTTGGATTTCTTGATCACTGGTAGTGTCTTGATTAAATATGGGTTTGTCTTGAATGATATGGTTGGGAAGGAAATCTTGATCAATGATAGGTGTATTTTGGATGCCATGATTATCTAGAAACACTTCTTGGATAGATTTCAAGATAGGATCATGGGAGGACTACTTTGATCTTGACATGAAGGTAAAGCCACGATGTCATGATTTGGACTTTCCATTTGACATGTATCCATAAGTTTAGTAGATGGGATGTGACTTTGGAGACCATGACTAGATGTATTTTCATGACTAGATATAGATTGAGATAGAATGGATTGGAAGGGATTAGTGGATGAAGCACTAGGATAGGGCATGGAAGGTTGGAATGGATCCTGGTGGAAAGTTGGTTTCCCTTGTCAAGGTTAGGATAGGCATACCTAATAGATGTTTGTTGTGGATTAATGGCATAGATTATGTAAAGTGACTCTTGATAGTGAGGACAGATGGTTGAATGACTAGGCCTTATGGATTGTTTTTAGGAAGGGTATGTGGGTATTTGACCATGAATTGACATTGATTGGCATTTGGATTGGATAAATTATCTTTTGAAGTCAATGGCTTCTTGGTATTCACCATTATAGAGTAATTGGTATTCAACTTGACTAGCAAGCATATCAAGGAAATTGCAAACATGGTGGGGGATTTGAGTGATATGTAATTATGGCTTTTAAGGTCATGGTTGCATTTTAGAATATAGATGTGGTGTTTCATATAGCAATTGCATTTTAGGTTTAGCATATGTGTTGTTTATCAACAATTGCATTGCAACTTTTTGGTAAATACATTGTTTAACAGTCGGTTGTGTTTCACAACAGTACTTGCAGTTCACAATAGCAAATGTTTTTTACAATAGTAGACGTGGTTTATAAAAGAAGATGTAATTCTCTATAGAAAATGTGGTTACTATAAATTTGTAGGTTTATTTTAGTCTGATTTTGATAAAATTTTGGAAAATAGAAGATAGTCATAAAACACTTTGTTTTGGTTTGGTTTTGATGTGAAAATGTTCAATTCCAAGAAGACAAGTAAAATCCTATGGTTGGCCAGGACAATATTTGTTGAGTTCCCACTTGGATTTCTTGAGTTGTGCTTATTCAGAGCAGATAATTAGAAGCTTGACCACATTGGATGCCCTCCATGAAACTCACTTCTACAGGTCAGCCAAGCTTTGAGTTCTCATGAATCTCCCATGAAAAACTCTTCATCTCTACTGAGAATCATAAGTATGTGGGACAAATTTAGAGGTCTGACCTCTAGCACCAACAAATAGAGGGATTTTTGTAATCTAAAAACAAATGGCTTTTAATAAGGGAACCTATTCATGTGGCTATGCTTGAGACAAGATTAACTTGTTTGATGTAACAAATATACACCTATAATGCTAATTTTTCCATTAACATTCATATTTGTATACCGATCAGGAGTAGCTTGTATTTAGACTCGTTGTTGATTTGAGTCACCTTGGGGTGAGTACTTTTTCCCACCAAGGAAGGCTCAGTTCTAGAGTCAATAACAATTTGTCTTGCACCTAGGATCACACAAGTGCATAAGAGGAGAGGATAATTTTATTATAGAATTGGATTTTAATCTAAACAAAATGTGCGAATGCACCAAACATAGAGAATAGTGATTTATTTTGAACACCAAATGAAATATGATCTAATTTAATTAGACAATCAATTTCAAAATTAATCTTCAACAAATGTCCTGCATCAGATCTCATTAGTAGTTTGAATCTTTGTCTTCATCAATTCAACTACATAAATAGTTTGTATATATGTTTTTTATGAATCATCTTGCAAAAACTAAATTAACTCCCCAAGATCACATGCTACAAACTCTGAATTAGTCATAACAAAAAACTGCAATTATTAAAATGAAAATTTGGAATTTTGGAAATCAAAAAATTATTTTTTTACTAGGAAAATGCATTGTAAGAAGCCACAGATGAGTCGCACAAAGTCAGATGCATTGTTTCATTCTTCATATGCAATTCATGGGTTCAAATGCATCGTTCTATAGGTACCTATTCTTGCAAAAATTAAATTTTCTATGGATTTTTTTTCAAAGACTGTGCCTTCACATCAATTTCACTAGATGTAGCATTGGGAAATTTCATAGATTAAGAAATTCAAGCATAAACTCAAACTAAACCTATGCTAACAATAAAGAACAATGGAAAACTAGTTAAAATAATGCATAAACAAACAATTTTACTAAACATCTATGTAATTCCATGGATCACCTTCACTACACTTCTCCATTTCACCGTTTGTATGATACTTTCCCTCAAATTTTTCTTAAGCATGAAAATATAGCCTCATGATAATGTTAATAGAAAAACATTGAAGATTCTAATGTTGGTTCCAAAAGTCACAAGATTTCGGAAGGAGTAATAATGATTAAGGTAAAGCCAATTTTATAGAAAATACGATTTTAAAATGACATGCTCAGATTGAAAGATAATTAATTGATGATTAAGATTAAAAGATATGGCATGCAATAGGATTAGGGTTAAATTAGTGTAAGTGATAAAGTATGAATGGTGGAGATTAAATTAAATAATAATTTAGTCTTTAGTGGAAACTGGTCGAGACACAGAAGAATAATGATTGCATGTAAAGGATAAATATTGACATGGATAGAAGATAAGAATAAATTAATTAATTAAATAATTAAAGTTAAATTGAATTAATAGAGGTTTGCACGTAGAAGATAAGATCTGATCTAGGGGTATGTGCAGGATCATGATAGGTCGAAAAGTGGCAATATGATGGGTATGTGGCTGACGACTTTTTTTAACCCAAAATTGATGAAACAAAAAGGGTTTTTAGAGGAGATTATCAACTTTACACCAATATAAATTATGCTTTACTTTGAATTTAATAATTATTTATTATTCATTTTCTATCTGAATTATGACTAAAGTCCTAATTTATAGGCTGATTGAAAAACATCTATAGCTTTCAAACGATATCAATTTTTTTGAATCCAAAACATGCATCACATTCTATGCTTCAGATACTACAGGATTGAAAAAAGAAAAATTAAATTTCATGAAGTTTTGACCAAGTTAAGGTGGCCATACATACAATTTTTTTTATATTTTTTAAAAGTTGTAATAAAAAATTCATAATTAATTATTTACTTGGAAAAAAATTACAAAATAATATGCATCACATCAGGACATGAGTCCTCTACTTATATCTAAAATATTATAAAAAAATATTATCATTTTATTATGGTTAGGGTGGTCAGATAGACACCTACTTATTTTTTCCCTGAAATTTAAGTACTACTCGATTGAAATTTCAAAAATTTCACCATATAGATTTTTTTTTTTAAACAAACCTAGTAGTTTAGAAACTATGTTCAATTTGCTACAGATTCTATTCTTACATATTTTTGTAATAATATAGATAACTTATTCAAATTTTTACATTAAGTTGCCAAACATTGATTTTTTTGAATTTTTTACCACTTAAGGGCCTATTTTTTCCATGATGATCCTACACATACCCCTAGATAATAGATTGATCAACATAGGAAGTTTGTTCATTAAAGATAATCAGATATTAAATAATTAGATAACTGAATGTTCCATTTAGATCTAGACATAAGTGATAATGACTAATTAGATAACAAAGAGATTATCTAATTATAGAGGAATATGCTATGGATAAATATTTTTATGAATTAAATAATGATTTAATTTAGCATTCAAGATTTTAGATTAAATTAAATAAATAAATATTTATTTAATTAAAGAGAGAAAAGGATAAAGAATAATTAAATAATTTAAAATGATTATTTAATTATAGTTGAAAGTATCATAGGAATAAATTAAATAATAGTTTATCTAATTTTAGAAAGAAGATAAATTTAATTAGCAATGTAATTAGATAAATAATATTTAATTAATTAATCAAGGAAGAATAAAGGTAAGATGAATTAATAAAATAATTAAAGTTATTTAATAGATAGAGGACAAATGAATGAAGAAAATAATTAAATAATTAACATTATTTAATTATGAAAATGAAGATAAGGATTATGAAGAAATTAAAGTCGCAAGCCTAAGACAATTTTTAGTGTCTATAGGACCCATTTACCCTTAGTGGTGAATGGGTCCTAGCTCTAATTTCTAAGACCTAGAACTTGCCAAATTCAAGGTTATATTATTTAATTACTAGGTTTCAAGATTGATCCATTGAAAAATGCAATTTAGAGGGCTTGAATTTGAATTAAAAGGGGAAATTAAGTCTAACAATTAATTAATACCATGCTAGATGGATTTGAAAGTGTGTTTAAACAATTTACAACACCATAAATAAGGCCTAATTTAAGAATAGGAGGGGTCCATTAGGCTTAAATGAATAAACCTTAGAAATGTGTAAAAATGTCTTACAACACTTTACAACACTTTTGTAAAAGGTAACATTTAAATATATTTTAATTAAATAAGGACCCTAAAGAGGTGTGAATATGTATAGTCAATTATTTCAAATAAAGTGCTAAAAAGGATACTCATATGGATTCATTAGGGAGAATGAAGCCCCTGTTGTATCTACTACAAAACCAAAATGTTAGGAACTGCATGTGGCAACACATATTCATTAGTCATTCAAAAATCCTTTTATCAAACTTCTACAAAAAATTGAATTTGAGGGTAGACGTATGGCCCCCATGATTCTGCTTTCTTTATGGAGGTAGAATCAGGGTGTGCATGAAACCACATCGAATTACCCAAGTTGTATCATAGGGTGTTTCCAAGTACCATACCACATAATGATATATTGTTGATGAGAAAGCGAGTGGAACTATGAATCCAACACAATAAACGACATTGTAAATAGAGTCCTCCAACCCCCAATATGTTGATTTTAATTAACTTTCCATTTTAAAGAAATAAGCTTTACTTACTAAGGTTTTACTATTGTATAGGAGTGAATTTGCACCCCTTATGCAAATTCCCCTTCCACATACGGTCACCTTAGAAAATAAAATCCAAAGGAAAAATTCCACATCACCCAACTGCCTTCCATCCACTTGGCATCTGTCCTTTGTGTCAGTGAGAGAATATTTGTCAGAGATGAATGCAATAAATGCAGACATCTATGTAGCACACTACCATCTCTGATGGATTCCTGCATCTAGAAATGGTAGAGGCATTACATACCCAATTGGGGTCAAATTGTAATATCCCTCTTTGACCAACCGACTCATAAATGGTAGACTCTTTCTCATTCTTCCTTCAAATTTATCCATTCTCACTTCATTTCATCCTCTAGCCATCTCCTTGAAATTCAATCTCACTCTATAACATCTCATTCAGTCGAAATAAATATTCTAGCACTCCACATTTGAGCATTGCAGCAGCAACACCACTCCATCAACTCCACATTGCAAGTATGAAGCAAGCCATAGAGATGTGGGATTGGAGTGTTGTGAGACCTCCCTTCATCATAGTTGTGACTGTGGTGAATTTTCCAAGTCCATATTCTCCTCCATTGGCTAGTGAGCTTTTGGGTGGAGGTGGTAATGCCTCACTCCTCTCCTTTGTGATTTGGTTGAGTAGCATTGTATTGTTTTGTAGTGTGTATTGCTCTCTTTTCTTTCCTTTATTGCATATTCTACTCCATTGCTTTCCAATTTTCCATGGATTTGGAAACACCAAAATGATGGTCTGACTAAGGCAAACCCCTATACAACCCCCAACAATTTTCCCTCTTTCTTGTTTGTAGGTGAACGTACATATGGAGCTAGCTGGAAAAATGACATTTGTGTGAGATTATCTTCATCACCCTATCTCTCCTTTATTTGCTTTACCATATTCTTCTTTATTTTCTGTATTTATTCATTTTTTTATCCACCTAAACCAACTAGCTAGGATGATAGTATTTTTTTACCTAGCCAGTCTTTAGTGTAGTTCCTATTTTCTGGTTGTAGGGATGCCAACGCATTGCATTGTTGTCCTCAAACAGAAAGTTGTTTGAGGTGTTATATGAACTCCAAAAACCTACTTTTCTAGCCTAAACCTAATATTCAAGACTACAAAGTGGTTGGAGTATGTTATAGTTCTCATCATTCTTGATCCTTATCCCAAGGTATTTTTTAGAGTGAGGTAATTTAGGGCAGCCTTCCACTCTCAACTCTCCCTGACCCGGAGCCTTGATGTGGTTGGTCCCCCTCTCTTACATTTTTGGTGAACCCAGCATGAACAATTTTGGTTCCATTTGGTAGCGTTGAAGGGCCATTTCCTTGCATTTTAGGAGAATTGTAGGTGCAAGTGTTGTGAGGCATTTTTCGTTATATCCCAATCTGTGACCCCTAGTAGGCATAGTTGGAAGGTTCCATAAGTATTACAGAATGAAGCCTTAACTGGGTCACTATCCTATTTTAGACCTTTGGGAGGATTTCTTAGAGTATCATTTAGTGTGCATGATGGACTCTTTTTTGCATATTCCTATCCCCTTTACATAACCTATGATTAGTAGTATAGGTATAACCTTCACCTCATAGGACCTACAGTGTGTATAAAATATTGGATCAATTTAGATAAAATCAAACACATATTAATAAGAGATTAAATCAAAAAGCTGAAAAGGAAACAAAATATGCAAACCATAACAGTAGCTTCCTGAAACTGTCTTATCTTCCTCTAACTTCAGCGTTTTGTTGGTTTCCAGATAGCTCTCAGATCAGCAGACCAAGCTCAACAAAATGATAGCTAAAGAACGAGATTTAAAATGAAAACTATGCTAAATGCAAAGCTATGCTAAGATGAGAAGATTGCTGTGATGCTGAAAATGATGTGAATGCATAAGTTGATTGCATGAATGTAAGTATGCGTAGGTAAGTGCGTGCGTGTGAATGTGGATGATTATGCGCAGTGTGTGTAAGTGAATGTGGATGATTATGTGTAGTGTGTGTAAGTGAATGTGGATGATTATGCATAGTGTGTGTAAGTAACAAAAGCTTGGATTTGCATTGGCTTTTATAGAGTTTTCAAATGGATTCGATTGGCTAAATCGATCGATGGTCCTGATTAAGCTTGTTCGAACGGACAATGGAAGATTTTTAAAAGTGGAGAAGAGTATGGAAGGTTTCCCTTTTCTTCATTTTTTTGTCATTGAGTTTTGAAGGGAAATTTCTATTTCGAAGAGTGAGTTAGAATTTGGAAAAGTGAGTTTAGAATGAGTTAGAATTAAATAAATTAAATTTATTTAATTTAGGAGTGAAGATGGAAATAGAAACTTACATAATTAAATAACTCATATTTAATTATGTTTAAAAAATGAAATTAGGGTGAGGAAATATTAAATAACATATTTAATATTTTAATTCGATTATGGGATGGAGAATATTCCATTATTTGAATATTGAAAATATTCAAATTTTAGAACCAAATGATAATTAAATATAAATAAATTATGAAAATTTATTTAATTTAATCAAGCGAAAGATAAAAAGTGAGATGAAGAAGATATTCCTTTATTTAAATATTCAAAATATTTAAACTCTAGAATAGTATGATAATCAAATATAAATAAATTATGAAATTTTATTTAATTTAATTAAGTGGAAGGTGGAAATTAAATAAAATTATTTATTTAATTAAGGTAGAAGAAATTTTAGAAAATGAACAATATAAATAAATAATTAAATTTATTTATATGTAGATGACTTTAGGGGAATTAATAAAATAAATATATTTAATTAATTAACAAGCTTAATCATGACCATTTTTAGACGTATACATTTTGCCCCTCTTTGAAGTGATGTGTGAAACACATCGCTTCAAAGAAAATAAGATTTTTCCCTTGATATGCTTTCGATGTTGCTGCTGATGATGCCCCCTCGGGAGGTAAATCACAGATGAGGATATGGATTGCAAAAATTTTGCTAAACAATCAATATTAGATAATGATATTCTACGAAGGAGAGAGTGATTTCGCTCCTGAAAAATGATGTAAAAGATGCCCCTGTTGAAATGATGCCCCTTTTGATGGAAATGATGAAATGATGATGATTAACTGATAACTTTGCTTCTCAAAAATAGAAAAACAAAGAGTAAATGATTGATAAATTTTCTTTCTGCGATAGAAAACAAATAGTAGATGAATGATTTCCTTTTTGATAATTTTTCTTTCTGCGATAGAAAACAAATAGTAATAGATGGTAGAGTAGATTGATATGATATCCAGCTAGATAGATTTGTGTATTGGTTTGCCTGATAGGATTGATTGGGTGATATGGGTCTTTGATATGATGCACTGGTATGAGTCATTGATATCGGTCACTGATATAGTTCACTTGATATGAGTCACTGATATGGGTCACTTTGATATGGTTCAGTGATATGGGTTGTGATTGCATGATGTGAGGCATTGATAGATAGAGAGATTTTGATTGACCTTTTCATAGTCAAAGTGTGTTGGGACCACGCAGAGATCTTGGGGCAGGAGGTAGTAGACTTCCATCATAGAGGCCAACTCTATTAGGGGGCTCTAGTAATTAGAGTTATGAGACACATGTGATATTTTTTATGTATCATTATTGATTCATTCACACATCTCGATGTCTATTATGTTTAGAGCATGTACATTATTTTGGTCATATCTCATGTATCTCTCGTTGGAATTTTTAGCTTCATTGGACATTGGACATTTGTATTATTTTTGATGAGTGATGATATGCAGTGGTGATGATTTGTGATGATGTATTGTGCATTTATGATGTGATATGCATTTATTTCTATGTGTTATGGATTTTGGTATGCATTTGAATGAGTTAATGATTAACATGATATGTAGGATGATTCAATATGATGTTTTTATATTATGATGATGATGATTGATGATGTATACTAATGATGTCATGTAGGTGGATGACTTATGATGTGTATATGGAAATGTATATATCGAATGTTTATTTTTTTGAATTTTTCAGTGCAGATAAAATATGATAATATGATAAAAAAATGAATTTTGTTTCATGATATGCATTATGAATTTGTATGGAAAAAGATAGGATGATTAACGATATGATATGAATGCAATGTTTTGTAATGATAATTAAGTGAAATGATAAAATGAAATGCAATGATAATGACATGTATGAAAATGATAAGTGATATGAAATGAACTGTACGATATTGAAAATGATAAATGAAATGATAAGTGATAATGAAATGAATGATAAATGAAATGATATGATAAGTGAAATGAATGATGATGAAAATGATAAATAAACTGATAAGTGATAATGAAATGAACGATAATGATAAGATATGATAATGAAGGAAAATGATATGATAAGATATGATAATGAAATGATAAGATATGATAACGAAATGACAATGAATGAAATGATGCAAATGTATAAAAGGAACATGAAATGAATATGAAAATGATAAAGTGTTAATGATATGAAGATGATAGATAATCTAAATGATATGCAAATGATTGATAAATGATAAATGATAGGACCCAATGGAAATGATAATGCAGGTGAAAGGTGATGATGAAACAAATGTTCAAATGTCCCCCACAAGTAGTCCAAAGAGACATGACAGCCATTGATGTGATTATTATCCCTTTTAAAACTCGGGTGCAAATCCAATATGCAGTTATGTACAAATGATCTAAAATGAAATGCAACTAAATGAAACCGACCATTTTGTTATGCTTGTTGGTATATTCTCTAGAATCATCATAGAGCGCTTTTAAAATGTTGGAAGTATGTACAAGCATCAGAGGGGAAATTAGCACCAATGATGACTTGAGTACAATTTTCATGATTTTTGATATGGCAAGTGAACACAAGCATCTAGGTATAATTGAATCGAGATGACCTGAGCATTTCTTGCATAAACAGACAAAGACTAACCACCATCGGATGCAAATTTAGAATTTTCATCAATGATAAACTTTGGAAAAATAATGTCTCGTGACATATTTGTAACAGATGAATGATTAACCTCAATACAACAAACAAAGAAAAATCATCCTCTTTCCTTGCCACTCTAGTTCAGTACATCATCGAGTAGGCTCCAGAGAAATGATATCAAAAAATTAAACAACCATTATTCAAAAATGAAATACTGTGATTCTAAACATTGGTCAGATTAGAGATCATCTAGATATGAGTCATGGTAAGGTACACAACTAAAAGTTACTGTAATATGGATCAATGATTGGATGTTTTGATTTGATTTGATTGTTTTTTTTTGTGTGATTGGCTTCGATGTCATTGTCTCACTGTTGAAAGTTGATTTTCCCCTAGCATGCCCCATGTTTGCCCTTGGTATCAACATAACTTGCTGTAATGAATATGTATGAAAATCAAGCCATGATAAGATGTTATTGCTCAAGGAAAATGATGATAACATGGTGTTGGTGTGACCCTAAGATGATGGAAAAAGATGCATGAAAGGAATGCCAGAAAGTTAAGTGCAAAACATGAACTAATAGATAGAGAGCTACAAATAGCGTCTGTTTGCCAGATGTTCACTATTTGTTTTTATCACATTTTTCTTTCAATAGACTGCCTGTTGCCAGGTTTTCACCCTATGACGTTTTTTTTTAAGGACCTTTTCTGATTCTTTTTTGTATTTTTTTAGGACTTTTTCTAATTTTTGTATTTCTTCAGGACCTTTTCTAATTTTTTTGGATTTTTCAAGACTTTTTGATTTTTGTATTTCTTAGGGACTTTTTCTAATTTTTTTGGATTTTATAGGACTTTTTCTGATTTTTTTGGATTTTTTCAGGACTTTTTTTTTGGATTTTTCCTAATTTTTTTGGATTTTTTTAGGAAATTTTATGATGATGACAATTGTCTTAGACATCATACTTTTTCAGGTGCATGCTATTGATAAGCTCGTCAAATAGGTCCCCTTCTGACATTGATAACTTGTAAGCTCCTGAACCATAGACTGTGATAACCACATAAGGACCTAGCCAATTTGGTTCAAACTTTCCTTTCTTCTCTCTTTCTTGTTGATTGTGTGGGTTCTCTTTCAGAACAAGATCACCCACCTGAAAGGTTTGTGGCTTTACTTTGTGGTTATAGCTGCGAGACATCATTTGTTGATATGCTTTTAGATGATCAGCTACTCTTTGTCTCTTTTCATCTAGGAGTTCCAATTCTTGGAGTCGGGAGACTTTGTATTCATCATTTGTTGTAAGGCCTTTCAATGATAGTCTAAGTGAGGGAATCTCAACTTATAAGGGCAATATGGCTTCTGCTCCATAGACAAGGGAAAATGTTGTTGCTCTTGTTGGCGTGCAGACACTAGTTCTGTAGGCCCACAAGGCGGGATTGAGTTGAACGTGCCAATCCTTCCCTGAATCATTCACAGTATTTTTCAAGATTTTTAATATTGTTTTAATTGAGGCCTCTACTTGGCCATTCCCTTGTGGATAGTAAGGTGTTGAATATCTATGCTAAATGTGAAATCTCTCACAAAGTTCATCAACATCCTAATTTTTGAATGGACGTCCATTATCTGTAATAATGGAGTTGGGAATGCCATACCGAAAAATAATATAGTTGAGTATCAATGATGATATTTGTTTTCCAGTGACTTTAGTAAGAGGTACTACCTCAATCCACTTGGTAAAATACTATGTTGCTGTGATGATGAATTTATGTCCATTTGATGAAGAAGGATGAATCTTGCCCACGAGATCTAACCCCCATAGAGAAAATGGCCAGGTTGGCATGAATGGTTGAAGTTCTTGTGAAGGAGCATGAATGAGATTCCCATAAATCTGACATTTTGAACATGTTTTCACAAAAGTGATTGATTCCCTCTCCATTGTAGGCCAGTAGTAACCCATTCTGATCAATTTTTTGGATAAAGTCAGTCCACTCGAATGAGTACCACAGATGCCACCATGAACTTCTTGTAAAGCTTTGTCAGATTCCTCATGTTCAAGACATCAGAGTAGAGTACCATCAAGACCATGGCGATACAAGGTGTTAGCAATAAGAGTGTAGTGAGTGGATTGGCGGATAAAATTTCATTTTTGGTTATGGGATAAATCGGGTGGTAGGATATCATCTTTGAGATAGGCATAAATTTTTCCATACCAAGGTGAATTAGATCCTACCAAGTGGAAAATTATTTGTCTTTCAGGCGTATCATATGTAGGTGTAAATGATTGTTCCACTAGAAATTCATAACGATTTTGAGTTTCTGGAAGCTATAACAATGATGCAATCGTAGCCATGGCATCAGCTACTTTATTATCAAGCCTTGGAATTTGTGTGAATTTGATGTCCACAAAGTATTTCTTGAAGTCATCAACCATATTTTATATGGTAATAGTTTCTCATATTTTGTTTGATAGTCATTATTGATCTAACAAATGACCAACTGTGAGTCACCATACACATGTAATTCTATAATTCTCCATTCTAGTGCTATTTTGAGTCTGGTGATTAATGCTTCATATTCAGCTATGTTGTTGGTGCATGGAAACATTAGCCGATATGATCGAGGGATGGTGTGTCCTTGAGGGGTGACAAAAAGTATGCCTACCCCCAATCCATGTTGGGTGAAAGAACTGTCAAAATATAAGGACCATGGTTGTTTAGATTCTGCAGAAAAAACATCAGCATCTAGAAATTCAATGTGCAGGGGATGATCTGCTTGTAGTGGTGCTTCAGCTAATTGATCAACAATAACTTGTCCTTTGATTGCCTTATGATCAACATAGTGGATATCAAACTCACTCAGAATCATTACCCACTTTGCTAACCTTCCTGTCAATGTTGCTTTGCTTAACAAATACTTGAGTGGATCAATTTTTGAAACTAGATTGATTGTATGGGTCAGCATGTAATGTCAAAACTTTTGTGAAGCAAAGACTGTTGCTAGACAAGCCTTCTCAATAGAAGTGTAGTTGAGCTCATGACCTGTTAGTGTTCTACTAATGTAGTAGATTGCACGTTCTTTTCCTATAGAGTCTTCTTGCGCTAGGAGTGCCCCTAGAGATGTTTATGTTGCGGCAATGTATAAAATTAAGGGTTTGTCTGGATTTGGTGGTATGAGAACAGGTGGAGTCATTAAATACTATTTGATTTGCTGAAAATCCAATTCAAATTTGTCATCCCACTTGAAAGGAACATTTTTATATAGTAGATGTGTGAAAGGAAAAATTTTATCGGCCAATTGTGCAATGAACCTTCGTATTGATTGAAGTCATCCTTGTAATGATCTCAACTGACTGATGTTCTTTGGTGGATGCATTTCCATAATTTCCTGTACTATTATAGGATCTACTTCAATTCCTTTTTCTGAAACAATGTACCCTAAGAGTTTTCTAGATTTGACCCCAAAAATACATTTCTTAGGGTTAAGACAAACTTTGAATTTCTCTAATCTTGCAAATATTTTGGATAATATTTCAAGATGTCCTTCTCTAGTGTATGATTTTTCCAATATGTCATCCACATAATCTTCCATGAATACATGCATCATGTTATGAAATATTGTAGTCATGGCTCTTTGGTAGGTAGCCCCAACATTCTTTAGACCAAAAGGCATGACGTTCCAACAATAAGTTCCCCATGGACATGTGAAACTTGTTTTCTCCTGATCTTCAGGTGCAATATTGATTTGGTTGTAACCAAAAAAACCATCCATTAATGAATACATGGCATGGCCAGCTATTAGATCAACTATGGTGTCGATATTTGGCAATGTGAAATCATCCTTGGGACATGCTTTATTGAGATCTCTGAAATCTGTACATATTCTGACAGTTTTATTTGGCTTGGATATAGGAACAATGTTGGAAATCCATTCTGCATAGTCGATTGGTCTTATGAAGCCCACATCAAGGAGTTTTCTTAGTTCTTCCTTAACCAATAATGCAACATGAGGGTGCATCTTTCTGAGTTTTTGTTTCACCAGCTTGGTCCCTAGTTTGATGGACAAGTGATGCATGATAAGATCAGGATCAAGACCAGGCATGTCAGCATAAGACCACGCAAAATTGACTTGATTTTCTTTTAGGAATTCCATGAACTCTGGTATTTCTTTCTCTATCATTGATGCAGCTAACTGTAAAATTCTTGGTTTGTCAGAAGTCTCAAGATCAACAGCATTTGTAAGCTCAATCAAAATAGGCAATTGCTCATGGTAGTGCTCCGAGAGAGTGTCAAGTTTCCCATCGTCTGGTGCCTCAAAGAGATTTTCACCATCTGATATGCTCTTTATTTTACCTTTTGTTTGATCTAATACTGCCAGATTTTGGTTTTCACCATTAGATCTTTCTTTTTTGTTTTTACTTTTATAGTTGGGAGACTTGACACTCTCCTGATCAAAAGCTTTATGTCAAAAATTGCTGGTGGAACAATCATTCATATCATCTGTGGAAAGGAAGTTTATAATAGCTTCATCATTTGGAAATATAGGTATATCAATAGGTTTGGTTGAATCCCAATCAATGAGATCATGATGAATTAAAGGTATAGGATCATCAGGTTGTGTGAAATCGGCTATGGTCATGGTCATAACGGAGTAGTCCGTAGGATCCAAGGTATGAGGTGGGTCAATGATGATACTGTCCTCATGATAATCTTGTTTGTTTAGATCCGACTTAGTATCACTAGAATCATAGTCGATTTGTGGTTCATATTCTTATGGTTGGAACCCTGAACCTTGACCTTCAATTAGAGTTGGAGCGTACTGGTGTATTACATCAACCTCTTTATCTCTCTAGAATTCATCATTATAAATGGTGTCCCATTCATATTCAACAGAGTCTGTGTTAGAATTGTTCTCCAAGAAGTTCTAAATTGTTGTCAAACATGTTTCTGAGCCTTCTTGCAATGTGAAGACAGTGCCATGTAGTTGTTTGGATGTGTTTTCTTTGGAGTGAGTGTCATAACCTAATCCCATTTTCTCTTTTGCAGCAAGTCCATGGAGGTGAATAGGTTCAACTACTCCTTCTTTCCTTTTTTTGATAGGACCTTTATCATAGCCCATCTTCTGCATGATTGAGTACCATTTTCCATATTTTTCCGTGGGTAGTTTGACATTAAGACCTACTTCATCTTCATCTTTATAGAGCCAGTTTAGTATTTCTGTATCCTCAGGATTTTCCATGGGGAATTTTTCTTTGATGAATTGTCCATTAAATTTTGTAATTGGCTCTATTGGTGTTTGCTTTAATGTTGATGCTACTGATATTTGATGTTCCCTGATAGATGGTTGTCCATGTAATTGAGGTGATGTAGGTAAATTGGCAAGACAAAGAGAGTATTCTCCAACTCCATGATCCTTGAATTTCATTTTTTTGTTAAAACTATTGGCCAATTGATTGATTTGTGTGTCAATCTTTAGAGAAGTCCTACCATGAGCTTCTCGATTGTTAGGGACCAAAGTATCTTGATTGACTTTCATGTTGGCACAAGTTTGGATATTGGAATTATCAGCTGATATTGTGATTTCCTGTCCATCATAAGGAAACTTTAGACATTGATGATAGGTTGATGGGACAGCTTGCATTTCATGGATCCAAGGACGACCCAACAAGATGTTATATGCAAGATCACAGTCCAATACTTGACAGAAAGTATTCTTTATGATAGGGCCCACTCTGATTGGTAGCATGACTAGACCTTTGGATTCTCTTTCTTCTGAAGTCAATGGAATCCTCAGAAAATCCTAAAGCTTTAACTAATTTCATGGTACAGTTGTTCAAACCAGCACCTTCATCTATTAGAACTCATCTGATATGAAACTTGTGAATCATGACTTCTAAGTGTAATGATGAATTATGAGGACGAGTTATGGAAACGCCATCTTTTTTAGAGAATGAAAGGAAAGTGGGTGAGGACACGTGTCCTACCATGGCTTGAAATTGATTCACATCCAAATCAATAGAAACATTGGTTTCAATGAGAGCTTTTTCAAGAATTTCTTTATGGGCTGGAGAAATCTTCAATAGTTCTAGAATAGAAATTTGAGCAGGGGTTTTTCAAAGTTGTTTGACCAAATCATATTGATGTTGAGGTGGGGGTTCAGTGGATTTTGAAGAAGCACCTTTCAAGAAAACTTTAGCTTGTACTCTTATTGTTGCGTTGACTTCTCTATATTCCACCTTCTGGTTGACTTTTATGACATTCACCCACTCATCGTCCACATAGAGATGATTAATTATATAATCATCATTGATGTGATTCACCTTTTTTTCAGAAGACTCACCCTTTTGATAATTAGGCAAAGGATTACAGAATGCTTGGTGGTTTGCATTGGTTTGTTGATTACCTTCTATTGTGATGATGTCATTGTCAATCAAGTCTTGAATGGCATTTTTCAAGGCTTGGCAATAGTTGGTGTGATGACCTTTACACCGATGATAATCAGAATAGTATGCCTCATTCCATGATGGAGGATTTACACTAGGTTCATAATTTTGTTGATGCGGCAAAGTAATGACATTTTTGGCCATCAACTCTTTGAACGTGGATTCTACAGATTGACCCAATGGAGTAAAAGTTCTTCTATTCGAGAAGAAAGAAAAACTTTGTGGATTTGAATTCGAGGTGTTCCCTAAAGAATTGGGATTGTTATTTGTTCCTCAGTAACCTTGGTTATTGGAAATTCCTTGATGGGGAGTAGAGTTTTGATTTGTATTGTTCCTCAGAAGAGGAGGATTATTTCCATGATTTGCAATTGAGTTGACATTGTTGTTGCGAGTGTTGGGAGTGCTAAGGAAAAATGGCTTGGTTGAGGCATGATTTGCATCAACAACACCATCATTCACCATATTTTTGTTGCAATTCCAGAATTTGGATTTGTCATGATTATTGTGATGGTTGGATGAGCTAGGATTTTCTTTGTCATGCTTTATTATCCCTCTTTTGACCAAGGAATTTTCAATGGTTAAGGCATCTTCAATCATTTTCTCAAAAGAAGAAGGACAATGTAAGTTCAAGTGATAGCTCATTTTTTAATTTAAACTATTAATAAAGGTCACCATCTTTTCCTTTTTAGGAACAGGACGTGGATACCTAGCGAACATTCTTCTCCATCTCTGAAGAAATGTAATGAAGGATTCACCAGGTTTTTGTGCAACCTTGCAAAGATCTATCATGGTGATCGGGTTTTGTATGTTGTAAGCATATTGTGATATGAATAGGTTGATCAATTCTTCAAATGTCCTGACGGGAGGTGCAATCTTAGATAACCATTCCATAGAGTTAACTCCAAGGCTCCTAGGAAACAATCGCAACAAGTAAGTATCTTCATGAGGGAATTCCAATGTCATATTCCTGAAGTCTCTAACATGATCAATTAGATCCATTTTCCCATTATAGCGATCAAATTTTTGCATTTCACAATGCTTGGGAAAAGGAATCATGTTTAGACTTCGGTCAAAAGGATAAGGAAAAATGTCCTCGAGAGTGTATTTCTTCGTGGTTGTTCCCCCTTGTAATTCTTTAACTTGTCCTTGAAGTGCCTTGATTTGTTGGGTCAAGGCACTAAGATCAGAAAGGGGTGTCTCTTCAGGTTTGTTTTTCAAAATTTCAGTATTAAAGTCATGAGGCAATTTAGCCCCTTGTTTGGCTAGATAGCAAAAATATTTTTCTTTGTCTTGCTGCAAGATCTTTTCAATGGCTTTATGGAATTTTGGATCTTGCTCAAGCTCTCTAATATGTTCCTCATCTTGTTCCTCATCACTATCTATCTGTGTTCTGTACATGTCTTTGTATTGATGGAACAAATTTTCTTCTCTGTTATTTGTATCTTTGTCAAAAAGTGGATTACTATTCATGATGTAAAGAGGATTTCTACTTTCACCCTCTTCTTGAATGTTTTGAGTATGTCCTTCTTGTTGAATTTCGTCCTTCAATTTATTGAATTGGGATCTTGTGAAGATAGGCATATGATTTTGAAAAATTCTTCTAGACTTAGATCACGGTTTTGACAAGTGCAATGATGATGATCTGGTAAGATGTAGAATCTTATGATATGATTAAGGATGCTCCTAATTTATTGATTGTGGCTTCCAATTGATGAAGGATTTCAGAATCCTATTGGGGAAGTTCAACCAAAAATTAGAAAGCTGTTTGAGAGATGCACTCTTAAAGTTTTGATCTTTGTTTTCAAAGAAAGGTTCTAAAATCAATGAAGGATTTGATTGGGATGTGAAGGATACTCTATAGAAGGTTGTGGTATGTTGTCAAATTCAAGAGGTTGATTATGATTATGCCGTTGTGATAGAGCTAATCTTTGATAATAAGCTCGAGAATCTAAGGGATCTACAACATATTCATCAGTGAATCCTCTAACAAAATCCTAATATCTGTGAAGAAATCCTCGATAGTGAAGCAAGACTTGTCGACTTTTGTACAAGAATTTTCTCTTTTGTAGTGTCTTCTTGTATCCTAATGGTTTCTTGGGTTTTTTTATTCTCTTAGACAATGATTTCTTGGGAAAATTTGTTGACTTCCAATCTCTAAGCATGGGAAAAATGTTGTGAGTGTTTTTGAATCAATGATACGAAAAACTCTTAAGTGGCTTTCAGTTGTTGTTCTTCATGTTCCTTTTGGATGATCTCTTTATTTGAATTAATGTAATGGAAGACACAACAAACATTTTTGAAAACAATTGTTCTTAAAACCCTATAATAACATGAAGTGTTTGATCAAGAAAATGTTTTCCATAAAATGTTTTCACAGGTTTTCCACCTGAAAGACAATTCAGGAAGACTCACTCGTAATGCTCAAGTAGGTCATTCTAGTAATCAACAGCCCACATCTTAGAACTTTGTTGACTCACACAGCCGTGTCACCCTTGAAGGGGCACCTGTGTTTTTGTCTTTTCTAGGCGCGTACTCAAAGTTACAGAAGTGGATACTGAATCTCCTGAGCAAACGGTCCTTGGCAGTTATATGGTGAGTGTCTTGGGGGCAGATTCTTCCCTCCCCTTGCACTGTGATTATTAGAATGTTTGGAAACTAAATCGGTTGGCCACTACACTAGGTTTGTACTAAGGATTTCTGTTCAGTGCGGCAATAATAAACTCCCTCAGGAGACCTCCCAACCTTTAGAACAAAGGCTTTGGGGATGGTTATCTTGCACACTACTAGAAAAAGAGGGTTTCCCTATATTTGCTTTAAATTTTATAGTGGGGCAGAACAGCCTGGCTTTGGCTTGAACCCACTTGAGTCGTTCCTGTAGGGTGAGTACTTTTTCCCACTACGGAAAGCTCTCTAAAGGATGTAATTAAAGCTTAAAAATGCATAAAATGAAATAAATGAGTTTGGAATTTTGATCACCCAGTTAAGGGGAGAGCATAGGCCTATCACCATTTAAATCAAAGCAAGCAAGAGTTCACTTTTAAGCCCAAATAAAAAGTTTTCTATGCTAGGTGAAGATAATGCTTCACAAAAACATAGAGTTCTTTTTAGTCCCAAAATAAAAGTGAAGTGACTATCCTAGGATTGCTTGATTTTAATTTATGTGACTACCCTAGGATTGCTTAATTCTTTCAAATTTTTTACTGTCCGCGGTCACGTCAGATTCAGTCAAGCTGTATTTAAATTACAATTTACAATTTGTAGCCTTTTCAAAAGTGCGCTATAACAGACATCATTGGTGCTACAAGATGCTTTACGGGCGCTACAAGATGCTTCAAGGGCGCTGCAGAATGATTCAAGGACGATGCAAGATGCTTCAAGGGTGTTGTAAAATGCTTTAAGGGCGCTGCTAGATGCTTCATAGGTGCTGCAAGATGCTTCAAGGGCACTGTAGGATACTTTAAGGGCACTGCAAGATGCTTTAAGGGCGCTGCAGGATGATTTAAGGGTGTTGCAAGATGATTCAAGGGCGTTGCAAGATGATTCAAGGGCTCTAAACTAGGTATGAATTTTGTTGAAGCATTTTTATTGCACTAATCCCCTATTTTTGGCCATAACCTATCAGGAAAATCTATAATAAAATGTTAAAATAGGGGCAAGTGCCCCACGGTGGGCACCATTTTATATGTGTATGAAATATTGGATCAATTTAGATAAAATCAAACACATATTAATAAGACATTAAATCAAAAAGTTGAAAAGGAAACAGAATATGCAAACCGTAATAGCAGCTACCTGAAACTATCTTATCTTCCACTAACTTTAGCATTTTGTTGGTTTCCAAATAGCTCTTAGATCAGTAGACCAAGCTCAACAAAATGACAGCTAAAGAACGAGATTTAAAATGAAAACTATTCTAAATGCAAAGCTATGCTAAGATGAGAAGATTGTTGTGATGCTAAAAATGATGTGAATGCATAAGCTAATTGCATGAACGTAAGTATGCGTAGGTAAGTGTGTGCGTGTGAATGTGGATGATTATGTGTAGTGTGTGTAAGTGAATGTGGATGATTATGCGTAGTGTGTGTAAGTGAATGTGGATGATTATGCGTAGTTTGTGTAAGTAACAAAAGCTTGGATTTGCACTGGCTTTTATAGAGTTTTTGAATAGATTCGATTGGCTGAATCGATCGACAGTCTAGATTAAGCTTCTTCAAACGGACAGTGGAAGATTTTTGAAAGTGGAGAAGAGGATGGAAGGTTTCTCTTTTCTTCATTTTTTTGTCATTGAGTTTCGAAGGGAAATTTCTATTTTGAAGAGTGAGTTAGAATTAAATAAATTAAATTTATTTAATTTTGGAGTGAAGATGGAAATAGAAACTTACATAATTAAATAACTCATATTTAATTATGTTTAAAAAATGAAATTAGGGTGAGGAAATATTAAATAACATATTTAATATTTTAATTCGATTATGGGATGGAGAATATTCCATTATTTGAATATTGAAAATATTCAAATTTTAGAACCAAATGATAATTAAATATAAATAAATTATGAAAATTTATTTAATTTAATTAAGTGGAAGGTGGAAATTAAATAAAATTATTTATTTAATTAAGGTAGAAGAATTTTTAGAAAATGAACAATATAAATAAATAATTAAATTTATTTATATGTAGATGACTTTAGGGGAATTAATTAAATAAATTATATTTAATTAATTAACAAGCTTAATCATGACCATTTTTAGACGTATACATTTTTCCCCTCTTTGAAGTGATGTGTGAAACACATTGCTTCAACGAAAATAAGATTTTTCCCTTGATATGCTTTCGATGTTGCTACTAATGATGCCCCCTCGGGAGGTAAATCATGGATGAGGATATGGATTGTGAAAATTTTGCTAAACAATCAATATTAGATAATGATATTCTATGGAGGAGAGAGTGATTTAGCTCCCGAAAAATGATGTAAAAGATACCCTTGTTGAAATGATGCCCCTTTTGATGGAAATGATGAAATGATGATGATTAACTGATAACTTTTCTTCCCAAAGATAGAAAAACAAAGAGTAAATGATTGATAAATTTGCTTTCTGCGATAGAAAACAAATAGTAGATGAATGATTTCCTTTTTGATAAATTTTCTTTCTGTGATAGAAAATAAATAGTAATAGATGGTAGAGCAAATTGATATGATATCCAACTAGATATATTTGTGTATTGGTTTTCCTAATAGGATTGATTGGGTGATATGGGTCTTTGATATGATGCACTGGTATGAGTCACTGATATCGGTCACTGATATAGTTCACTTGATATGAGTCACTGATATGGGTCACTTTGGTATGGTTCAGTGATATGGGTTGTGATTGCATGATGTGAGGCATTGATAGATAGAGAGATTTTGATTGACCTTTTCATAGTTGAGGTGTGTCAGGACCATGCAGAGATCTTGGGGTAGGAGGTAGTAGACTTCCATCACAGAGGCCAACTCTATTAGGGGGCTCTAGTAATTAGAGTTATGAGACATGTGTGATATTTTTGATGTATCATTATTGATTCATTCACACATCTCGATGTCTATTATGTGATGTATCCTCTTTATACCCTTGTATGAATCAACAAGAACACTGTAATAGGTTTTCTTGTTGACCCTACATCTTAGGTGAACATTATAACCAAGGAGATCATGTTAATTAACTTCCTACACAAATATGGGTATGATGCACCTATGAGCACCATCTATACGCATAACATACTTTCCATACCTCCCCTTGGTAGCATTATTTTGTTAGTGCTTTTTAGGCTTAAATTCGTAAACCAATTTTTTGACATAATCCTGGGGTTCAAACTCTTTAAAGTGAAGCTAGGTATCCCTTGGTTAGTAGCTATGAATATAGTTCCCTCGGTTGTGCACAAATGTTTGGAATTTGTTCATGAAGATTTGGTACATGTGATCTATGACACTAGTTATAGACCACTGGTTGCATGTGGCAGTTATTTTTTAGATCTCTTTTGGCCTACACAAGTTGGTCCTCTCCTGCCTAGAAAGGACCTCTTGTACCATGCTTATCAAAAGTACAAGAAAGGGAAATTAATGCCTAGATTGAGGTACCCTCCATAACCTTTTTTTTTTTGCATAGGGCATGCCTAAAAGTTGACAATGATGTTGCCAAAGCTTGTAGAAGAGAAGAAGAAAATCCCTCTCAGGGTCTCTCTTCTTCCTCTTCTTCTATTCAACCTAACACTTCCTCTCACCCTAATGTGGTTCCATTAGATTCTATTTCATTTTTTTGATAGAATTCTATGGTTCTCGCTTAGCAAAAGCCCAAGCATCCCATGTTTGAGTTTCTTGTTCTTCTCATGGACCCTAGACCTATTTGATATGGTAGAAGAAAGGTTCCCCATGGGGAATCCTCTATGTCTTGGCCTTCACAGCCTCCCATCGCTTCTGCTCCCAAAGTAGTAAATAGGAAGAGGCCCATAGCCCAAGCATTAGAGTCAAATCCCCCCATTGTTTCTCAACTTGATCCTCCTATTCGCATTCAGGAGCCTATCCCTCCATCAGAAATGGCTATAGAGGACACCCATATGGCTGAGTAGGAGTCATTTGTCCCTTTGCATCCCCTAATCAATGGCTCGAAGAGTTGTAGAAACCACCTTGTATGTGAGCACAAGTGTCGCTGAAAGGATCTGGTGGTTGAGTAGGCTACTTTGTAGAAGGAAGAGGAGATGAATGCCCCTATATTATGGTCTCCTATTGTGTCCTCTCTCCTCCCTTCTGCTTCTATTTGTAAAAAGGGATTTTGGAACCCAATGGCTTTCTAGCACTTCTAAGGTTTTCCACCTAAAAGGAGAAAGATGGGTCAAAATGGGAAATTTCTACAATCAAAATCAATGCAAGGATGGATGGAATATGCCTAGATGCAATGTCTAAATTTAATAAATTGATAAAATAAATGACTTACTAATGCGAAACCTAAGAAATGCAAGTTGTTTGAAAACAAAGTGATGTATGCAAAAAGATAGATTAAATGCAATAAAGAACAAGATAAAGATGCTAAATATAAATTGTACACTTGGAAACTGATGAAGGATGAAATGAAGATTGCATATGCCTCTGAAATTCTATAAAATCTAATTTTCTAGCCAACTAGGACACTTACACCAAACTAGGCGACTTAGTCCCAGATTAGGGAAACTGTTCAAGAAACTATTTCTGCCAAATGGGTATCTAGAACTACAAAAAAAATTGAAAAATAGGTACAGTGGGACTAAGTCATCACTATTGGTGACTTAGTTCACTTTGAGTTTTCTCCAAATCCGAAAGTAGAAACAGAAGGCCACAATCTACAATATGTTTTCTAACAAAAATTTGGATCCAAATCTATGAAAATACCTACAAAACATAGTATAAATTTGTTTCTAATGGGGGATTTTCCTTGGTCAAATCCCTATTTGGTATTTAAACCTTGAAAGAGATAAAACCTACATAAAAACCTAGCCCTACGTGTGTCTAAGATTAGGAATTATGAAAATAAGATGTAACCCTATTCTAATATTCAAGAATAAGATACATAAATAGATTTAGAACAATGCAAGACTCATTCTAAGAGACACTAAATCATATTAGAAATGAATATTAATGACATGAAAACCTTCCTTAGGCTGAAGATAGAGATAAAATGGAAGATGGAATCACTTTTAAAAGAAGTCCTTACGATTGATTTGATGGCTAGTTGCATCTCCTCAACCTATATTTCTCCATGATTCTCCATAGGCATCCATGATCAACCCTTTACAATATGATATCTTGAATAGAAAGTGAGCTTGAAGACCTAAAAAAACCCTAACTTGTTGGCCTAAAGCTTCAACTTCATTGTAGATAGACTAATGAATCTTCTTATGAAACATATTTGACACTTGACTCATGAATTTGCTTGTTGAAAATGACTTAATCTTATGAAAAATGACCTAAAAACATATATTTATAGGTATCAACACCTAATTATTCATTATTTTAACTTCACTGGCTAAAATCGATAAGAAATTTGAATTAAGTCAATTGTTTTCCTGCTCAAAAGTGAAAAATCCCTCAAAAGGGAATAAGTCGCCACCCTAGGTGACTTAGTGCCACCAGGGGTTTTTGAGGTGGGTTTTCTAGAATTTGAATGATTTGAAAGTTGCTTATCAGGATTTGTATGATTTACGAGTCGAATAGGCCTTAAAGTCCAAAATAATGAGTCTTAGGAGCCTATAAATGTAGTTTTTAAGGGGTCATTAATGCAAAGGTGTCTAAAATAGGACTAAATTAGACCAAAGATTATATTATCTCCAAAGGAGTATAATTTCTATGTCCATAATTAGCCCCTAATTTAGATCCCATATGACATGCATATGTAAGATAAATGACTCTAAATAGTGCACTTTACTTCATAAAAGGATACTCATTCAAAAGATGAGAGAATGGAGCCCCTAGTGTAGCTATATGCAAAACCACAACATTAGGAATCACATCCTTCAACAAAAATGTGTTAGCTGTCCAAAAATCCCTTTATAACACTTCTAGAAATCAAATTGAAGGGTAGATATATGCCCCCCCTTAATTTTGCTTGCTTTACGGTGGTGGAATCAAGGTAGTACACTAGCCATATCAAATAAGGAACATCATATCGTAGGACATTTCCAAGTACCATGCCACATAACAATAGACAATTGATGATGTCAGGTGCAAAATCATGATTCCAATGCATCAAACAACATCAAAAATGGAGTTCCCTAGCATTTTTAAATGGTATTTTGAATAGAAAGTACTTTGTTAACTCTTAAGATAGGAAAAACCCTAATTTTATACATAAGAGTAAAAAAGAATGAAAAGAGTTAAAAGAGGTAAAAGTGAAGCAATTTGTCACTTACTATTTCATTTGGCCTTCTTGTACCATGAGATTGATGAGTGAAGATGGAAAGATGCCAAGAAAATGAGACTATAGGCCTAGTGATTGGATGTTCTATGGGACCAGGTGGCACACGACAAGTGTCATCACAAGATGAGTCAATTCTACTACTTGTGCTATGTGTTTATGCAATTATTTAATGATTTTTATGCATTTCTAGGTTAATTTGTGATCTTGGAATTTTTTTTTGCAAAGTGTCCCCTTTTTTTGTGAAGTGTCCCATTTGTTCGCAAAGTGTCCCTTTTGTTCACAAAGTTTCCTTATTTTTCACAAAGTGTCTTGTTTCTTTGCGAAGTGTCCCAAAAGGGTTCTAAATTGTCTAGGTCCTTTAGGAAAGCACACTAGATGAACTTTAGTACACTTGCATGATGAATAAAGTAAAAATAAAAGATATTAGATTATTTTTAGAGCATATTTTTGTGATTTTGATAGGTACCCACCCATTCGTGGAAAAAACTAGGGGTAGGTAGTTGATATTTTGAGAGATTTAGCCTCATCACTTTCAATAGAGGAGACAAATCACCTATACTAGGCATACCTCATGCCCCTCATGAGGTACCACAATGCTAAGATGATGGTGCTTTGTGAGCTCTAGGATGTAGACACATGTAAATTCCACCTATTGAGAGATGAGATGATGATTACCCTCAAGGACTTACACCAGATTCTCTATGTTCTTGTTTTGGGAGAGAAGGTATGTTTCGAGAGAGACCACACCTTCTATGAGTAGAAGGTAGATATGCAGTATTGTCTAAGTGGTCTAGTGCGTGATGAGCGAGTGAGAGGGTAGATTGACCTAGCAATGTTATTGTATTCACAAGCCCTAGTGGTTAGATGGATCATGATGCATATAGTGGCACTAGTTCTCATCCCTAATGGGTAGATATCACACCTTGAGGGAGGACTAGTTCACTTGATATGTGAGATGGTAGAGCATCATAGAGTATACGCCTAGGGATGTTGTATCTTGACACATTTGTATTAAGATCTTAGTAAAAAAAATTCCAGGAGGTGGATATCATGGTGCATGACATGCTTCTATAGGTTTGGTGCCTAGAGCATATCAAATCTACCAAACTAGGCAACTTCCCATGTGCTACATTAGTAGGGTATCCTCAGGCCTTCAGCTATCCTCTATGGTAGTTATGGCAGTATAGGGATTTACTTTTTTGGATAGTGAGATTCGACCAACTAGAGGAGGATGAGATCTTATGGAGACCTTATCAGCTGATGCTACAATGGCTAGATCACACAAGATAGTTGAGGAGACTACAGTTAGATAGATTTTTGGTTGGTCGACATGATCAAATAATACATCCTTTCTACTACGATCGAGTCATGCGGAAATAAGGTCTCCATAAGATCTCATAGGATGAGATATTATGGAGACCTTATCAACTGATGCTACAATGGCCAAATCACACAAGATAGTTGAGGAAACTACAATTAGATAGATTTCTGGTTGGTCGACATGATCACATAGTACATCCTTTCTACTATTATTGAGTCATGCGGCAATTCAGAAATTTTCAAATACCACCTAGGGCACGATCCTTTTTCAGAAGCTCAGTGTGGAGCACCCAAAGACTAGGTGATACAATGCGGCTCACTCTATACCATCTTATCGAGAGAGGCTCTAACTTTTTAGATCACGATTAGCCTCCAGTCTCTGATCAAAGACAATGTTGGTGCCACATGGGAATAGGAGGAGTGATGGGATTAGCCTATAGGAGATGCATGTCCACTACTAGATGAGGGAGATGAAAGAGAGGATAGGGTGGACTATACATGATACAAAGCTGCAGACATATTTATAGATGTCATTGATGACGAGTATGATGAGGATGCAAATCTGAACTATGATTTCTAGGAGGGAGAGGGGTAAGAGGAGGAGGAGGAGTAAGAGGAGGATGAGGAGGAGGAGCCACCCTTGAGTGAGAGTGGTGATCCAGTAGTTGAGGATCAACATGAGTGGGGAGATCCCTCTCCCATTCGTATGATGAGATCATGAGCAGTGGCTACAATAGGCATTGGTACCCATATTCATGGAAAGGCTAGCACATCTTCCATGCCCCTTACATAGGATGATGTTGATATTGCATAGCCTACCAAAGATATAGGTGATGATATTTAATTTTATGCATGTAATTTAGTGCTTATGCTCTTTATATATATTATGATTATGTGTATTTTTTATGTATTATTTCTACCTTGTAGGAGTGATGAGAAACTGGCGGGAGCTCTACTATCAAGCAGCTACAAAGATAGTGCCAACATCCATCGATGAGGAGGAGATGGAATCGGATTATGTGCCCCCACCTATTATGGAGTAGGATCTAGAGTCACATAGACCATCTGTGAGATTATGGGAAGCATATGAGAGTTTGAGGATGCAACTCCACTGAGCAGAGACTATAGGATAGTCATCCCAAACTCCAGCAAAGGTAGAGAGACTAGAGGAAGAGGTAGCACAACTACAGGTGGAGAGGGAGCAGACAGGAGGGGAGCATTAGGTGGCCCTTGGTCAAATAGAGGGCTTAGATTTTGCACTCAGATTTAGTGGATCATGATCACGATCACATAAGACCATCCCCTAATGTATTACTACTAGATCACAAGTACCAGATCTCGAGGGGTCGAGTACCCAAAGACCATAGTGATATTGCCTATTGTGATGATATGCACATAAAACTTTGGATATATATATATATGAGAATTCTATGTTTTATTACTTGTCTCAATGTGTTTGAATGTTAAATAGCAATGCAATTAATTAAAAATAGCCTTTGTATGATTAGTTAATTAATATCTTCATGATTTAACAAGACTTATGTGATCTCATTAAAACTTATTTCAGATTCTTTTAGATATGACATGATGATTAAGTATGTTATTCTAAATGAAATGTATTAATGATCTAGCTTATCATAACAGACAAGAGAGATGTGAATAGTATGAAACCTAAAGTAATTATAAAAATAAATTAAATAATCACTTTAGTGCTCAAGACATACACCTAATTGATTTGTTAGGAATGAAGCAATGCGAAAGCATATAGGATATGACCCAATAGCTTTAACAATAGTGCTTTATCATTCATACTACTCAAAAGGGTTATACATAATACCAACACAAATGTGCGACATTGATAGGTTCCTTAAGGGGTGTGCCATCTAGTTCTGTTAACATATATGCACCAGACCCAAAAGTTTTGTCTTGATGATGTATGGTCCTAACCAGTTAGAACTAAATTTATGTCTTTCATTTGGGTTGGCATTGATGTTGCATTGATTTGTAGATAGAACTAAGTCACCCTTGTGGAATGATCAAGGTATAACATTAATATTGTAATGGTTATGTTTCCTTTTGTAATAATCTTGAAGATGTTCAAGAGCATTAATACACCATTCATCGAGCATCCCAAGCTGGTGTAATCTTTTTTTTGATAGTGTGTATCATCAACAAGTCCTTGAAGAGTGATTCTTAGTCTGGTAATCCCTAACTCCAAGGGAATTATTGCTTCACTACCATAGACCAAATTATAAGGTGTGGTCCATGTGGAGGATTGAACACTTGTGTGATAAGCCCAAAGCATATAGTGTAATTTTGTGTGCCAATCCCTATGATGTTTATTAACAGATTTCTTCAAAAATTGTTCATGTCCTTTATTAGTTGATTCCTCTTGACCATTAGATTGCAAGTAATAAGGCATCAAAAAATGATACTGGATATTAAAGGTCTCCAAGAATTTCTTCACATCATAATTCTTAAATGGTGTACCATTATTAGAGAGTAATTCATAAGGGAATCCAAAGTGAGAAATAATGTGTTCTAGGATGAAATGACATATTACCTTAGTTGTTGTAGATCAAAGAGGAATGGACTCTACCCATTTTGTGAAATAATTAGTTGTAGTGATGATAAAGGTATGTCCATCAAAGGAAGGGGGTGAAATTTTTCTTGTAATGTCTAATCCCCAAACTGTAAAGGGCCATATCAGAAGTTGAGTTTTAATTTCACTAAAAGGAGCTTGATGCAAATTGCTATGTTCCTGAAATTTATGACAATTTTGAACATAATTGAAGCAATCACATTCCATGTTGCACCAGTAATACCCAATACAAATAAGTGTTTGAGCCTATTTTTTCCCTCCAAAATTTCCACCATAAGCACCTTCATAGGCTTTGTGAAGTGATAGAGGTATCTTGGATTTGTTTAAGCATCTAAGTAAGAGACCATTGAATGACCTTTGATACAACACACCAGCGGAAATTATATATTTAGAGGAAAGATTTCATAAATGAGCATGAAGGTTTTTGGTCGTTGGCTCAGGAAAGGTACCACTTTTAAAATAGTAAAATATGGTATCATACCATTCACTTGATTTTTCCTCATTTGTCATTAAAAATTCTTCAATTTTTTCATTGATTGAAGGTTTCATGATAGGGTGAATAGTGAATGTGAATTTTTTGAAGGATCTTGAAGGGATATAAGAGAGGGAACACTTGCCATTGCATCTATAGGCCAATTATATTTTCATGGAATGTTATCAAAGGTAAATGTCTGAAAATTCTCTAACAAGTGAATGATAAGATCCTTGTATTTGGATAATTTATAATGCTTGGCTTGATATTTTCCATTTATTTGTTTAATTACTAATTGCAAGTCACCAAAGATCTTAATATCTTTAACACCCATGATTAAATCATCACACAACCCAACAATTAGTGCCTCATACTTAGTTGTGTTATTCATATATATGAAATTTAATCGATATGACAAGGGAATGGGCTTTCATTCGGGTGGAACCAATATCACTCCAGCACTGGACTGTGCTCTACACTTGGATCTATCAAAGTATAATTCCCATGTAGAAACCTCTGTTGTCAACACATTATCATCAGGAAAAGAATGATTGTTGGGTAGTGTCAGAGGAGGACCATCAACTAAGTGGTCAGTCAAGGTTTGGCCTTTGATTTCTTTTTGTGAAACAAACTTAAGGTCAAACTCTGACAACAACATTACCCATTTAGCTAGACATATTGATAAGTCTATTTTATTAAAAATATGTTTGATAAGATCAAATTTTGTCATGACTTGTATTTCGGTATTTAGTAAATAATGTCGCAACTTACTAGTAGTGAATAAAAGAGCCAAAAAAATTTCTTTGATTGGTGTGTATCTCATTTCATAATCAATTAAAGTTCAACCAATGTATTAAACATGTTCTTTTCCATTATCATCTTGTTGAGCCAACAATTTTGCAAGAGCATGGGCAAATGCAACTATGTAAAGGATGAACAGTTTGTTTTGGAATAGCAAGTTGTAAAATGTGTGGAGTTGCAAGGTATTCCTTCAAACTCTCAAAGGCCTATTTACAATTGAACCATAGATTTTAATGGTTAGGAATGCTATGTCTCTTTTTCTCAATTAGGGTCTTTCATCTAAAGGAAAGAGATAGATCCCACACCAAAAATCTAAGTGGTTCACTCAAACTAAGGAATGCATAATATAATTATTCAAAATGCATCTAATTGATAAAATGGATTGATTATTAATGCAAAACCAATGAAATGTAGATTGTTTTAAAACACATTATGATATGCACAAGAAAACCTAGAAATGAATGCAAATTGCAACATAAATGGACGAAACTAAAAGTGTGCAACTGAGATCATGATGAAGATTAGAAATGACTTTTGAAATTTTGTTGATCCAAATTTTTAGGCTTGATGAGACTCATTCACCATTCTGAGTGAATCAGTCAGATTTCTATGAAAATGTTCCAGAGCCTATTTTAGACAAATGGGTATCTAAAAATGCAGAAAACCAAAATCAATCTTGGAAGTGAGAATCATTCACCATCCATATAGAATGATTCCACTTTTGAATTTTTGAATATTCAAAGGTAGAAATAGGAGCTTTCGGTCTAGACTTTCTACTTCTTCAGGTGGCTGGTTATGAAACTATTAAATTCAGGTCTAAAAGTGGCTTTTTGTTGATAGTTTTCCTTATCCAATGAAGAGATTACTTGAGAAAATTTGTAACTTGATCTTCAATTATTTCCAAGCTTCCAAGATGCCTAAATCTGCAAACACATAAGACAAGAAAGAAAATTTTTGGATTTTAGGGCATGTGGGTTTTCCTTGGTCAAACCCCTTTTAGGCAATTAAACCAAAATGATGGAAGAATGTAATGAAACATACAATAATGGAGCTATTACCTTTCCACGATGATTGATCTTGAATGTATGCAACACGACATGAAGAATCTTCCCTTGAATGTCTTAGGACATTATCTTTATGACTTGCAATGATGAAACCCTAGCTTGCTTTACTTGATAGAGAAGATAGATGATGAATGAATGATAAGAGATGTGTGAATGAGTTAAGAGATGTAAATTAGGGTTTATAAGGTTTATTTTATAGTAAATTCTCCTAATTAGCCCATAATATGGATCCCTAAGGATGACATGAAGAAAAATTAAACTTAAAATGTAATTTTTCCCACTCAAATGTCAAAAATGGCCCAAATGGGACTCATTTTCCACCTTGGGAATATTAGTCCCACTTGGTAGGGACTCATTTTCTATAGGTGGTGAGTTAGTCCTAGTGGGGCCTATTTAACAGCTAGGATGTTAGGAAGTAAGGAAATCAGGTTTATATGGTGACTTTGTCTGTTATTTCATCAGATATTGCCTCAAGATGCACAATATGGGGTAATAGAGGCCTATTATTGATGATGTAAAGATTAATTAGGGCTTGGGACACAAAATTCAATGTGAAATTGTTATTAAATACAATTTACAACACTAAAATGAGGTCCACTTAGCCTAGGAAGGCACAAGAACCAATGTGATTATGTAAGACACATTACAACACTAGATGAACATTAAGTTTATTTTAGAGGCCTTCTAGATTAATGTGAAGATGCAATTAAATACATTTCTAATGTTGAATTAAGGGAAAATGGATTCATTAAGTCTAGAAAAGTGTGAAATTATTTTACAACACTTTACAACACCTTTGCAAGTGGTGTATGTGCTTCTAGGTGTACTTACACAAGTACTAAGAAGACCTTACTTGTCTTCTCCTAGGATCCTAATCTCCTCTAGGATCTCAAAAAGGCTTAGATGATTAACTAAGACCTTGTCTAACTCTTCTCTAAGATCCTAACTCCTTGTGCTTAACCCTGAAGGACAATCAACCTTAGTTTACTTCAACACTTCCTCCTACACTTAGAAGACTCTAAGTGCCATCCACACACAAATTATTGAATTGATTGCAGGGGTGACAAACATCTTGAAGACCATCCATGTGATTCCATTTGGATTCATCTTGAAGGATTACCAAACCTTTTTCCAACTGGGTAACAGAATTTGTCTTTGAGGAGGTCTAGGTCAGATAGGGCTAATAGGCCAAGTTTGTAGGACCCTACTGGTTTCTTACTCAAATCTCACTCAAATGGATTAATAGTTCCACAATCCTTCTATCATATGAATACTTATTTGTGTTCCTCCTGGAACTGTGGTTATCTTGTACTGTACTTCACTCCCCTGCCTATTTTCTTCAATTCACATTGTCAAACCTCTAATCGGGCACTCTAAGCTTGCCTAGAATTTGACATTACAAACAACTGCTCGACTCTTCATGACTCCTAATGCTAAATATATACAGAACAATGGCTCCCCTAAAACATTCATCTACCCTTAGGAAGATACTGTGACTAGATTTCATGGGGGATCCATAGACAAACAAGCTGGTCAGAACAAGACCAAGAAAAAATCTAGACCTTAACCTACTTATTCAAGACACTAAATTAACTCAAATCAACCTACTTACCGAAAGAAAAAGTCTTAGTACTATCCTATGAACACTAGTATAACATCAAATCAAAACATTCAATCTATATTCTATCAATGTCACTCTATAATGCTCGATGTTCACACAAAATATAATTTCAGAGCCACTTTTCTATTCCAAAACTGTGGTTACAAAATCTCACCTAATCTGGATCTGAGCCCTTAGTGATCTTAGATCCATTCTCTAGGTTTCTAAGCCTGTTAGTTGATCCCCCACTTCTATCTTTTAGGGAATCCAAGGTTGCCGAGTTGCATGCAACATTTACAATAAATTTCCAATGTTGTCATGACAATTTTTGGCATCTTTACATTTATTAGGCCAACAAGAATATAGGACCTCTAAGCCAAGTAGTTTAAAGAACTAACATCATAAATGGCCTTAAAGCATCCTTCCTACATCTCACATGTTTTTGGACCACATTAAGAAAATCAAATCCAAACTTTAAGCTACTAAGTCTAAGCTAACCAAAACAACAAACAATGACCAAAAGGTGACCTTAGTTCTAACACTAACTCACCTAGTCCACACACAAGCAAGACCATCTAAGGTCCAAAATAAACACACAAGCCCTCTGACTTGGCTAATGTCAGATATAAGCCCAAAATATCCTAACTATGGAGGTTAGCCTAGGTGTGCTCCTGCACCATCCTCCCCAAAACAAAAAAATTCAATCCACCCTTGGATTGAGTAAGTTGAGATCAATACCCAACTTCTTGAACTCTGGTTCTTTGATCTATACTGCATCAGCATCAGGTTGACCATGCCACTTGATCAAATGTTCCTTGTATTCCTTGGTTCTAGTCTTCTTTTAGACCCTAGTATCTAGTATACTGTCAGCTTGCTTAACTATATTAGAAGGTAGTTTTAGCTCTTCCACATCATGGATGACTTCATTGAGGCTTTGGTCCATGTCTGGTGGTGTTCCTTTGTAATGAACTAGGTTTGCAATGTTGAAGACAGGGGATAGTCCATTGTCTTCCGGTAGCTCCACTCTAAAAGCATTGTTTCCATACTTTTCCAAGATAGGAAAGGGACCTATCCTCTTCATCTGCAACTTTTGAGGAACTCCCTTCAGTAGTCTAGACTTATTTAGATGCATCATCACCAAGTCTCCCACATTAAACTAAACTTCTCTTCTACGCTCATCCACCTTGGCCTTATGCTTCATGGTGTTTTCTATCAATGTCTTCCTAACTGTGTCATGAATATCCTACATTGCATAGGCAAAATCATCAGCATATCCACTTCCCTTAACTCCATCCTTTAAGTCTCTTAGTTCATAGACTCCTCTAGGATGTAGACCATAGACTATTGCAAAGGGACTCTTCCCTATTGACCTATTCACAATGTCTTTATAGGCATATTCAGCTTGTCCAATCAACTGATCCCATCATTTACCATACTCCTTGGTCAAGTACCTTAATATATTTCCAAGGCTTCTATTAACAACCTCAATCTGACCATCAGTTTGGGGATGGTATGCAGATCCAAAAGATAAATTAGTGCCCAATCTCTGCCAAAGAGTCTTCCAAAAATGACTCATAAACTTGGTGTCTCTATATGACACTATGCTCATAGGTAACCAATGAATTCGTACTATCTCCTTGAAGAAAAGAGAGGCTATTTTTCTAGCATCATTGGTTGTCTTACATGGCACAAAGTGAGCCATCTTACTAAATCTGTCCACAACTACATAAACACTATCCATGCCTTGTTTTGTCTTGGGTAACCCAACTACAAAATCCATACTCAAGCATTCCCATGGCCTAGAAGGAATAAGTAGTGGTTGGTATAGGCCTGCATTTGAAGAAGTACCCTTGGCCTTTTGACATAGTATACAACTTTCCACATACCTCCTAACATCTAGATTCATCCTTGGCCAATAATAGAACCTTTGAACAAGTTCTTGAGTCTTCGTGATCCCAAAGTGACCACTCAATGCACCATTATGCTTTTCTTGTATCAAATTCTCTCTAATAGAGCCTCTAGGGACACATAACTGATTCCCTTTAAACAAGAGATCACTTTGCAAAGTATATTCAGCATATCTACTATGAAAATGATTCTTGTGTTTAGCACATACCTTATAAATGTCTGCAAAATCTTCATCATCTGCATATAGATCCTTGAAATGATCTATTCCCATGCTCTTCAACTGAATCTCTTGGATGGTAAGAACTCTTCTACTCAAGGCATCTACCACCTTGTTGAGTACTCCTTTCTTGTGCTTGATATTAAAAGTATAAGCTTGCAGGTACTCAACCCACTTCATGTGTTTGTGACTCAATTTCTCTTGTGAATTTAGGAAACTAAGTGCTTGGTTGTCTGAATACACTATGAATTCCTTGGGAAGCAATTAGTGCCTCCATTTCCTTAAAGCCTGAACCAATGCATACATCTCAAGGTCATAAGAAGAATACTTCTTCTTGGATTCACTTAACTTTTCTAAATGAAAAGCCACTGGTCTGCCCTCTTGGCTTAGAACAGCTCCAATAGCCACATTGTTTGCATCACACTCAATAGTAAATAACTTCTCAAAGCTTGGAAACACCAAAAAAAGTTGGGTAGCTATCTTTTCCTTCACCAACTGAAAAAATTTGTTAGCTTTCTCATTCCATACAAATCTAGTCTTCATCCCTCCTTTAATGGTATCAAACATAGGAGCACAAATAGCACTAAATTGTCTTATGAACTTCCTATAGTATTGAGCAAGGCCATGAAAACTTCTTACCTCTGTTGTTGTCCTTGGAGTAGGTCAATTGAGGATGGCTTTCACTTTGCTAATGTCCATTTTCAGGTTGCCATGAGATAATACAAACCCAAGGTACACCAGCTCTGTCTTGATGAATTCACACTTCTCTAAGTTGATCCTCAATTTCTCCTCATGTAGCTTCTTGCAAACCAACTCTATCTATTTGAGATGCTCTTCTCTTGTTTTGCTATAAATCAGTATATCATCAAGATATACCACTACAAATTTACCAATGTAGTCTTTGAGGACTTCATTCATGAGGCTCATGAATGTGGAGGGCGCATTAGACAACCCAAATGGAATAACAAGCCACTCATATAAACCCTCATTGGTTTTGAATGATGTTTTCCACTCACCTCCCTCATGTATCCTAATTTGGTGATAACCACTCTTTAAGTCTATCTTGGTATATTACTTATCTTCACCTAGACAATCCATTAGGTCTTCAATCCTAGGGATCAAGAACCTATATCTAATGGTTATCCTATTTATGGCCTTTGAATCAGTACAAAGCCTCCAATCTCCTCCCTTTTTAGGTGCTAGGATAGTGGGTATGACACATGGACTAATTCTCTTTCTAATGAGACCTTGGTTTAGGAGTTCTTGTATTTGTCTAGCTATTTCCTCATTTTGTTGAGGGGTCATCTTGTAGGTTGCCTTATTTGGTAGGGTAGCCCTTGGTATAAAGTCTATCCTATGACTTATGGCTCTTTTAGGGGGTAATGTTGCTAGTTGTCCATTGCTTACAATGCCTTCATAAGTCTACAACATATTTTGTATCTCTTCAGGTAACTCTAGCTTCCTAGCTACTTTGTCATTACTTACCTCTCTTGGCCTTAACACTAATGCATAGCTAACTCCTTCTCCTTCTTCCAAGGCTTCTAAGAACTTCTTTTCACCAACCATGAGCAGATTAGGACCTGTTGTCTTCACCTCTACATTGTCTAATAGTGACTGAATTTTGAATGTTACCTTATCCATTTTGAAAGTATAAGAGTTCTTCACTACATCATGCATAGCTTAGTGATAAAATTTCCATGGTCTACTTAGGAGCAAGTGACATGCCTCCATAGGTAACACATCACACAAGACTTTGTCCTTGTACCTTCCAATTGAGAACTCCACCCATGCTTGTTCATTTACTAAGACATGTTGGCCTTTATTGAGCCATGTGACCTTGTAAGGATTGGTGTGGGGTATCCTTGTCAACTTTAGCTTGCTGACTGCTTCCTCTGACACAATGTTTTCAGTAGACCCTGAGTCAATGATGAATCTACATACTTTCCCCGTCATTTTACACTTTATCCTAAACAGGGACCTCCTTTGGCTTGCTTCCTCCTTAACTAACCCTTTTATCAAAGTTCTCCTTATCATGAGTTTCTCACCTTCCTCTGAATTTAATGGTACCTCAAAATGTTTCTTTGTTGCATTTGTCTCATCATGAACTATATTAGTTCTCTTATCACATCCTTGGGAAGTACTACCCTTCTCTGGACACCTATAGGTAGGGTGTCCCATTTGATTGCAGTGATAACACTTCATATTGGCAAAGTAATTGCCTCTTCCTTTTCCACCACTTCTTCCTCTAAATTTAGAGCCTCTTCCTCTACCACCTCTACTAGAGCTTCCTTCTTGCTACTCAGTGTACTTAACTTCTCCTCGAGCCCTTGATTTTGAACTCCTTCCACCATAGCCACCTCTTTGTCCTCTACTATCTTTTCCTTTACCTCTACTCTTGGAGGTTTGCTCTTGTTTCTTTTTTCTTTTCTCCTCTATCGTCAAGGCCAATTGATAACATTGGTAGATGGTTTTGAAGTTCACTAGACTCATGTCTTCTTGAATAGACCATTTGAGTCCATTCAAGTACCTTGCTAGCTTGATGCTTTCATCTTCAACCACCTTTGATCTTAGGCACAACTTTTGGAACTCCTCGATGTATGTTTGGACATCCAAATATTTTTGTCTAAGATTATGTCTCCTCCTATGCAACTAGATTTCATAGTCATCAGGTAGGTAGGTCTGCTTTACTTTAGTTACCATGCCCCTCCATGTAACTATAGGACCCTTTCCTTCTTTCTCTCTTTCATTTTGCACAAACTTCCACCATGTGAGAGCTGAACCTCTCAACCTTGACTTGGCCACCACGACTTTTTGGGCCTCTGAGATACCATCACATTCAAAGTGATTCTCAATGTTGTCTATCCAATCCATGACTGAATTTGGGTCCATTTGTCCATTGAATAATGGCACACCTTCCAAAGCTTTGCCACTTAAGGCCTTTAGTGCCTTCAAGAAGGGTTCTTCAGAAAGAAGAGGGTCAGGTGTTGGAGCTTCCTCCTCCAATTCCAATTCCTTTTTCCTTGCTTCTTTCTCTTCCTTTTGATCAATTTTATCCTTTACCTTGTCTTCCTTTTCTTGGACTTCATCCAAGAGTTTCTCCATTCAAGCCAATCTTTCTCTTAGTACCTTATTATCCTCTTCTTGTTCTTCTACCTTCTTGGCTAACTCGGCGCTAGTCACCATGGTTTTATCTTCCTCTTGTGTATTCTCTCCTATTGATTCAGTGGGTTGCAACATCAATCACAAGCCTGATCAAACTTTGCTCTGATACAAATATGGTGTATGTGCTTCTAGGTGTACTTACACAAGTACTAAGAAGAACTTGCTTGTCTTCTCCTAGGATCCTAATCTCCTCTAGGATATCAAAAAGTCTTAGATGATTAACTAAGACCTTGTCCAACTCTTCTCTAAGAGCCTAACTCCTTGTGCTTAACCCTGAAGGACAATCACCCTTAGTTTACTTCAACACTTCATCCTACACTTAGAAGACTCTAAGTGCCATCTACACACAAATTATTGAATTGATTGCAGGGGTGCCAAACATCTTGAAGACCATCCATGTGATTCCATTTGGATTCATCTTGAAGGATCACCAAACCTTTCTCCAACTAGGTAACAGAATTTGTCTTTGAAGAGGTCTAGGTCAGATAGGGCTAATAGGAAAAATTTATAGGACCCTACTAGTTTCTTACTCAAATATCACTCAAATGGATTAATAGTTCCACAATCCATATATCAGATCAAGACTTATTTGTGTTCGTCCTGGAACTATGGTTATCTCATACTATACTTCACTCCCCTGCCTATTTTCTTCAATTCACACTGTCAAACCTCTAACCGGGCACTCTAAGCTCACCTAGAATTTGACATTACAAACAGCTGCTCAACTCTTCATGACTCCTAAGGATAAATATATATAGACCAATGGATCCCCTGAAAAATTCATCTACCCTTAGGAAGATCGTGTGACTAGATTTCATGGGGGGGCTATAGACAAACAAGCTGGTTAGAACAAGACCAGGAAAACCTCTAGACCTTAACCTACTTATTCAAGACACTAAATTAACTCAAATCAACTTGCTTACTGAAATAAAAAGCCTTAGTACTATCATATGAACACTATTCTAACATAAAATCAAAAACATTCAATCTGTATTCTATTACTATCACACTATAATGCTCGGTGTTCACACAAAATAGAATTTCAGAGCCACTTTTCTGTTCCAAAACTTTGGTTACAAAATCTCACCTAATCTAGATCTGATCCCTTAGTGATCTTAGATCCATTATCCAAGTTTCTATCTTGTTAGTTTATCCCCCACTCCTAGCTTTTAGGGAATCCAAGGTCGCCGAGTTGCATGCAACATTTGCAATAAATTTCCAATGTTGTCATGACAATTTTTGGCATCTTTACATTTATTAGGCCAACAAGAATATAGGACCTCTAAGCCAAGTAGTTCAAATAAATAACATCATAAATGGCCTTAAAGAATCCTTCCTACATCTCACATGTGTTTGGATGACATTAAGAAACTCAAATCCAAACTTTAAGCTACTAAGGCTAAGCTAACCAAAACAACAAACAATGACCAAAAGGTGACCTTAGTTCTAACACTAAATCACCTAGTCCACACACAAGCAAGACCATCTAAGGTCCAAAATAAACACACAAGCCCTCTGACTTGCATAATGTTAGATATAAGCCCAAAATATCCTAACTATGGAGGTTAGCCTAGGTGTGCTCCTGCACCATCCTCCCCAAAACCAAAAAGTTCAATCCACCCTTGGATTGAGTAAGTTGAGATCAATACCCAACTTCTTGAACTCTGGTTCTTTCATCCATACTACATCATCATTAGGTTGACCATGCCACTTGATCAGATGTTCCTTGTATTCCTTGGTTCTAGTCTTCTTGTAGACCCTAGTATCCAGTATACTGTCAGCTCGCTTGACTGTAGTAGAAGGTAGTTTGAGCTCTTCCACGTCATGGATGACTTCATTGAGGCTTTGATCCATGTCTGGTGGTGGTCCTTTGTAATGAACCGGGTCTGCAATGTTGAAGATAGGGAACAGTCCACTATCTTTCGGTAGCTCCACTCTAAAATCATTGTTCCCATACTTTTCCAAGATAGGATAGGGACCTATCCTCTTCATCTACAACTTGTGAGGAAATCCCTTCAGTAGTCTTGAATTATTTATATGTATCATCACCAAGTCTCCCACATTAAACTGAACTTATCTTCTACGCTCATCCACCTTGGTCTTATGCTTCATGGTGTTTTCTATCAATGTCTTCCTGACTGTGTCATGAATCTCCTGCATTGCATAGGAAAAATCATCAGCATATCCACTTCCCTTAAGTCCATCCTTTAAGTCTCTTATTTCATAGACTCCTCTAGGATGTAGACTATAGACTATTGCAAGGTACCAAGACCTAATGTGGACGGGTAAAACATCTCACAATACTAGATCAAGATCTCATTAAGTCCAATTTATCATGAATTATTCCCATGTCAAGCAAGAAGCGCCCATTTTTCTATGCCACATTTAGCCCCCACTTTAGTGAGAGGATGAACTTGCTTCAAATTCACAATAAAAGTAGACATCCAAGAGAGATCCAAGTGTATAGATGTAGATTACAAATAATGAAGAAGATCAAGAAGGAAATGAAGCCCCCAAGATCCAAGATCCTAATTCAAACCAATAAGATACATAATCATACAATGGTAAGAACTAGGAAGAAGAGAAAGATGAAAATGAAAAGGTGGATCAAGCTTTGATCATTTTTCCAGCTAGTTGTGGATCATATCTAGGTTGTTTGTCCAAAAATAAAATGCACTCACTCTAGGGCGATAGAACTCTTGGCTGTCCACTGGGTGAGAAAGCCCAAAAGGTGAGAAACATACACTCAGTTGGTATGTACTCACAAACACATAGGTGACTATGTGGAAATTCATGCCTTGAAATGGGCTTCCCACTCAACCATATCAAAGTTATACCTCCTGATAACTTTAATAAGACACCACAAAGGTGAAGTAAGCAAAACTTTGTATGCTTGACACTCATAGACATTGTAAATGCAAGATAGTGTAAGGAATTTTCAAAGAGAGTTTTCTTAGTTCATGCAATGTCTCATCTTAGGGAACATCATGCATAATGTCTCCAAGAGAGGATAAGTGCAAATGGTATCATATTTTTTCCAAGAGAGGACATGTGGAATGTCTCATCTTGGGGAACATTGTACCTAACGTTTCCAAGAGAGGAAATCACAAGAAAAAGAAAATCACACAATGAACTATGAGTGGTGATGTATGCCCCCCACTTTAAAGCGGTTGTGAACACTAGTAGTGAGCAATTGCTTTAAACTAGAAGAAGGAGAACATGAGAGCTTACTTGGAAATCCCTATGCCAAGTCATATGTTTTTGATAAGCTATGTCATGAAACAGGTAAGTATGTCACATGCGAACCCACTTAAGGAATTTCGTCCACATCCTAATCCTAAGCTTATGATTATATATTCATGAAAGGTTAACGACTAGCCATAGGAGGAAACTACAAGTGACATACGAGGTCAAGGCTACATAACCCCTTGCCTCAATTTAGTGTAGGACAATGGTGAGGGGAAATGGTTGATGAAATGAATGGTAGAGTAAAAATCAGTATAAATTAGAGGAATTAGGTGCCCCCACATAGGGAAGCATACCAAACTCCTTAATATGTTGGATTTTACTACTCAAATCCTTGCATTCATTGGTGGAATGACCATGAACTCTATGATATGCACAAAATGAATTCTTGCAATAGAATTTTTTCCAATTTTTTTGAGGAAGGGTAATCAAGTGATCTTGGAGGAGTCTCAGAAAGATACCCTCTTGATCAATGGTAGGAGGTGTTCTTGTAGTTGATGACAAAGATACATCTTTCTTAGTATTAATTTTCATACCAATGTAAGACCCTTTAAATTGCGAGCTTTTGTTCTCATTCTTACAGGAGGAGGGAAAATCTATCAGATGCAAATTGTTGGTGTCTTGTGAGATGGCATTAACGTTAAGTGAAGGGTTTGTTGTTTGTGTCATATTGTGTAAAGGATGATATTAAAGACCACTAGTGTCGAGGAGTTCAAAATGGACGATTCTTAAGGATGATTTAGGCATATGTTGTGTGATATTGTTGATGTTGAGTGAAGGCTTCGCAATCTTTATCAAAGGACAATAACCAAGACCATAAGTTATTTATTATGTGATAGGGTCAATAGGGTTGTGGATACCTTGTTCTCAAGAACCACATCCTTTTACATTATATCCAAGTTTTTTCATGAGTTCATAACCTTTTCCATAAAGCTTCCTCATTTCTTTTGAATTTAGTGGCTATTCATGATTATGTACATCAAAGGTTGTTGTATAATTTGCTTAATTGGCTAAAGTGGTTGAGGAAGATGCTTCTAAAAGGTCATCTAAATTTTGTGTTGACATGATTTTTGTATCTTGTCCTTTATTTGAATATTTATGGATGATTTTGTACTCACCCCTAAAGTCATGTTTGAAATCCAAGGAACCCCAATCATCTTCTGATAGCATCATGACTTGTTCAATATGTTGTTGTTTTTCTTTTTTTTGAGCGGGTTCCACTTGTGTGGTTGGTGTTAATGTGTTCAAGGGGTTCTCTTTGGTTTTCTCAAGTTTTAAGACACTATAAGGCTCATGATCAATGTCAAGTGTGCACACTTTATTGTTGAGATGTATTTCATTTTGCAATGAAGAGTGGAAGGCACACTATTCATTGCATGAATCCACGACTTTCCTAGAAGAAGGTTATATGAAAAATCATGAGGCTTAACCTGGATCAGTGTGTTTAATGTGAATTCTCCAAATGGAATAGGTAAAGTGATCACACCAAGTGGTTTCTTTTCAACATTGTCAAAGCCCTTAATACATAAAGATTCAAGTTGAATTTTTTATTTATCCACATGAAGCCTATCCAAAAGGTTTATGCTACACACATTAAAGGCTGAACCATTGTCAATAAGGGTTCACTTTATCCCTATTTGATTGTATCGAGCAATGATCATGAAAGCTTCATTTTATTTTTTCACTTCCAAAGGGGGGAGTTCACTTTGGTGGAAAATGATGTTAGCATTTATTCCCCAGATCATGGCTGCTATGTCAGTTGGTTGTGCATTAGAAGGGACATGAACTTGTTGCAAGGATTCTTGGATCATGTTGTGATAGTGAGGGGATGCTTGAATAAGATCCCATAAGGATATCTTAGCAGGAGTATTCTTTAGTTGTTCAATAAGATTGTACTCCTAAACGTGTGAATTTAATTGAGGATCTCTATGCAAAATGGGACTTGGCAAAGGTAAGGGTGTTGGTGTGGGTTGTGGATTATTTCTACTATGATATGTATGAGAAATGGTATTATGACTTGGTTGCTGCGATACATTAGTTTGAGGTGGGTAAAGAGTAAATTTAGGTTGAGGTGGAGGTGAAGGTTTATGTGACAGTGGGTTAAGGATGAGTTGAGGTTGAATAATATTAACATCCCTTGGCGAATGAGATTCTAACAAGGCTCTTCATTGTCATGTAAGGGCATAATATTATTATTGTCAATGTTAGCCTTGTCTTGTATCATGATATCCTCCCTAGAAGGAGAGTTTTTAGGAGAAGCACAAACCAAATGTTCGTGATAATCAAGGGTTGGTTCTTATAAAAGGACTTTTGCATGAGTAAGGGAGTTATGAATGGTGGAATTTGTTTGATTATTGAGAGTGGGAAGATTAGAAGAAGACTCTATTTGATTGTCGGTTAAATTTCTAAGGTCTCATTCTCTTGTTCCATATTATCTACCCTACTAGGAAAGCTTGTAATATGTTCATCCAAGTTTGAGGTTTGTAAAGTAGCTTCATCACAAGTGAGGAAGCCATCAAGAGAAGGACCACTATGGTTTTCAAATAGATTATCCCAAATGGTAGGTGCATTAGGGAAGTGAGGGTCAAGATTCTCATGAATCTTAATAGGTATATCTTCTAACATCAACCTATCCTCTTTGCATTAAGGAGGGATATTAGGAGATATACAAGTTTGATGGTCATGACTATGGAGACTAGGTAAGGTGATTTTTAGGAAATTTTCTATGATGTCATGTTCTTGTTGTCTAACATCATCCAAATGGGAATGAGGAGATGGACAATCAAGACCCTGAATGCTTGTATCTTCCATCGCCATGATGCCTTTGTCACTAATAGGAGAGGTATCGGGAGAAGAATAAGTATGATTGTTATGATTGTCTACACTACCATTTGTTATGCAATTTTCGCACACACGCCCCACCAGAGGCAGGGACCCTCTTTTTTCTTTGGCATCTGTGCATCTTGGCTTGGTCAAATTTTTGGTTTTGCTCTTCTTGGGAGGTTCTTTTGGGATTAATTCAAGACTAGGTTTGATGAAGGCAATATTTTGAGGCTTTAGGAGAAATTCACTTGTCTTGGAATTTGAAAATAGGGACTTTGAAGTGAATTTTCAATGTTATATGTAAATATTTTTTGTACCCATGGATGGAGGATGAAAAATTAGGCCGAGTTGCTTTTTGAACTTTTTGAAAATTTCTTCTAGAAAAAAAAGTTATGAGGTTTAAGGGATTTTGACTTTGTAGGGAATTCGGGTATTTCCGTCCCTGATGGAAATCCCTGAAATTTCCATAACCCCCTCAAAATTCTGAAATTTCCCAAAAATGGAATTTTTTTCCAAAATGATTTTATTTTTCTGAAATGGAAATTTTTTTTAAATGCATTTTTCCGAAATAGAAAATTTCAAAATGGAATTTTTTTTGAAATTTTGAATGTTGCCGAAAATGAAATTCTTGAAATGGCAAAAATTTCCAAACATGGAAAAAAATTCAAAAATGGAAAGTTTCCATAAAAGAATGTAAGGGTTTTTTTCAAAGGCCAAAATTTTGTTTAAGTTTAATTTGGATTGGATTTTTAACATATGAGCTACTAATGATGATATCTCTTTTTCAGGATTAAATAAATCAAAAGGGGAACTTGCATATAGATTTTTGCCAAAAGGGAAATATGGAAGAGTTCAATTCAAATATTAAATGTGGGGCTTGCATAAGAATCCGTGCCCAAATTGTGTACAGCTGGAAGGAGTTTCTGGAAGACATGTGAAGCTAATTTCATCGTCCAATCAGAGTTTTCATTAATGACAAGCTAGCATAATATTGTTTTCTCATTGTTCCATGATGTAACTACTTTTATGCAATTAGATGATGATGTACCATGAGCTCCCAAATTAAATGTAATTGTTGGATGCTTCTAGAAGTTTAATTTATGCCATTAGATCAATTTAATCTTGGCCTTTGATTCGAAATGTAATTTTCTATAAAAGGCCAGTGCCTTCTCATTTGTAAGAAAGGAGACTAGGTTAGATTTTAGAATATGTAAAAGCTAGAATTGGCTAAGTTAGGAGTTAGATTCTACAAGATAGTAGTTGTAGGAGAGGAGAGAGACTAGAAATTGTTATGTTATGTTGGAGAAGTTAATGGAATTGGATTTTTTATTTGGAAAGCTTTGTGTTACACTTTGACAATTCATGGTTTCTTGTTCTTGATTCTCAAATGTTAGATGTTAGATTTCAATTCTTTTGCAATGATGGTGAAATGTTAATGATGTTGATTGATCTTCAGTCCATACTTTTAACAATTTGCTGATTGTAATTTGTTGTGTAAAGTTAGTCTAGGCCTTATTTTGTGCTAAGTTCAATTATGGATGCTTTTTTACATTGCACTAGTTATTGGGTATGTGGATGACTATTCATAGTCTACAAATCTTCAATTTCCTTAGAAGATTGCATCATTTTTGCAGAGTTGTGGGCTTGTCCTTGATTAAGTAGAGATTGGTTTTATTAGAGATTTTTCCACTTGCAACATTCATCATTATTGTGATTGATCTTAGGAGTTAGTTTAGAGTTGAATCTCTCTCAACCCTTATCTCTTTTGCTATTTATTTTGAATTTGGGTTAGTTTTAGGATTGAAGGCATCACCATATTGTTACATCTGATGAAAGTAAACTTCTAGCATTGTTCATCTGTAAGGCCTCTTGTGATTACCAACATTTTCTCATTTATCACTGAGTTGTTTATGCATTGTCAAGACTTGACATTAGAGACCTTGGGGTTATCTCTTGAGGCTTGTTGATAGAGATTTAAATTTTAAAAGAGATAGGATACTTGTATCTTGTCTGAGCTGTTGTTGTGTAGGAAACACCGTCAACACCATTCTCACCAATGGGTAATGTACTATTAAGGATTGTACCAATGGTTTGATCATGTTCTTAAAGTCCTCATTGTGGTAATCAAAATTGAACTCATAAGAGGGAATGTTGTATTTATGCAATCCATTTTTAACCAAATCAAAGCCACATAATTTGAAAGAAAGTAAAATGCAATGAATTAAAAATTAAATACAATTTTTAGTTTTTAAGTAAGCTAATTTTCTATTTACACAATGCAATAATCTGATAATGAAATGTTGTGAATGCAAAAGTGAAATTAAGCAATGCATGAAATGTGATAATTTAAGCTAAATCTAATGACATGCATGTTATAGAAACTTAGCCAACTAATACAAATAGGTAAAGGCACCAAAGAAAAGCTTAAAAATAGGGTTTTTAGTTTTTTAAAAGGCAGTTTTAAGGGTGAAAAGGGACTAATTCGCCCAAGGTGGTGAATGAGTTCCAGTATGGAAATTTTTCAAAAAAAATTAAAAAATTTGAGTGATTTTTATGTTTTTTGAGTTTTATGACACATACCTAAGTTTAAAATGTAGAATTTCAAAAAAATTAAATGAATTTAGATGCCAAAAATGCAACCTAAATGCATTTTTTATGAATGCAAAATTTGAAACCTAGCATGCAAATGAATCCATGCAAACCCTAATGCAAGATCAATGTGAAGCTAAATCTATGATGAAGAAATCCAAGTCAGAAAAGTATTCAAAAAGCAGGTTCACCGAAATGAACCATAGATTTTAATGGTTAGGAATGCTATGTCTCTTTTGCTCAATTAGGGTCTTTCTCCTAAAGGAAAGAGATAGATCCCACACCAAAAATCTAAGTGGTTCACTCAAACTAACGAATGTATAATATAATTATTTGAAATGAAGCTAATTGATAAAATGGATTGATTATTAATGCAAAACCAATGAAATGTAGATTGTTTGAAAACACATTGTGATATGCAAAAAAACCTAGAAATGAATGCAAATTACAACAAAAATGGATGAAACTAAAAGTGTGCACCTAAGATCTTGATGAAGATTGGAAATTAATTTTGAAATTCTATTGATCTTGATTTTTAAGCTTGATGGGACTCATTCGCCATTATGGGAAAATCAGTCCCAGTTCTGTGAAACTATTTTGGAGCTCGTTTTTGACAAATGGGTATCCATAAATGCAGAAAACTAAAACCAAGCCTCGAAGTGGGACTCATTCACCACCCATGGTGAATGAGTCCACTTTTTAATTTTGTAATATTCAAAGATGGAAATAGGAGCTTTTGGTTTGCACTTTTTGGTTCTTCAGGTGTCTAATTCTGAAACTATCAAATTTGGATCTGAAAGTGGCTTTTTATTGATATTTTTCCTTATCCAATGAAGAGATGACACGAAAAAGTTTGTAACTTGATCTTAAATTATTTCCAAGCTTCCAAGATGCCTAAATTTGTAAATACACAAGACAAGAAAGAGAAATGTTGGATGTTAGGGCATGGGGGTTTGCCTTGGTTAGACCCCTTTTATGAAATTAAACAAACATGACGAAATAATGTAATGAAAAATGCAATAATTAAGTTATTACCTTGCCATGATGATTGATCTTGAATTTTTGCAATAAAACATGAAGAATTTTCCCTTGAATGTTGTAGGAGATAATCTTGATGACTTGCAATGATGAAAGCCTAGCTTGTTTGACTTGATAGAGAAGATAGATGATGAATGAATGATAAGAGATGTGTGAATGAGTTAAGAGATGTAAATTAGGGTTTAGAAGGTTGATTTTATAGGAAATTATCCTAATTAGCCCATAAATTGGATCCCTAAGGCCAACATGAAGAAAAATTCAACTTAAAACCTATTTTTTCCAGTCAAAGGTCAAAATTGGCCCAAATGGGACTCATTCACCACCTTGGGTGAATTAGTCCCACCTAGTAGGGACTCATTTTCCACAGGTGGTGAATTAGTCCTAGTGGAGCCCATTTAACAACTAGGATGCTAGGAAGTAAGGAAATAAGGTTTATATGATGACTTTATGAAGTATTTCATTAGATATTTCCTCGAGATGCATAATATTGGGTAATAGGGGTGTATTATTGATAATGTAAAGAGTAATTAGGGCTTGGGACACAAAATTCAATGTGAAAGTGTGATTAAATACACTTTACAACACTAAAATGAGGTCCACTTAGCCTAGGAAGGTACAAGAACCAATGTGAATGTGTAAGATGCATTACAACACTAGATTAACATTAATTTTATTTTACAAGCCTTCTAAATGATGTGAAGATGCAATTAAATACATTTTATAATGTTGAATTAAGGGAAAATGGATTCATTAAGTCTAGAGAAGCATGAAAGTCTTTTACAACACCTTTACAAGACATCAATAAATGCATTTGCAAGGGTCCACAACCTAATGTGGATGTGTAAAACAGCTCACAACACTAGATCAAGATGTAATTAAGTCCAATTTATCATGAATTATTCTCATGTCAAGAAAGAAGCATCCATTTTTCTATGCCACAAAAATCCTCATTCCAATCAAAATGCACATCCTTCTTGAGGAGATGTGTGAAAGGTAATATTCGATCAGCTAAGTAGGTGACAAAATGATGGATGGATTAAACTCTTCCTTGTAACATGTGCAATTGAGAAATGTATATAGGAGGTGGCATATTGATTATAGCATCAATTTTCTTTGTGTTGACCTCAATGCCTCTGTGAAATATGATAAACCCTAAAAAATTTCCACTACCTACTCCAAATGCACACTTTTTCGAATTTAGGTGCATGTTGTATTTACACATTCGTTCAAATATTTGTTGAAGGAAATTCACATTTTCTTGTCTAGTTAAGGCTTTGGTGAGGATGTCATCAACATAATCTTCCAATATTTTATGTTTGTAATCATAAAATATCAATGTCATTGCTCTTTGATAAGTTGTTCCTACATTCTTTAATCTAGAAGGCATCATAATCCAACAAAATGTTCCCCAAATGGATGTGAATTCTATTTTATATTGATCTTGTGGGTTGATGAATATTTCATTATAACTAGAAAATTCATCCATGAATGATGAAAAAGCATGTCTTGTAGTTGAATCCACTATCATGTCGATATTATGAAGGGGAAAATCATCTTTTAAAGAGGCTCTATTCAATTCATGAAAATTTGTACATATATCCTAATACAATTATTAGGCTTAGAAACTTTGGCAATGTTTGAGATCATCCAAGGAGAATAATAAATAGGTCAAATGAAACCTACGTCAAGGAGTTTTTGAAGTTATCCTTTAACATGCAAGGCTATCTTGGGGTTCATTTTTTGTATCCTTTGGCAAACAAGCTTAACATTTTCAGCAAGAACAGTGTTATGTGTTACTATCTTTGGGTTTATTCCTGGCATATTTGAATATTTCCAAGAAAAAGTTTTAGGAAAATCATGAAGCAAGGTTGTAGTATCCTCTTGTTCTTCATCAGCAAGGCACTTCCCAATCTTAATGAAATTTTTCTTTATCATCTATGTCCATTGGTATATCAATTGTATCCCCTAAGGGGAGTGCATTTGACTTAGGAAATTTAGGATCATATGGTTCCATGCTTGTATGCGGCTTATCACTAATGCCATTTTTCTTGGTGTTAATCATTGCACAGCTAACTCGTTTCATGGGAGGAGTAGGGGATGTCATATCATAAACTCCTAACAGTTGTTTCAAATCTTCATTACTTTCAACATACTCCCATGATGGTGGTAAATCCATATCAAGGAATTCAAGATGTTTTAGTGTGAGATTGATTCTTCATTTCCATGTGATGGTGTTGGTATTTAGTGATGGTCATTGAGTTTATTTTTTTATCTTAGAAAAGGAATATCCCAAACCACTCTTTGTCTCTCGTGTATTAGTTTCTATAGGCTCACAAATGACTTGTTCATGTTTTCCACATCCTTTACCATTGTATCCCAATTGTTTCATAAGCTCATAACTTCGTCCATAAAGTCTTTCCATTTCCTATGGGTTGGGTGGTTGTTGATAATCTATCTCATCAAAATTTGTTGTGTATGTTTTAGTTTCATCCAAAGTAGATGAGGTAGATGTTTGGGAATATTCCTCTAAATTTTGAGTTGACATAATTGTGGGTTGTTCTTTCTTTCATCCTCTTTTCGTGTGATTACGTATTCACCCATAAATGAAGGTGTAAATTCTAAAATGCCCCAATCATTTCCTAGTAAGTTAGACACGAGTTCTTCCTCTCTATTGCTAGTCTCAAGGGGTTCTATATGAGAAGTTGGAATTAAGGTGTTCAGAGAAATAGTTCTTCCTTTTTCAAGTTGTAAGCAACTTTCAAGCTCGGGGTCTATTTCAACTTGATAAAAAAAAATTATAGACATATTTCATTATTCAAAGGCACTGCATGCATCTCATGATTCCATGGTCATCCCAAAATAAGATTGTATGAAAGATCATAGGGAATTACATGAATAGGAGTTTGGAGGATAGCCTTTTCGACTGTAATAGGTAAGGTAATTACACCGAGCAATTTCTTTGTGATATTGTCAAATCCTTTAATAGATAATGAATTATGTTTGATTTGTGATTTATCCATATGTAGCCAATCTAGGAGCTTTGCATTGCACACATTAAGGGAAGAGCCATTGTCAACAATGGTTCTTTTCATGCCTATTATATTGAATTGAGCAATTATCATAAAGGCCTCATTTTTCTTCTATAATTATAACAAAGGGAGCTCATGTTGATGGAAGGTAATGTCTACATTAACTGCATTCCTTCCTTGTATAAGAGCTGCCACATCATTTGCATTTGTACTAGATAAAACCACTATTTTTTGCAATGTTTTTTGGAGTATAGAGTGATAGTTTGGTGAATTTTGAAGAAGGTCCCAAAGGGATATCTTTGCGGGAGTGCTCTTAAGTTTCTCAACAAGATCATACTCTCTTAATTGAGGAGAACTGGGCAGTATAGAATTGGGAAAAGGTAAGGAGGTTGGGTTTGGTTGTGGTGGTTCTGGGTTATTTCAAGTGTAATAGGTGTGAGAAACAACATCATGCTTAGGTGGGTAAAGGGTAAACATGGGTTTAGGTGGAGGTGGAGGTTTATGTGAAGGTGGGTAAAGGACAAGTTGAGGTTGAATTACATTAACATATTTTGTTTTAGGTTGTTCACAACAAGCCTTAGTGGATGGATTTTGTGAGATGAAGTCCTCAAGGGATTCATCTAACATATCAAAGTCATCACTACTAAAAGGTTTGGAAGATAACTTATCATTGGTTGGTTTGGGTTTGTAATCACAAGCCTTAGTGGAAGAACTTAGAGAGAGAAATCCTTGTAGATATTTATCTAATTTTTCTAAGTCATCGCTACTAAAAGGTTTCAATGATATAGTTTTTCTAAAGTGAAGCATTGTTTTTTATTGTTTCATTTTGATGTTTTGAGGTTTTTGTTTGCATTTTCTAATGAATTTGTCTAAAGGAACTAGGAAATAATGATGGAAATGAACATTGTAAAAATATAATGCTATCCATAATTTCCATTAAAGTAAATGATGCTAATGCTAATGATTTGAATGTAACAGTAAATAACTAAATAGAAACAAAAAAGTAACAGAAACAAATAGTAACTTAAGAAACTATAAACAAAATTCTGAAAACATTGATGCAAAACGTGTACTGGGAGTAAGTCACCCAGGGTGGAAAATTAGTCCTAGTAAGGGTATTTTTTAAGTTTTTTTGAATTTTTTGATTGATGTTGATGTGTTTTGTATTGTATCATGCACAAGGAAATAAAATGCAATAAAGTAAGCTTAGATGAGTTTTTTACTAATATAATTTTTAAAACCCTAGAATGCAAAACAATGCAAAACCTAATGAACTGTTGATGTAAGTTAAACCTAGGATGTAAATGTACTTAAAATCAGAAGAAAAAAAATGTTCTAAAGTTAGGTTCACCAAAATGTAAATAAATATTTTGGCACCCAATCGCTTTCTTGCACTTCTAGGATTTTTCACCTAAAAGGAGAAAGATGGGCAAAAAATGGGCAATGTCTACACTCAAAATCAATGCAAGGATGGATGGAATATGCCTAGATGCAATGTATAAATGTAATAAATTGATAAAATAAATGACATTAATGCAAAACCTAAGAAATGCAAGTTTTTTGAAAACACAGTGATGTATGCAGAAAGATAGATTAAATGCAATAAAGAATAAGATAAAGATGCTAAATAGAAATTGTGCACCTGGAAACTGATGAAGGCTGAAATAAAGATTACTAATGCCTTTGAAATTATCGAAAATCCAATTTTCTATCCAATTGGGACACTTACGCCAATTTGTGGGACTTAGTCCCAGATCAGGGAAACTGCTCAAGAAATTGTTTCTACCAAATGGCCATCCAAAACTCCAAAAACTTCTAAAAAATAGGTACAGTGGGACTAAGTCACCACTATTGGTGACTTAGTCCACTTTGGATTTTCTACAAATTTGAAAGTGGAAACATAATCCCAGAGTCTGCACTCTATTTTTTGACAGAAATCTGGATCTGAAACTATGAAATTACTTGTAAAATAGAGTATAAATTAGTTTCTAATGGGGGGTTTTCCTTGGTCAAAACCCTAGTTGGTATTTAAACCTTGAAAGAGATGAAATCTACAAAAACCCCTAGCTCTAAGTGTGTCTAAGACTAGGAAGTTTGAAAATAAGATGCAACCCTATTCTAATATGCAAGAATAAGATGTATAAATGGATTTAGAACAATGCAAGACTCATTCTAAGAGACACTAAATCACTTTAGAAATGAATCTTAATGACATGAAAATCTTCCTTAGGCTGAAGATAAAGAGAAAATGGAAGATGAAATCACTTTGAAAACAAGTCCTTAGGATTGATTTGATGGCTAGTTGCATCTCCTCAACCTATATTTCTCCAGGATTCTTTATAGGCATCCATGATAAACCATTTACAATGTGAGATCTTGAACAAAAAGTGACCTTGAATACCTACAAAAACCCTAACTTTCTGCCCTAAAGATTGAAATTTGTTGTAGATAGACAAATGAATCTTCTCGTGAAAGATATTTGACACTTGACTCTTGAATTTGCTTGTTGAAATGACTTAATATTGTGAAAAATGACCTAAAAATATATATTTATAGGAATCAACACCTAATTATTCATTATTTTAACTTCACAGGCTGAAATCCAGAATAAATTTGAATTAAGTTGGTTGTTTTCCCACTCAAAAGTGAAAAAACCCTCAAAAGGGACTAAGTCACCACCATGGGCGACTTAGTCCCACCAAGGGTTTTTGAGGTGGGTTTTCTAGAATTTGAATGATTTGAATGTAGCTTGTTGGGATTTGTATTATTTGTGAGTGGAATAGGCCTTAAAGGAAAAAATAGTGAGTCTTAAGGGCCTATAAATGTAGTTTTTAAGGGGCGATTAATGCATAGGTGTCTAAAATAGGACTAAATTAGACCATAGACTATATTATCTCCAAAGGAATAGAAATTTTGTGTCCACACTATTCAATCGATTTTAGTCTCACATCTGACTCCTGCTATGGGTGTGAGTGCACCTGACCCCAAAAAGGTGCAAGTGTTTATTGCTCCTTCAGTTGAGCTAGCCTTATTGATGTCCCTTCTAGAGATCCCATCGTTCCCTAAACCCGTGGATATGCTAAACACTTTAGTGGTATCTTTCATGGGGTTCTCCTCCTCCTTTTCCTCCATGCCTCTCAACTTATCTATGGGGAGTTCACATCCCTCAATGAAGTAGAAGGTGGAGGATAGCCCTCCCAACAATGGAGGGTGTAGGAGGAGTTGAAATTCTCTGAAAGGTGGTCCTACACTAGCTTGTTCTATCCTAGTAATAGAGCATGTCTCTTCTTCCCCTAGGTTTTTCACTACTCCTGAGTCACTCGGTGAGCCAAGTGGTGAATCTCGGGCATATCCCCTTTGTCCATTGAGGTATGACATGGCACTCCAGTAAAGTGCATGTTCAACTCTCTAGATGAGGTCCCAGCCTTGTCAGTGATCTTCTTGAAATCATTGACCATAGCTCCACAAGAGCCTAGTGGAGAAGAACTTGTGGGGCCTTCTTCATTAGCCCTTGTTGCTAGAGGGTTAGAAGCTCCTCCCCTTAATATTCCACCACTATAGGCTTATCCTCCTTCCCCTTATAATGATTTAGAATAGGAAGTGAACGACCTCTTGGTCAATGAGTGTTAGGGGGAGGCTTCTTCTTTATCTTTAGATTAGATGTGTGTGTGTGTTGTGATGTGTTCCCCTGTGATTGTGTTATGTGTTCTTGAATGACCCTTGTCACCCTTTTTGGTGCTTGGATACAGGAGTGATTTTTTTTTGTGAACCTTCTTCTATCTGTATCATCATTCTTCTATGTTGGTGTTTTGTTTTCAATAAATTGGGGATGATGTGAAGTGTTGGGGGAATTTAGGCTTCCCTTCCATGTTGACCCAATCTTTTATTTTTACTCTTTTTTCCATGCATTATTCTTGATCTAGTGGGGATTGATGATCTTTCACCTTGCACTACAGTTACCTATTATTTATATAAGCATGAGCAGATTTGACCCCGTGAAACTAGATCTCTCTATGACATATGTTCATGATTATTTCTCTCTTTTCTTCTCTTTCTCTCTTATTTTCTTGAGTTGTCCCTCACATGTGTGAAAAATCCAATTCTATGACACTTTGATTTTTAGAAAACAAATTCATTGCCAATGATTCTTTTCTCGAGAATATTTACAAACTTTCTCAAAAATTGCACTCTTGACTTAGACCCCTAATGGAACATGTTTCCTTCATCATGGGTTTGTAAAGAAAGAGTATGAGAAAAAAAGAATTGAGGTGGGGGTAACATTGAACTTCCCATTGTAAGGTGGAATTTTCTTCCTTTTGAATTACTTGATGAAGTGAACATCTTTTGAAAGGATTCCTTGATGATGAATCAATTTGAGAAAAAATGTATTTTTTACACTTTCAAACAATGTGTCCCTTGATTGGACCCCTCTTCACATCAATTTCCCAAGGGACCTATTTGAAAGCTTTCCAACTTGTTAATGGTCTACATGACTATCTGCAAGTTTTTGCTTGCATGGCTTCTTTGTGTTTCCTAGCATGTTTTATTTGTGGATTAACATATTGCTTTGCAGGTGTGCCTATGAAGTCGCTTTCTGACTCTGTGGAGTCCCCTTACATCTAGGTTTCCCTGATGTGAGAGATCTTGGGGGCTGCCTCCTTGTAGGTCTATAGGCCTATGAGGCACTTACATATCTGGGCTTCCTTCATGTGAGAGATCTTGGGGGACACCTCCTTGTAGGTCTGCGATCCTATGAGGTGCTTACTTCTTGAGGCTTCCTTCATGTAAGAGATCTTGGGGGTTGCCTCCTCACAAGTTTGTAGACCTATGAGATGCTTTCATCTTGTGGGATTTTTCCATCATTGGTCTGAGGACCTTTGGTGTACTTTATGTAGCTTCATAGTTTTTTGGGGCTATGGAGTCTTTTGTTTAAAGCTCCTCAAGGAGAGTACATGTGGAATCCTTTGCCTATCCTACACTTTTGAGCTTGCCAGATCATGTTCTTTTTCCTAGATGATTCAGGTATAAATTTCTAGCCCTACTAACTCTTCGATCTACTTTACCGAAGCACTCATCAATACTCATGCTCACTAAAGTGGGGGCATAATGTATAGGAGTGAATTTGTACCCATTATGCAAATTCTCCTTTCACATACCCTCACCTTAGAAAATAAAATCCAAAGGTGAAATTCCACATCACCCAACTGCCTTCCATCCACTTGGCATATTTCCTTTGTGTTGGTGAGAGAATACTTGTCACCCTAGCTCTCCTTTATTTTCTTTACCATATTTTTCTTTACTTTCTATATTTCTTCATTTCTTTTTGTCCATCTAAACTAACTAGCTAGGCTGATAGTATGTTTTTAGACATTTTTTAGTGTACTTCCTATTTTCTAGCTTTACAAATGCTAGTGTGCCCAAGAGATGCTAGTGTGCCACATTGTCATCCCAGAACTATGATGTCGTCCTTGGATAAAGAGTTGTCTGAGGTGCAATACAGACTCTAAAAATTTCTTACCTAGTCTAAACCTAAAATTCAAGACTGCAAAGTGATAAAAGTATGTTATAGTGCTCATCATTCTTGATCCTTATCCTAAGGTATCTTTTATAGTGAGTTAAGTTAGGGCAGCCTCTACTTTCAGCTCTCCATGACCTAGAGCCATGATGTGGTTGGTCACCCTCTCTTACAGCTATATACTATTGAAAATAACTCTTTTCACTATTCATTTGACATTTACCTTGTTACAAGTTTACCTTAGTGTAGAGTAAGTGAAGATGCCAAGTAGTAGATCCTACAAGCCTCTGAGATTGAACCTAGTTCATGACGATGCAACACGGGGCATCCTTTAGCATACGGTGAGTGAATTCTACTTTTTGTTTCCTTTATTTTTGTACTTGTACTATACTTTTTTATGTAATTTGAGTAATTTTATGACCTTAAAATAGATTTTCACAAAGCATCCCAGTTTTTTGCAAAGAGTCCTAGAATAGCTACAATGTCCCAAGCCTCCATCCATAAATGGTCTAGATTTCCATTTTATCCAAAATCATCTTAGAACAACTCTAGTGATGTTGATTGGTTGTTTTAGGACTTATTTTATGTAATATTGTCTCTTAGGTTCCCCCTCAAGCTAGAAAACATCTTGATGGGAGGTAGTTCTGCTTTCTTTAGGAGTCAGTGACTTGGCTTTTAGAGGAGGAAATTCAGTTCTTACTAGAGGTTTTCTATTTTAGGTGTACCTCATGCCACCTACGAGGTATCATGATGGTCATATGCTACTGGCCTTAGTAGAGATATGGGATGCAAGTACTTGTACATTTCATCTTCCCATGAGGGAGATGATCATCACTTTGGAGAATGTTCACCACATCTTACACATCCCTATTCGTGGTGAGCATGTGTGGATGGAAATTGATAGATCATTCACAAAGATGAGATATGATATTCTTTATTATCTGCATCAGCCTATTTGGCACTTGAGCATCAGACTGCATGTGGAGCTTAAATGGCTCCTAAATAATCAGTGACCACTCTTGTGGTGGATTATGATCATTATCATAGCAATTACTTTGGTTTTAGATGGTTGAGGGGAACACTTAGATGGTGGCATAGTTCATACTATTAGAGGGATCGAGGAGCAGTGGACCATTTATGCATGGAGTCATAGCACGCTTATGCATTTAAACTATGATCTCATTTGATTTTCATTCTAAGATCCTTGGAGCATCATACATTGTACTTTGCTACAGATATGGTGCTTTAAGCACATTACATGTACTACGCCCACTAGATTTCCTCTTACAATGGGCATAGGTGATATGAGGGTTTTTAAATATCCACTTAGATGACCTTGGCATGAGGGAGATTTATTAAACTAGAGGATTACCTTTGACTGGGCAGATGAGGATGATATATGTTGGAGACCCTAATAAGGTATGTGCAGGATCATGATGGGCCAAAAAGTGGCAATATGATGGGTATGTGGCTGATGACATTTTTATTACCCAAAATTGATGAAACAAAAAAGGTTTTTAAAGGAGATTCTTAGATTTCCACATATAAATTATGCTTTACTTTGAATTTAATAAGTAATTATTATTCATTTCCTATTCAAATTATGTCTAAACTTGTGATTGATAGGTTGATTAAAAAATATTTATAGCTTTCAAACAGTATCACATTTTTTTAATCCAAAACATGTGTCACATTCTATGCTTTGCAAACCATAAGATTAAAAAAAGAAAAATTGAATTTCATGAAGTTTTGACCAAGTTAAGGTGGTCAGACATATGAGTTTTTTATATTTTTTAAAAGTTGTAATAAATAATTCATAATTAATTATTTACTTGGAAAAAATTACAAAAAAATATGCATCACATCAAGACATGAGTCCTCTACTTATATCTAAAATATTATAAAAAAATATTATCATTTTATTATGATTAGGATGGTCAGACAAACACCTACTTCTTATTTTTTCCCTGAAATTTAAGTACTACTGCATTGAAATTTCAAATTTTCACCAAATAGATTTTTGTTTCTTAAACAAACCTAGTAGTTTAGAAACTACATTCAAGTTGCTACAGTTTCTATTTTTACATATTTTTGAAATAGTATAGATAACTTATTCAAATTTTTACGTCAAGTTGCCTAACTCTAACTTTTCTAAATTTTTTGCCACTTAAGGGCCTATTTTTTCCATTGTGATCCTGCACATACTCATCATTGGATACTGTAGTGGGTGAATCACCAACATGAGATGTGTAGGTCCTATGGATGGATCAGTTTCTTTTGGGACAACATGAATATGTGATCAAACCATTTTATTAATGATCTAGTGTTGAGATAGTTTGGACATACCTAGGTAGCTCCATATTCTACACCATCATTTTGATGATCAACATGTAGTGCCACTGATCCTGGGGATGACCACCATCTCTTAAGGGATGATCTATAATTTAGTGATTGGGTATGTGCAGGATCATGATGGGCCAAAAAGTGGCAATATTATGGATATTTGTAAGGTGTGAGGCTGATGACTTTTTTTTACCCAAAATTGATGAAACGAAAAGGGTTTTTAGAGGGGATTCTCAGCTTTCCACCAATATAAATTATACTTTAATTTGAATTTAATAAATAATTATTATTCATTTTTTATTAGTATTACAACTAAAGTCCTGATTGATAGGCTGATTGAAAAACATCTATAACTTTCAAATGGTGTCACATTTTTTGAATCTGAAACATGAATCACATTCTATCCTTCACATACTATAGGATTAAAAAAATAAAAATAAATTTCATGTACTTTTGACCAAGTTAAAGTGGTCAGACATACCAGTTTTTTATATTTTTTAAAAGTTGTAATAAAAAATCATAATTAATTATTTACTTGGAAAAAAATTACAAAAAAATATGCATCACATCCGGACATGAGTCCTCTACTTATATATAAAATATTATAAAAAAAATATTATCATTTTATTATGGTTAGGGTGGTCAGACAGACACCTACTTCTTATTTTTTCCCTCAAATTTAAGTACTACTGCATTGAATTTTCAAATTTTCACCAAATAGATTTTATTTATTTTTAAAGAAATGTAGTAGTTTATAAACTACATTCAATTTTCTACAAATTCTATTCTTACATATTTTTGAAATAATATAGATAACTTATTCAAATTTTTATGTCAAATTGCCTAACACTGATTTTTCTGAATTTTTTGCCACTTAAGGGCCTGTTTTTTCCATGATGATCCTGCACATACCCGATTCAGATGATGAGGACCTTGATCTACCCCCAGGCTCTATGGTTGATGAAACAAGTACCAATTAGGCCTATGAGGAGTGGTGGACTATAGCTAGGCCAGTTCCTGTGTTCCCTTTACATAACCCAATGGGTTTTTCTAGACCTCTTCCAAGTTGTGGAGGGGACAAAGAAGACAATCACATAGATGCAGCCACAAATTATGATACTACCACACCTAATATATTTGTAGACTTAGATGAGGAGATAGAGGAGCATGACTATGAGGAGGAGGCTGATGAGGATAATGATTATACCCATCCTATAAGTGAGGACATTGGTAAGACAAAGGAGGATCCAACTACTTCTAATAATGCAAAGATACCCCTTATCAACTCATCCAGGACACATGCCACCGTCAGGTCAGAGTTGCATACACAGGAGTGCGGGGAGGATAGTGCTAAAGACCACCACATCATCAGCATAGGGAGGACCATTATTGTATAGGCATACCCTGACTTGCAAATTGGTGATCTAGGTGATATTTGGATGATTTATGTTATTTCGTCATGTATATATATCTTTTATGCACTTGCTTTATATATGATTATGATGTTTACTGATGTTCTTTATGATTACTATTTTGTAGGATCTACATGAGAGTGACGTGATCTTTATCAGCAAGTGGCCACAACACTAGTACCTCTATTGCATCCTAAGGATGATTTCCTTGAGGAGTAAGTTCTCCCACCTGATGTAGGAGCATCCTTGGGTTGTAGCAATCTTGCATCACCCAAAAATATTTTCATTCCAATTTTTCCTTGTTTAGTTTTTGTTCAGTTCAAATTGGAAGATTTGGTAACTCATCATGTTTGCTTGCCAGACCTTACAAATCTATGTTTAAATCATGGAAATTTTAATTTTATCATTCCAATATTTGAGCATTATTGGTTCATTTTCTGGCAAGTTATCGCTTCTGGATTATGTGGTAGTTTCTTGAACCCGCACCAAAATAATTTTCTTATATGATGACTAGTTCGATTGCTTGTGGATCATTTAAGTATCTTGTAGATCTTCTTAGTGTGATTCAAATAGTTTTATGGAGTGTCCCTAACATTTATTTAGGTCCACACTTCATCCTATGCATTCACCGAGGAGTAATTCAAATTTGAGGTCAATATATGCACACACACATTATGTTTTCTCTAATCAGATATTGCAATAAGCTTTGGACTGATGCAAATGTTTCTTGATTTATGAATGTATATAAGGAATTTTAATTGATAATGAGAAGGTAGTAGAGTTAGAGAAGAGAGAAAGATAAGATTTGATCTATAGGATTTTTGCTCGCGTCAAGGAGCATGTAGGAAAATGGTATTTTGAGCATGTTGTAATCAAGTCTGAGAGCTGAATCTGTAAACCTGAATGTTGTTGTCTAGTTGTAATTGAGATTTTTGATAATAAGAATGTTTGAATTTTTATTTTCCTCCATTTTCTATGTTGCTTCCATTGTGTGACTCTTGTTGCATGGTCTGGATTTTTCTCTTTGAGGACCCTCTGATCATGGCTAAATCACCACCCTCGATGGATTCACATGCAGATATTTTTTAGTATATGGTGAGATTGGGTATGGTATTTGAGAGGTCAACTAGTCATGCCGATGAGCTCCATACATAGCTTACGATGGTTTTGGATTCTAGGGGTACTACTGAAAGTAGGGTGGAGAGTGACCTATAGGAAGAGATCTCAAGGTTGCAGGAGGAGGTTGCAAGGATACAAGTAGATAGGGACTGTATAGTTTGAGAGTGTGTTGAGGCTCTCATGCAGGAGGCAAGGGTATTAGGGATTCTAGATATTCTATAGAGAGACTCTATTAGATCATGATCTCATACTACTGTATCACGATGGTCATGGAGGTCATCGGCCTTGGAGGGGTCAAGCAGTCATAGACCCTACTAGCATTGTACTCATTGATGCATATGTACCAAAAACTTGTGATGACTCTATATATATATATATGAACATTTTTGTTTATGATGTTCTATTGAATTAAATTTCAATGTGATTTATCAAATATCCTTTGCAAGAATACATAATAAATGTCTCCATGATTTAATGTTTTAAGTGATCTAATTAAACCATTCATAGTTTATGTTAGATACTACATCTTGATTAAGAGATGCTATGTTAACTTAAATACACCTATTATTTAATGGTTTTAAATTCAAGTAAGGATTTAAATTAACATAACACTCTAAGTTTTAAATGGTATGGTGACTAAAGTAACTAAAAAGTATTTGACTAATTACCCTAGAATCTAGGATACACACTTGTTATTATGTATCAAAGAAGAAATTAATGTGAGATAAAATAGAATCTATCTACTTCACCTACCAACATTACTCTAACATACCATTCAAAACAAGAATTTATAGATTTAATACTAACGTAAATGTGTAGAATATATAGGATTTTTTAGAGATGTACCATCCATTTTAGTTAATTTGTAATATCCATATCCATATTTCTTTAATAATGTAAGGGCCTATACCATATAAAGTGGATCTTTGGACATTTTCATGGTCATCTAGGTCTTTTTCCTGTGATGCTTGGCCTATTTTGCTTAGATTTAATGTTGCAATGTAACTTAGGCATTCACATTATATCTTGAATATTCAAATTATGATGTCTTGTGAAGGTGTTGTGAAGTGTTGTAACACATTTCTACACTTTTCTAGACTCTTCTTATTATAATTCATCTAAATATTCCATTTTTATCCCTTATCAAGTCCTATTTCAAAGTGTCCAAAAGTGTTGTAACAAGCTTTCACACTTTTCTAGGCTTGTCATCACTATTTACACATGTCTTATGCTTTATTTGGCCCCTTTACGCACTTATAGGCCTTAATTAACTATGTTTTTGAATACAAACCTAACAAATATCATTAAAAGAAACTTAATTCTCAACACCCACTTGCAAGCCTAGAGTAGGACCCATTCGCCATGGGTGGTGAATGAGTCCCTCTTGGCATAAAATTCAAAATAAATTCAAATTCCTTTTGGGTTCTTATTCATTAAGACCTTATGTCGGCCTGTGATGTTGTATTTTTGGGTAATTAGTGCATAAATGTATAAATAAGTGTTTTCCATCCATTTTAACCCCCATTCATCTCATTCACTCATTTATCATCAATTAGTATTATTGCATTCAATCCATCATAACATAATTTAATCAAGCAATTATCAAGCATCTTGGAGTAGCCATTGACATATCTTCATATTTCAACAAGGGTTTGGTGAGTTTAAGACACTTGCATGTTGTTTATTCATCATTCCTTGCTTATTTCATTTCATTTCTTTATCAAGGGCTTGATTACCAAAGTGGGATTTGACTAAGGAAAATCCCTATACTCTAACCATTAACCATTTTCTCCATCTTTACATGTGTGTTTTCAGGTCTTATAGGCAGATTTTTCAAAGAAATAGGTGTTGAAAATTGGTCAACAAATCATCAAAGCTATTTAATTCAACTAAACCCTAATTCAAGCTTGGAGACAACATTCATTCAATTTTCTACAAATTTGATTCTACCAACTTGACAAGAAGACAAGTGCATATCTGGACCTATAGAATTGACCCATGAATTTTCAGATTGTTGGAGGACTTATTTTCCATCAATGGAAAATGAGTCCCACTACTAGGCTGGAAAAGTTATTTTCATCATAATTCGGTTCTCGATAGTCAAAAACTAGTTTCAACAAAGTGTACCAAAAGCAGGACTGATTTTCCATTAGTGGAAAATGAGTTCCACTGGTCATCAACAGTGATTTTTTTCAGATTCCAAAACCCTCATGTATTAGCATTCCATCTCCATGTGCACTTTGTTTAGTTTCATTAAGTTTTGAGTTCATTTGTGCATGTTTCTAGTTCATTTCTGCATATCACATTGTGTTTTCAAACAATTCATATTTTTTAGGTTTTGCATAAATAATTAATCAATTTCATCAGTTTTCCAAATCTAGATCATTGCATTTAGGCATAATTCCATCATACATACACTAATTTGAGTGAACCACCACAATTTTGGCCTATCTCTCTCCTTTTAGGTGAAAAAACCTAAGAGAGAAAGAGAGTACATAGCCCCCAAAAATTGATGGTTCATTTTGGTGAACCTACATATTGAACATCATCTTTCCAATTTGCATTACATTTACATCCTAAGACTCATAGTATTAGCTTTTTCATTAGTCTTTGCATTGTTTTTGTATCCTAGGATTTACAACATTGCATTAGTGAATATCTCATATAGATTTCATTCTTGCGTTTCAAAACATTACAAAAACTAAAGTTTTGCATCTGCATCTTCGTTTTGCATCAAAAAATCCTAAAAATCACTTTAAATGTTTTGAAAAAACACAAAAAATCCACCCTTGGACTCATTCACCACCCTGGGCGAATCAGTCCAGTTGCACTTTCTGCAAAGCAATTTCTATCATTTTCACAGTATTTTTTGCATTTTTGTTTTCTATTATTTCCTTCCTATTCTATTTTACAATTTTTTGGTTATTTGAATTTAATTATTCCTAGATTACATTGCATTTTCATTCACCCCACCTCTTGTGGTATTTGTATGAGTGTTTCGTGCCCTATTGATAATACTTTAGTGAGAAGAAGTTCCCAACTCATGGCATCCACAATAACACACTCATTGTGGACCTTGGGTTGTCTCGAGCTCCTATTCCTTGTATGGAAAATGGTCCATTAGGCATGGATACTACCACTAGTACACCTTTACCTTCACATACAATACATGTTGACACACAAACCAATATAATTATACAAGATAAAGTCGTTAGTAATCATGAGGATTTTGCACATTTGCAACAAGACTTATGTCTCGAAAACATTTCCACCACTGTAATACCTACTATAGAAAACCTTCATTGCTTGATTGAAAGTGACAATTGCTTAAAATTTATGAAAATAATTGATGAGATATACAAAAAACATGTTCCTTCCACTTACCAACCAGCAAACACTTTGGTTAGCCAAGGAGGATCTCACATTCGCCCTCCTTCAACTGTAGCATCCATACCCACCTATACCACTCCTCAAGTTACAACAACCATGCAACAGATTAGTTATGTGACTCCTTTCGCTATTCCAACTAGCATTTCTAGTCCTTTTGTGGCATCAAATGTTCCATCTTCCACCACCTTCACCCCTTTTAGTGTCCCTTTCACTTCTCCTAACATTACATACACTCCATCACCATTCTCTCTTCCACCTCATACCACTTGCACTGACCTTCTCATTACACAACTCTTTCACACTGAACACCTCCATACAACAAATATCCACCATAAACCAAAACCAAACTGCAACACCCACATACTATGTCTATAGTATCCCATTATCTTTAGAAATCTTAAATACATCAGTGCCAAAAGGAATTGAGATTCCTAGGTTTGAGAAGTACATAGGTAAAGGAGACCCTCCTAATCATTTCAATCCTTATAGTACCTTATGCAGTGACTTTTTCCTTGATGATAAACTATTAGCCAAACTATTTCCTAGTACCCTCAAGGACACTACCTAGGAGTGGTTTTCAAACTTAACTAATCATTCAATTTGATCATTTAATGAACTTGTTGATGTCTTTATAATTCATTTCCAAGTCCATATGACTCCCAAAGAGACAATGGCTAATTTAATGAGGTGTAAACAAAATGCGGATGAAAAAGTAAGTGATTTCATTTCATGTTACCAATCATTGTATGCTCAAGTAGATGTCAAGGTGCTTGATTCACATCTCCAAAATATGTTTATTGAAAACTTGCAAACTCACATTCAAGATAAGTTGACCATGATTAACTTTCCTTCTTCCATGCATTTATGCACATCCCTTTGTGACTATCACAACTCAGTTACTAGTCGTGATTCAAAGTACACTTCTAACTAAGTTGAGAAATATAAACAAAGCAACTAAAACTTGATGTAAAAAGCTTTAGAAAACCAAAAAAAGGATTCTTACAATTCAATCCTCCTCCCCCACAACCAATCCAACCCATTTATAATCAAGTGGCAGTTGTTAAAGCAACGGTGCCCTTTACCTATGGGGACCCAAAGAGGTAGTTTACCCCTTTACCTGATACTCTCCATAACATAATGAATCAATTGCTACAACAAAAGATGATTACTTTTCCTATATTCAAACTACTTGACCCTACAAAACCTCTACCCACCACCTTTAAACCAAATGCTTGTTGTGATTTTCATTGCCAAAATGGATCTGACACAAGACAATGTAAGCGTCTTAAACACGTAGTGCAAGACCCCATTGATTTTGGTCATCTATCCATTGTAGGTTTCAATGATCAAGGCAATAATTTTTTTGCAACCCCCAATCATAATTTGCAAATCTTTACCAACCCCATGCCTAAACACAATATTTCATTTTTCAAAGCTAGTGAACCTTCAAACATTGATGTGATGAATGTTGATACAAATATTGAACAACATGATTTTACTCCAAATGTACCCATGTTAATCCTATGGATGAACTTGTGGGTACGATAGATGTTGTCCCTTGTAAGGGCCTTATTGATGGGTGTTTTAGCACTTCTCAACATAGGAAATGCATAAGTGCATTACCTCTCTTGAAACACAATCTCCTACAAACAAGTTATAGAAAACTACCCCAAGGTCTCTTAGGTGTTAGGTCATGACATGCTTGGAACAATTTAGTTGGTTCAATGTGATCTTGTTGGTAATCAATGGTCAATCTTACATTAGTTAAGTTGGAAGGGAATTGATGTTTTGAATGGAGTTTATAAAATTTCTAAATTTGTTCTCTATTGCTTCAAGTTGAAGACAACAATCTAAAACTCCACTTTGATCTTTAGATTTGGCTTTACAATGTGCAATGAACTTTATCTTAAGTTACTATTTAAAAGAAAAGTAAAAAGGGTAGGAATGGGAAGAAGTTCCTAGACCTAAAACTATTGATGAATAGTGACAATGGATGATGCTACAGTGGACAACCTTCCTAAAACTAATTCCCCCTTAACCAGATTAGCTCACACTCTCATGAAACTAGTGTAGTCTTCTAGGGTCTACAAATGTTCAACTATTCATTTATCATAAAGCATGAACAAAAGATAGAATTTAAGTGTAACATTCAAATAATGATCAGCTAGCTGTATATTGTAGCTTATTATCAATAAAAAACTAAAATCATGAACAAGGACATCAACATAATAGAATCATTCACCATCAATGAACAACACTAACTAAACTACTAAAGCATGCTAAATATATAGACCAAAAAAGTTAATCTATTCAAATTCACTAACTAAGAGGAGAAGAATCATGAAACATTCAAAGGAACTCAAGAATCCACCAAAATAAATGAATTTCTATTAAAATTCTAGTAGCATGTCTTTGCAACAACTCAACTCTCTCTTGAAAATGAGAGGAAACCCCTTATTTATAGTAAGAAAAAATAAAAATGAATGGCCAAGATTTAATCTCATTGTGTGGACAACACTCACTACAAATTAGGGTTTCACCTAGCCCCAAATATTTTACAATATAAAATTACATTTTTTCCTCTAACCTATTTTGTCTTCTTGTGGACAGTGTCATAGCAATTTTTTCCTTTGGCTAGCTACCTTTGTTGTAGCTATACTATGAGGAATTCATCATCAATAACCAAATTTCATTCATGCTTCTTCACAGTAGCGTATTCCACAAACTTTTTGATCAATGTCTGAAGTTTATTCCACTCCATTATATAAGATTGGAGCACTTGAAAGTTCAAATTCTTTGATCAGCTGGTAATTAAATCCCAGTCCTTATCACATTTGGGAGTGTACTTTATTTCCTGCTCGGATTGGGTGAAGGCACGAGCAACAAAATCCATGAAGTCTAGCGTGAGGACATCTTTAGCTCCATGTCCTCCATATTTTTGAGGAAATGTGGCCTTATCTTTTCTAGATCTAGCTCAAAGGAGGGCATGCCAAAATTTGTCATCAACTTGAGGTACTCCTCACAGGCCATTCTGCTTTCTTTAGAAAAATCAATATCAAGCTCCACTTCATGGAGTACCCATTCAAAAATCTCTCATATGTGATCAAGGTCCATCTTCCATGTTTCCACGAGCTAGTGATCATCCTTTTCTAGTGTAAGCTCCTTTTCCCATGCTTTCTTAGGCATCTTGAGGATAGCCTTGAGCTTGAGGTATGTGATTCTATATAATTCTAAGAATTTAGTGCAAAATTTTCTTGTGCCTTCAAGTTGTTTTTGTAGTTCCCAAAATTTGTTGGTTGTTCTAACAACACGGATGATACCCATATTCCCATTGTAGATGACTCGTTGAAACTAATCCTTAGTGGCTTTTGTCTAGTTCTTTCTCTTTTCTAGCTTTTTGATATGATCCTTGGATAGTAACTGTGGTGGTGTTGAAGATGTGGTGGGAAGCTCTTTGGTGGATGACCATTATTGTATATAAGCTATTAAATCTGCCACTTGTGCTTTTAATTCCTCCTTATTAGATTGGTCTTTATTCATTTGGCGCACAATGGTGGCAATTGATCCTTGAAGATGATCAATTTTTTGCTCCCTCATTGTCGTTCCCAAATCAATGGTGGAAATGTTATAGCTAACTCCTTCACCTTCTACCACTAGAGTAGCTATTTGCACTATCCTCGATCCTGAAGCATCCATTGTTATATGGGATTTGACCCATGGTTTCTTTTCCTTATTCATGCTTATTTTTGCCTAAGCTAGGATGGCTTCTAGCCTTTCCTTTAGATCTATAAGTGTAGGGTTCTTCTTCTCTAATTGCTTTTACATAAATTCAAGAATCTGGGATACCCCTTTTGGTGATTCATGATCACCTTTCTCTTCTCGAATATGTTGGATCTCCATATCCTTGCTACTTGGAGCCTTTTGTTCAATCCTTTCTTCCTCTTCTTCATTTGAATCTTGAATAAATATAGTTTCTTTCTTTGGAGATTCAGTGGTTGTATTTTCTTTGGGGATATCTTCTCCTTCAAAGACTTTCTCTTCTTCTTCTTCTTCACGCCCATGTTCTTCATGATGTTCTATTTTCAAGATCTTTCTTGCTTCAACATCTTCTTGAGGTTTATCTTCTTCTTTGTTTTCCTCTTCCTTTTCTTCTTATTCATGCAAAGGAGGCATTTCTTCATCATGTTTATGGATCTCATCTTTCTCCTTGGTTGGTGGTTCTATGTTTACCTCCATTTCTTTATTTGTTTCCTTCCTTTCTTCAAAGGGGTGACTCTCAACCTCCTCACCAACATCCTTGAGTTGTTTAGCAAGTTCCTCCCCAAGCTCTTTATTAGAGGTTTCCATGATGTTCTTTGACCCAGGATCTCTAATGTCTTCCTCAAATGATTGTGTTCCCTCTTCCTCCTCATGCACCACTTAATCAATTACTAGGTACTGACATTCAGAATGCTCATGATAATCATCCGCTTCTTCCTCCATTTCTTTAGCTATCTCTTTCTCCTGTCTCTCTAACTCCTCAAAGATTTGCATTGTTGCTTCCATTTTTGGTGGCTCATTTGGAGGAGTTGGAACAGGAAGGCCAGAAAAAACTTGTGCTAGGGATGCCTACACTATTGGATTCATTAATACCCTAGACAACTCTATTGGTATATTATGCATATGTTGAGCAAAGGCTTTTGGGAGTGAGATGGTGGGAATTTTTGTTGTTGCAGTGGCTAGTGGAAGGTTTGTTGAAAGAGACATAGAGGTAGAAGAGAGTGGAGAAGTGGTGGAAGAGGAAGAATCTACTACCAAGATTGTTGCAATAGATGAGGTGGAGGCAAGGTCGGCTGAAACTTCCACTACAAGTGGAGAAGAAGCAAGTATTGCTTGAGAAGTGGGTGGAGTGATGATAGTGGTAGCAGCAACAATAGTGGTTGTGGCAGCGAGAGTAGAGGCAGTAGGTGGGGACTTTGGTTGCTTGACCTCTTCTTCCTTTCCCTCATGGAGTGGATCCTCCTATATGGTGGGAATCTCTGTGAATCCACCTAATTTATTTGATTTCTTGGAAGGTTCACCTTCTGATGCCTTTCTTGAGTAGACCTTGTCTTTAGGCTAACATTCAGCCATTTCTTTTCTCTTCTTGGACTGTGTAGTGGGAGGAGACTTTGAGGTCTCTCCAGTCAGGGCAGCAATAGAGGCACTATCGGTCTCGCTCTCGGTTTCATCCTCAAGCTCACCATATGTTAAAGTAGCTCCTTGAAGTTTCAATTGAGCTATTTTCCCATCAATCCACTGCTTTATCCTTGCCTCAATTGGATTCATCAAAATATCAAGGTGTGTGCCAAAATGAAAGTAATCTATCCAACTTTTGCAATGCTTCAAAAATGTAAACAATTGTCATACATATCTGATGATTTTCACTAATAAAATAAATTTGGAATGATTTAAAATGCCTAAACTAAATGGATGATTAGACCTAATACATAAAATCACTAGATTAAACCTTAATCTAATGAAACCTACAACTTTCTAGCAGATTTGAGAAGGTTAAGTATTTTTGCACCTATCATGCCAAAATGCTTTTGTTGAGTGTCCTCTAAGACTCATTCACCCTAGGTCTAATGGGTCTTTGTATGTATTTTCTACTTAACTTTCATGGTTCTTTGGAGGTGGATCTAAGCTTTTATTTTCCTTTGATTTTATTGTTGAAAAGTCATAAATAGATTTAGGATCTAAGTTTCCATGGCTTGACAACAATATTGACAACTTTTGCAACTTTTGCAATTTTTCTCTTTTAATAAATCTTCAATCCTCCTTCAACCTAAGATATACAACACACACAAGAGGGAAAAAATGTTTGTTTTTGGTGAATGGGGATTTTCCTTGGTCAAACCTCATTTCGGTAATTAAACCTTGAATCAAAATAATGAAACATGAAAGGAATGATGAATGAAAAATTGCTATGCTACAGCTCACCAAACCCTTGAAGGACTAAAACTTAGTACATCTCTCCAAGGTCTTGATCTTGCATGAAATGGCTTGATTGATGATGTGTTTTATTGATTCTTGAAATTTGACTTGAATGCTTGAAACCTACATCACAATGTTAGCTCCACAAACATGCATGATGCTTGATAAATTTGACATGGTGCTTGAGATCTTGAATGCTGCAAAAAATTCTTGGGAAATCTACTCTTAAAAACATTTGACAATAATCTTAGCTCTTGTGAAATTTGAATATGAGATCTATCTTTCTTGGATTTGAATTGATAAAAAGACCTTGCTTTTATAGGTAATTTTCTAATTTCTCAAAAATTAAACATTACAAGATGACACTTGAAACTTGAATTTAGGATGTTAAGATGCTACCAAAAACATGTTTAAAATTTTAATTTTTGATCTTAAGAGGGACCCATTCACACAAGGGAAAATGGGTCCTGATCTAAATTATCATGACCTATTCATTTTGGGGTGATAAGAATGGTAATTGCATTAATTAAATCATAGTTCCATTTCGTAAATTACAATTAATTAGGCTTGTAGATGCATAATAGGTCAAATTAGAGGCTTAATTAAGTCTAATTAATTAAGGGACCCAAACATAGTGTGAAAATTTAATGTACATTTTTTGACACTATAGCCAAGTGATCTATTTGATTAAAAGAATTAAAACCCTAGGATAGAAATCGATATAATATTTTGGGTATTAATCTAAAACAATAATAATTTATATCTTATAAATAAAGTGTAGGAAGAAAAGTTGCAATTAGAGGTTGAGCACCTCTTTTTGAGTACACTAGAGAAATTCTCAATTTACCTTCAAACTCTCTTTTTCACTACTTATCTCCACATGGATGTGGCCATGGCTAGGAGTGGGGATGGAATTTTTGTATCTATTATATTTTATTTTCCATTGTAAGGGCCTTATCCTTAAAACAATGAAAATGGTTTAGATAAGAATGTGCCTATTCGTTGGGTTGCTTTACTACAAAATAGAACTCCTAGAATAAGTCTAGTTAGGTTGGAGAAAAAATAAGAAGATGAAATTATAACCATTTGAGAGCAATTACCTCACATGATAGATCTTATTGGTGGTTTGGGGATAATCTATCACATCCTTTACCACCTTCACCGACTTGTGGCCTTATGGTGTCTATAGCTTAAAATATTTATTGATAGCTCTAGAACTTTTCTTTACTCATAATTTGGGTTTTAAATATTAATTGTTGATACTTTATTTTTTGTCTATTATAACATGTAATGCCCCCACCCAAAAATTTAAGACATTGAACTAAAATTTATTTATGTGGGCCTTTGAAAAGATAATAATTGTCAATCATATATTATAAATACAGGTAGCAATAATCCAAGCACAATATTTATAAGCTACAACAAAGGATAACAAGGTCATGGGTTTAGTCATACACCCTTTCCCAAATAAAAGATTATATAAAAATTAACTAAACTATTAAATAATAATTAACAAAACCAAAAGGAATATGAATGATTATGACTATTAAAGAGAAAGGAGCATATAAGAAAGATAACTCAAGAAAAAGAGATTATTTTGTGAAGATAGTTTATATTATTATTTTCCCTTGTGGAATATGAACCAAGTTTATAAGAGCCTAACTTGACTAAACCCATTTATGCCAAAAATTAAGAACAAAAACCCTTAATTCCTTTACACCCTTAATTCCTTTACTAAGTTAGTGGACAAAAACCCCTAACTTAAAGGTAGGCTTTAGAGACATTTTTGACATTTCATTAAAGATAAATCACTACAAATGAGAGGACTTTGATTTTGCAACAAAAAAAGGCATAAAAGAATATGGCATATGGCCTTTAAACCCTTCCCTCATATTTATCCCCATCCAAGAAAACTAAAAAATGATTCCCCAATTTTACCAATAGTATTCATGTAACTTTTCACCCTTATGTAAAAATATTTTACAAGCTACATTCTTACTTTGTAGGTGAAAATATTTAGCCTCAAGATTTTACCCATTTATTGACAGTTGAGCACATCCTTTAAATAATGCATTTTGGCTCTAAACTCTCCAATTCCATTCTATATCAATAATTTCACTACCTTTTACCATAGAAAAAATTGTTTGATACTGCCTTTGGTATGAGATATCAAAACTTTGATCAATGCTAGTGCTAGCCTTATCATCAATACATGATTACATTTTTTTAAGCATTGAAATGACACACTTATGCATCTTTGGATTTATTGGATGTTTATAAAATTTGCACAAAAAATTTAAACTTTTATTAGCTGATTTATATATGTGGCTAGACATTTTGTAATGTGCACAACATTTTGACAATGGTGTGACATTTTTACCATTGGTAGAGTATTTTATATCTTGCAAGGGATGTATGGGAACACATCTAGTGTTTGCATGTGGTTGTGAAGAAAGGGGAATTGGATGCTAATCATGGGGTTAAAAATAGGTTACATTAACATAGCTAATGTGATATAGAATGGAAAGTCAATTCTAAGTAGGTTTTGACATCAAAGGACTGTGTAGAGGGGGGATGAGAGAGATTATTGGAAGGTGGACATAGAAACCAAGGTATGTTTAAAATTATATTAAATATTATATAATATTTAAAATATATTATAAATTATAAAATAAACTTATATTTATTATTATATATAAATTATATTAATACTATTATATATTTTATTTTATATTAAAAATATTAAATACAAATATAAAATTATATATATATTTAATACTTAAGATTAAATTAATATATAAAATAATACCATATATAATAGATATAATATAAATAAAATTATATATTATAAATTCTCAAATTAAAATTATTAAATATAGATATAAAATTACTATAATTAGTGATAAATATATTTAAATATAATGCATATTAAAAAATATATAAAATTATATAAAATATAATTCTATTTATTGATGTATATAATATCATATATATAAATTATATCAATTTTATTATATTTTATATTTTATAATAAAATATTAAATACAAATATTAAATTATTATTATTAAGGGGTTGATTCCATAGTGCAACAATTAAGTTCTAAGGGTAGCAGTTGGGCTACTCAAGGTTCAAATCTCTTGGTGGTTTATGGGAATACTCAATGGTGTAGGTGGTGGGCATTGTTGCAGGGTCAATGAAGGAGGAGCTTAGGTAGAGAGAGATCATGGGGAGGCTATAAATGGTTGGAGGAGGGTTGATGAGAAGGTAATAGATGAAGGGTTAGAGGGTCAAGTTGATGGTAGGTTGGGTGGTAGAATTGTGGGGTACTCAAGGTACTTGACAGATGGTAGGAAGAGTAATGATGAAGGACTGGCAGATGGAGGGGGTATGATGGTCGAACCTGCCAAAGGAGGGAGGAGGGGAGGAGAAATGGAGATATTTGGGATGAGTTCCCCCATATGTGGCCTCAATGGTTCATAGCTCCAGTCAAAAGCGTAGGGTGTTTCCCCTTTGCAATGATTCAATGAACAAGAAAGAAATTATTATAATTAAAATTACTATTTTTTAAGAGTAAAATTAAATTAATATATAATATAATACAATAAATAATAGATCTAATAATAACATATATATATATTATTTATTAATAATATTTATAAAAATATCCAAGAGATATACATCCTGAGGCACCTGTGCACTTTATGTGAGAAATTGATTAAAAAATAGGTACCTCAAGAAGGATATCTCTCGGCCTTTTTATAAATATTATTAATAAATAATATATATGCTAGTAGCATTCACAGCACAACATGGAAGAAAAAATTATAGTTAAGGTTGGGGTTAGCTTTAGGAATAGGGTTATGGTTATAATTAGAGATATTTGGTTCACGAGTATGGTTAGGGTTAGGTTTATGTTTTGAAATTATAGCTAGGGTTAAGATTTAGTATATCGATTAAGGTTGCAATTTTTTGATAGGATCAATATAAGGGTTATAATGGATCCCCAACCCTAACCATAATTGAACATGAATCCTAATTGAACATAAAACCATATTTGAATCATAACCATAATGTCAACCCTTATTTTAACCTCAATCCTAAGACTTATCGTAGAACCCTAACCCTTGTTGGTGTGAATAAATGTCTTGTACCTAGCTAATTCAATCGCTAGGTAATTAGGGGACATGTTTAAATGTTAAGTTTACTTAGGATATAAGATTATTTCTAGAAGTCTTAGTTGGATTTTCTAGAACTTATCTTATCTAGCTATATTGCATGATTCCTAGGTAGTTAGTTGTCTCATGTCATGGGATTAAGACACTTGTCATGATCTTGTCTAATCCTATCTCTCATCCTTGCCTTTATAAGCAAGGCATCTCATGTACATTTGCATATTATTTTTCAACCATTAATTAATCTTGCATTGTGAAGCAATCTTTCTTGCCATTCTCTCTCTTGAAGAAGTGGTTTTGGTCTAGCAACTATTCCTAGGGGTGTTGGGGAGTCACCATTTACTCCCACATGGTATCAAAGCTCTCCAGGTGTTGCAAATTCCTTCCCAGATCTGAGGGTATTGTGTTGGATTGAAGATTTTGTTGGGTGTAAATTGGGGTTTCATTGACCTCACGGTTGAATCTAGAGCACTGAACAAAGGCAATTTTTCCTTTCGTTTTGTCAATTTTGGATATGTTTTGTCATATCTATGAAGGGTTTGGAAAAGTGTGAAGAGAACCTGATCGAGTAGGCCACTATCTTTTTGGAGCACTTTGGGCCTAGATTTGCATCACCATTGTGCTCAGAACGCCTCAGAAAATTTTTGATTGCCAATCATCCATTTTCGATAAAATTTATTTCTAAGGAAAAAAAAAATCTCTAAATAGACTGTATGGCCTCCCAGGTTGATATTACTTTTTCGTAGAAAAAAATAATAATAAAATATTCTGAGTATTTATTTATTTTGGGAAAAATATTTGTATAGTTTTGGGAAAATATTTTGTAATATTTGGGGCAAATCTTTTACATTTATTGGGCAACAATTTTCAATATTTCGGGCATTTTTTTCAAGAAGATTTCAACATATTCCTTGTATATTCTATGGCATCTGAAGACATCACATCCATCGTACGTAGGGTACGGTCTATCATTTGAATCATCCGTAGGTTTCAAATCAGCCCATCAAGTTTCACTGTACCGCCTGGTCACATCAAGCATATGGTCGTAGGTCTTTATCAGCCTAGTTTGAATGGTAAGAGTGACCTTTGAAAATCGCATAGTTTTTTAATATTAAAAACTTTATTTATAAAGATGTTTATGCTGACCACATCATGTTATTGTAAAAGGGCCAAAAATTCCTAAGAAAGGCTGAATTTTTTAAAGCCCATGATTTAATTTTTTGCCCCTGGTTAGTCAGCAAGGTCCCGAATAGGCAGTTTTTTTCTTTTTGTCATAACTTTTGCAAATAGAGGCCATTTTTCAGAAATGAGATATTTTTAGAAATTTGGAAGTGTCAACTTTTGAGTGGTGAAAATATTTTGCAAATATTTTTTAGTTTTGTACCATGTTTTCTAGGTTGAAGATAGATCTCCATTTTTGGCCTTTGGAGCTTATATCTTGTACAAAATGGGTTTCTTAATTACTTTGGAGAAAGGGAACTAGAGGAAATGGAGTGATTTAATCCTCACTCATCTTGGTGAGTGGAATATATTATCCTATTTGTTTAATAAAGTTCCTTGTCCTAGCACAAATGTTGAGTATTACATTTGGAAAGGTTTTAGGGCTAGAGTCTTTAGAGTTATTTTTGAAAATGTAAATGATGATATTTTGGAGACACTTATTCACTTTGAATTTCCTCATGCTCTTTGGACTCATATTAGATAGGTGTATGGAGACCATGATTCTTCTCCATCTCTTGAAGATCCTCTTCCCAACTCAAATGTGCTTTTTCATTCTTTAGAGTTGATAACCCATGTTTGTGATCCTTTGGAGGAGATTGCAGACACTTTAGATGTTCCTAATTCTTAATATTTTGTTGATGAGTCATTGAGTACTACCCTCAAGATTCATTGCAATAGGTATTTGAGAGTCTTCCTGATTGGGATTCCTATTTGACAGACATTGATTTTTTGTTTGTGGAGTCTCACATTTTAGATTTGGAGGACCAATTTGAGGGTCTATCTCTCTTATTTGATGATAGTCATGGATCCACTATTGTCACTTCATGTTTGTCTTCAAAATTTGTTCAAGACCAATTTGCACTTGTTCTTGGTTTGTCACAGTTTGTTGTGATTGGGCATGTACCTGATTGGATTGTGGCATCATCTTCATCCAAGAACTTGGAAACACATGAGAAAATTTCAGAGACACGATCTACATACATATGGATTCCTCTTCCTATCACTTCCTATCCAAAATGGGAAGCATTCCTGCAGTTGTACTTGGTGTATCTTCTTCCCAAGGGGAGAAACATTGTATGTCAATATTGGATTATTTTTTGTCTTCAGACATTAACCATATTTGTAGGAGATCATACATTATGGGGGGTCATTGATTATATATACATGATGGATGTAGTCCTTGGGGGGGTATCATTGAGTCCTTCATACATCATGTTTAGTTTTATTTATTTTGTTTTATCTCTTTTGGAGAGGCCTTTTGTCCTATTGGGTTTTCTCCTTTTCTCCACTTGTGAGAGATTTTTTGCATTTGCATTTGTAAATGGGTACCTAACATGGCCTAGCAGTCGGGACCCATTGTCATAGTCTTTGCATAGTTTGAATAATAATCTTCTCCCTAAGTTGCACTTAAGGGGGGGTGTTGGGGTGAATAAATGTCTTGTACCTAGCTAATTAACTCACTAGGTAATTAGGGGACATATTCACATGTTAAGTTTACTTAGGATATAAGAATCTTTCTAGAAGTCGTAGTTGGCTTTTCTAGAACTTATCTTATCTAGCTATATTGCATGATTCCTAGGTAGTTAGTTGTCTCATGTCATGGGATTAAGACACTTGTCATGATCTTGTCTCATCCTATCTCTCATCCTTTCCTTTATAAGTAAGGCATCTCATGTACATTTGCATATTATTTTTCAACCATTAATCAATCTTACATTGTGAAATAAGCTTTCTTGCCATTCTCTCTCTTGTGGAAGTGGTTTTGGTCTAGCAACTATTCCTAGGGGTGTTGGGGAGTCACCATTTACTCCCACATGGTATCAACTGTTCCTATGACATGAGACAACTAACTACCTAGGAATCATGTAATATAGGTAGATATGATAAGTTATAGAAAAGCCAACTAAGACTTTTAGAAAGAATCTTATATCCTAAGTAAAATTAACATGTGAATATGTCCCCTAATTACCTAGTGAGTGAATTAGTTAGGTACAAGACATTTATTCACACCAACACCCCCCCTTAAGTGCAAATTAGGGAGAAGATTATTATGCAAACTATGCAAAGACTATGACAATGGGTCCTGACTACTAGGCCATTTTAGTTACCCATTTACAAATGCAAATGAAAATAATCTCTCACGAGCGGAGAAAAATGGAAAACCAAATGGGACAAAACTCCTCTCCAAAAGAGAGAAAACAAAGCAAAGAAAACAAAGCATGATATATGGAGGACTCAATGATAACGCTAACCTTAATCCTAACACTAATGCTAACCCTAACCATAAACCTAACCCTAATTCTATTTCTAAGGCTAACCCTAACCATAAATATAACTCATTCCCTAACACTAATGCTAGCCCTAACCTTAACCATAAGACTATTTCTAACTATTGGAAAAATGAAGTTTGACTATCTCTACAGTTTTGTGTTGTCATTGATGTCACCATGTTGTGATTGCAAGTTTAAGACGATGTTTAATCCAGTATTTTGGTCTAGTATCTGAATCGGTATTTGTGCTACACTCTCTAGTATTTTAGTCCACATTTCTCTGTAGTGGGTAGTTCATGCTTGTGGTTTTTGGAAATTATTTATTGGCATCAGGATCATGTTCTCTCAAGATCTCACATATCCAGTGCTCGTACAAAAAATTTCTTTGATTTTTTCTTTGAAGTAGATATTCTTGGCCAAATTATTGGGATAATGGTGGTATGGTGAAATTTTCTATGTGGATATATGTGTGACCTAGTTTACTTCCTTGCTGACTTATTGTAGCGTGTTGGTGGTTTGGATTTACCTTTTTCAAATATTTTGTAAATGATTGGAGCCGACTATTGGTATTTTTGGTAAATATGAATTGCATCTAATTAGGCTAACCTAATTGATGCTTGCAAAAAGATCAAATATATATTGGATAATATTTGAAGTTTAAGGTGTGAATTTTAGTGAATGTGAATGTGTGAGTGACAATAATAGAGAAGCGGGTGTGTGTATATGTGAAAAGGATGAAGTGTGTTGAATCATTTTATTGAGCTTCACCAGAACTGCATCAACACTTGTTGGGTGCAATCTTCTCAATTCATTTTTGGCTATAAATCCCACTTTTGTTTTGTGAATCTTTTGTAGGTAGTGTGCCTCTTTTGTAAGTAGTGAGCTTTTGTATTTGGAAAGTGAGTCCTATCAAGGAAGTGAGCCTTTTTATTCAGTTTGAAACTACTTTATATTGTGAGTCAATCGTCACTGTGGTTTTTCCCTCTTTGGGTTTTCCATGTAAAAATCTAGTGTTTATTGTGTTGAATTACTTTCTATTATCTATGTTTCATGCTTATATTTAATAAAAAATAGTGCAATTATGAAATTGATTTGTGTTGGAGTTTATAAGTTTAAATTCTATGACAACCAATTCACCCCCCCTCTCAGTTGTCTTGCATCTTTTAAAAATTGGTATCAGAGCATTGGTTCCTTGGTGTAGAGCTTAACCACTTAAGGAGAATCCTGATGGCTGATCGAATGGATGATAAAGAAAAACTCTAGACTGCACTTAAGGATCTTGATAGAGTTGAAACCAAAAAACATAGATCTGAAGGAGAATCTGGATGAAGCAAATGAATATGTTCGGAAGCTGAAAGAATAGTTAAAGAAATTCAAGGAAAGACATAGAGAAGTAAGTGAGTAGTTGAAATAAGAGATAATTGGATAGAAGGTGATAGTAGAAGAGAAGAAGAGAATTGAAGAATGTCTTAATACTATGGTGCATAACAAAACTGATGAATGCTCAAACTTGAACATGAGGTGGTTAACTTGAGGATTGAACTTGAAAAGGAAAAGCTCTTTGAGAAAAATTGAAAATCAAGCTCTGATAAGCTTGGAGAATCGCTTGTTGGACAAAAATCAAGTAAAGACAAAGCTAGTTTAGGAAATGATGTTGGTGAAAGTTCTAAGGACAATAAGAGAATTCAGAACAGAGGGAAGCAAAAGAGAAATTTAAGAAATTTTACAAGGATACCTCTGGTGAGACAACCTAATGCACAAAGGTATCCCTCTTTCAATGGTATTTGTTTCTCCTATAATAAATATGGTCACAAGGCAACAGAATGTAGGAGCAAGAATAATTAGTTTTCCAGTCCCTTCACCAAACAATGCTTTGAATGTAAAAAGGTTGGACATAAAGCTAATGAATGTAGATCTCAGGTGAGAATGATAAGTGGAGTGATGAGGAATAGATTTAATGAAGTCAGAATGAATCAATTCTTTAATGGATATTGCTATACCTATAACAAACTTGGACATAGACAAAATCAATGTAGATCGAGAAGAAATTTAATTTGTTGTAATTGTAATAAACTAGGACATGTTTCAAAGGTTTGTAAAAATAAGAAATGAAAGAAGTCTACTCTGGTAGAGAAGAATGATCTGATCAAGAGAGTTGACAAAGAAGAAATGAAGCAAGAGATGAATAAGGTATGGAAGAAGAAAGAAGAAGAAAAACCTGAAGCTATTGTTGCATTTGTTCCCTCATCCAGTATAGATGAATCTTTTGGGAATTAGAATGATAATGGTCTTAGGGGGAGCATTATTAGAAAATCATAAAAACCCCTTGATAGATGGCATGTCAGAGGCTAGAATGAGGTTGAGATGCAAATAATGAAGAATCAAAGATTGTGGAAAAAGAATCAGAAGAAAACATGTTGTCATGATGTTTTGCGGACTCAATTAGGGTTTTTTTTGTGCTAAGAAGAGTGTTTTTTAGCAGCCTTTTATGTTTGTCACATTTAATGCGCTTAGGGAAAACCTTATGGTGTTTAAGTTAAAATTTTGTGATGTTTCTCAGTTAATTGTGCATATGAAGATCTTGGAAGGAACTCTGAAGTGATCTTGAAGCATGCTCAAAATATTTATGAAGGAAATTCAAAGATTGACTTAGGTAATCTAGAATTCTTTTCTCTTTTTGCAAAAAAGGAAAAAAGAAAAAGGAAGAAGTTTTGATTAACAAATTAAAGAGAGCATATAAATGGACAAAGAATTGAGTGGTAGTATCCCTCTAAAGCTAAAAAGTGTTGAGCTGGAAGAATTCGATCACAAGAAGATGAAAGAAATGGAACTAGGGCTGAGTGAAATTGAATTGTAGAACAACAAAACCCTAGGTATGGATTTGTGGAGTGAAATTTCATGGATTACTAATAAAGAGTTTACTTTGTTCTTGTTGAGTTATTTCAAGGATGAAAGTATTGTATTAGACAAACCCTACTTAATTACTAAGGAAGCGATTGAGGCAATTATTGGGTTATGTAGTATTAGATATCTTCCTACAAAAAAAATTGTGAAGTACAAAGATGTAGAAGGATTGACTAGAATTAATAAAGACCCATGAGCATTGTTGATAGACTGTCTTGAGGATTTGGTTGTAAGGTATGTCACGTATGATATTTCATACAAGATTTATTTCAAAAATCATGAAGGATCCACATTAGCTATTGTAGTTTATATTGCACATATGATGGTCAGGGAGAACATGAAATTTGATTTGTGTAGCTCGTTACTTGAGAATTTTTCTAAAAATGTTCAAATGTCGATGATTGAGGGTTATCCCTTTAGTTTCGAATATTTGATGGTATGATTTTTGTTTTACTTCTTGTTTTCCCTACCAAGAACAGATAATGTGACATGGGAATTTGGGACTCCTATTGGAAAATAGATCTACATATATCTAGGAGCATTGGCAGATAATGCAAGTATGTGTAAATCCTATTTCACATCCGTGAAAACAAATTTGTGCTCTGATATAACTAGTTTGATTCAGTTTGAAGTTGTCTCTTCCTCCAATAAAATGGTATTGGAGGTTGTCATTGGTGATTCCCCTCCATAATTGAAGAAGAGAAAAATTATAACTAAAGATATCATTGACATTTCTAAAGAAAAGGAGCATGGATTGTCTGATGATATCCAGTCTATGATAGTTAAAGAGAAAACGAAGATCAATGAATTATGGAGTCCAACCTCTCCTATTCATAGATTGAAGATTGATGATGCTTTGGTAAACTATCTACTTTGAAAAGGTATTTTGGTATCAGCTATTTTTGATTCCCTACCCAAAAACCTGGTTCAAAGTGTCAAAGAAAGGATGTTGCTTGAAGGTTCAAAAGAATGCAAGTTTGAAGCTTTGCTTGATAAGAGGTGTGTTAGAGCTAAAGGAAAATTATCTGAACTAATTGTAGAAACAAATAAATGAATTAAAGAGATATCTGATATTTACAAGTATTGTCTTTGGTGGCCTACTGTGGTAGACAATTTTAGAAGCAGAATTGAAGCAATTGAATCTGAAGTGAACAACATTGGAAAGAATTTTGACATCTTTGAAGACAAAGAAGGAAAGAAAAAAATAAGTGTTGTTGAATTATAGGTTGAACTAGTTGTTGTAGAAAGATAAAGAGATGATGTGATAAAAAACTTTTGGTTTCTTAAGGAGATTGCTGAGGTCCGATTGGAACATCTTTTTGGAATATTTATTGATGCTGAGGATGTTGAGAAATAGAGTTCATATTGGTCACCATCTTTTACTCTATTCTAGGGTTATTAGAAAGTATCTACACATGTATGGATTCAACTACGTTTAACTGGAATAAATTGTGACTAGTTCTTGAGGAAAGATACAAGAAGGTGTTTTAGGTGAAGAGTGTTATTTTTACTTGAATCCTTAGTGTTATTTTTTTGTTGTTTTTGTTGTGGAAGGAGAAAATGAAGAAAAAGAAGTTAAGTGAATTGGTGTTTAAAATTTTTGGATGGTTGGAAGTTTTGAAATCTTTTTTAAACTTGGTTTATATCCTTTTTTGGCCACCCTTTGATGTCAAAGGGGGAGAGACCTTGGGTTAATGGTGGCATGGTGAAATTTTGTATGTGAATATCTGTGCACCATGACTTATTTTAGGTCCTTTCCGACTTATTGTACAATGTGTTGGTGGTTTGGATTACCTTTTTGAAATATTTTATAAATGATTAGAGCCAAGTGTTGGTATTTTTGGTAAATATGAATTTCATCTAATTAGGCTGACCTAATTGATGCTTGTAGAAAGATCAAATATATATATTGGACAATCTTTGAAGTTTGAGGTGTGAGTTTTGGTGAATGCAAATGTGTAAGTGACAATAATGGAGAAGTAGGTGTGTGTATATGCAAAAAGGATGAAGTATGTTGAATCAATTTATTGAGCTTCACCGAAACTGCATTAGCACTTGTTAGGTGCAATCTTCTTAGTTCATTTTTGGTTGTAAAGCCCAATTTTGTTTTGTGAATCTTTTGTAGGTAGTGAGCCTCTTTTGTAAGCAATGAGCTTTTGTATTTGGAGAGTGAGTCCTATCACGGCAGTGAGCCTTTTCATTTAGTTTGAAACTACTTTATATTATGAGTTAACCCTCACTATGGTTTTTCCCTCCTTGGGTTTTCCATGTAAAAATTTGGTGTTTATTGTGTTGAATTACTTTATGTTAGATATGCTTCATGCTTATATTTAACTACAGATAGTGCAATTGTGAAATTGATGTGTGTTGGGGGTATGTGTAGGATCATCATGAAAAAAATAGGTCCTTAAGTGGCAAAAAAATTAGAAAAATCAGAGTTAGGCAACTTGATGTAAAACTTTGAATAAGTTATCTATATTATTTCAAAAAAGTGTAAGAATAGAATATGTAGAAAATTGAATGTAGTTTCTAAACTAATAGTTTTGTTTAAAAAATAAATAAATATATTTGGTGAAAATTTGAAATTTCAATGCAATAGTACTTAAATTTCAGGGAAAAAATAAGAAGTAAATGTCTGTCTGACCACCCTAACCACAATAAAATGATAATTACTTTTGATAATATTTTAGATATAAGTAGAGGACTCATGTCCTGATGTGATGCATCTTTTTTTGTAATTTTTTTCCAAGTAAATAATTAATTATGAATTTTTTATTACAACTTTTAAAAAATGTAAAAACTTGTATGTCTCCACCTTAACTTGGTCAAAAATTTATGAAATTCAATTTTTATTTTTTTAATCCTATAGTATACAAAGGAGAATGTGACATATGTTTTGATTCAAAAATGTAACCGCTTGAAAGCTATAGATGTTTTCAATCAGCCTATCAATTAGGACTTTAGTCATAATTTGAATAGAAAATGAATAAAAATTACTTATTAAATTGAAAGTAAAGAATAATTTATATTGGTGGAAAGCTGAATCTCCTTTAAAACCCTTTTCATTTCATCAATTTTGGGTAAAAAAAATTCGTCAGCCACATACCCATCATATTGCCACTTTTTGGCCCATCAAAATCCTGCACATACCCTTGGAGTTTATAAGTTTTAACTCTATGACAATTGATTCACCCCCTCTCTTAGTTGTCCTGCATATTTTAATACTAACCTCGTTTCTTTCACTAACCCTAACCCTAACCCTGATTATACCTTATCCCTAACCTTAACCCTAATTATTCCCTAACACTTACCATAACCCTAACGCTAATTATACCTTATCCTCAATCTTGACCATAATTGAACCTTGCTCCTAATTAAACCATAACTTTAACCTTACTAAAATTGAACCCTAAACCTAACCCTAACTGAACCTTGACCATAATCCTAATGCTAAACGTAATTCTAACCTAATGCTAATTTAACCCAAACCCTACGACTAACCTAAAAGATTTATATTGTAACCCTAATTGAACCCAAACTCTAATCATAATTACACTATAACCCTAGTTCCCTTATGCTAGTTGAACCCTTAACCCTAATTGAACCCAAGCCATATCTTTGAACAATATTTTAATCCTAACCCTTATGTTGATTGAATCCTAATAAACTCGACCCTTATTAAACCCTAACACAAAATGAACACTCATTAAACTTTAACCCTAACCCTAATTGAGCACTTACCATAATTGGACTCTAACAATGTTCCTAATTAAACTCTAACCCCAATTTAACCTTAACCTAAGCCCTAATCCTAATTGAATTCTAACCCTGATACTAATTGAATTCTAACCTTAATCTTAATTAAATTCTAACCATAACTTTGTGTTACCTAATTTTGATTTTAGCTCAATCAAGTAGAGTTGGAACAACATTTGCAATTAAAGAAGAAAAGTATGCATAAAAATTATGCTTTAAAGTTTTCATCATTACACAAAAGAAACGCTATAAAATGAGTTTCAGTTTTATTATGCAAATGTTTTTACAAGAGAGAAGACTACACAACTTTGCATAAACTTGTTGTTTTACTCATTTTACAAAAGTATGGTGTCTCACACAAGCTGTGGGAATGACTGATCAAATGCAACATAAAAAAACAAACTATACATATGATGAAGAAATAAAAGAACACATGAAAAGAAGATGGATCCGTCATTGCCTAAATGATGAATCCCAAGGTTGGTCAGATGTATCTTCAGCTCTAGCTCCCTTCATTGTGTTAGTGTGAAAGGGGTACTTTATCTGACTAGTTCATTCTTAGCTAGTTCTCCACTAAAGTCCTCTTCACACTAGCTTCACATTACATATGGATAAGATGGTTGAGCCTTTAATAACATGAGTTGTCACACCAAGCATAGGATGCCAACACTTGTCATAATCTGCTTGCATCTATCTCACCCCTTGGCCTATATAACCAAGACATTTCCTTTGTATTCTCAATTCTCAAGTTTAATTTAGCTTTGCATTCTTGAGAGGAATATAATTTCTTCATCCTCATATTTCTAGTTTTGCTTTCCTTCAGTCATTAGATTCTTGGTACGCTAGTTAGCAAATCTCACATGGTATCAAAGCCAAATTTGAGTTGTGGGTTAGCATTCCTTTAGGAAATATGAGAGTGTTGAGAAAAACTAAGTATGCTCTTCTCTTGCATCCTTGGATGATCTGGAGAATTAGAAAGGTGTGAAAAAATATCAATTTCTAGGGGGTTCATACATTGACTTGTTAGTTGTAGGTCTTCCTAAAGCTTCTTGGAGAGATTTTGAGCCCACCATTGACTCCAGAGTAGCTAAGACATTCAGATCCACCCTTCATTTCACCTAAAATAAACATCGAAGGCTAGATCTGCAACAATTTGAAATGGGAGGTTCATTGCCAAATCCGACAAGGAGTCATCATTTCAGAGCATTTTGGGTCAAATCTGACCCTGGTATCATGCTCAGAAGGCCCGAAAACCATAAAATTGACTGTCAAAATGTCAATTTCGGACAAAGTTGCCAGGTAAGGCAAAAAAAATTGTTCAACCCCATGAACAAATAAGTAATATTTTTTTATTTTAAAATAAAAATATTTATTTTTGTTTTAAAATAAAAACATTTATTTTTTTTAAAATAAAAATCTTATATTTTGTTTTAAAAAATAAAAATCTTTTATTTTGTCAAAAAAAATAATCATTTTTGTTTTCTTTGTTTTCACATTTTTTTAAAAAAAAAATAAAAAATGAAAAGAAATATTTGTAGATATATATATATATATTTAAATTAAAAAATAAAATTATATTTCTATAAATATATCATTTTCATTAAAAAATAATAATAATAAAAATTTACAATTTAAAATTTCAAAAAAAATTTCATTGAAATTTTTAAAATAAAAATAATTAAAAAAAAAAAAATTTAAATCAATTTTTTTTAAGTCCACATATAGTACTTATACCTACATAGTGTAATTGATTGTAATAGACAAGATATGTATGCAAAAATCAAAAATAAAACAAAGGTAAAATATACACCCTCAAATTTTCTTTAAAAAATTCAAAATTTTTAAATAATTTTTTAATATTTTATTAATATTTTTAAATGTTAAAAAAATCCAAACTCTTTAAAAAGATTTGCCGAAATTTATTTCAGTCGATATATTTTATTGTTTTTAATATTTTTAATGTTAAAAAATATAGTTTCCTAAAAGTTTGCCAATGATTTTAATTAAAACCTTTTTTTCAACTAACTTTTTTAAATGTGTCGATAGGTTTTAATAATTTTTTAATATTTTTAATTCAAAAATTTAAAAAATTTAAAATCCATCACTTTTTTCTATCAACATATTTTATTAATTTTTTAATATTTTTTTAATTAAAAAAAATATAAATATCTCGTACCCATCAAATTTGGAGGAATATTTAGTGGTGGTCCAATTGGCAGATTGCTAATTTTATCTAGCAAAGTGCTACATTTGACGGAGTTCTAAATTAGTTGGTAGATATCTAAATTTGGTGGATCACTAATATTGGCGACAGTTTCGCTAAATTTCATGGATTTTTCGTTGAAAAGTTTTTTACCCCCTTTCTATTGATGCATTATTTTTTGAAGGCCAACTTTGATAGTTCATAACTCGGGCTCCTGACCTCCAAATTCTGTGCAATTTTTTTTATTTAGGCTAAGTTTTCATGCTCTACGCATTGGTGAAGACAGTTTCAGATTTTTGTCCACAAATTTTTCAAAAATTGTTGATTCTTAGGGATGACTCATTTTTCTTGTTTTGTAAACTTCAAAGTTGCATAACTTTTGCATACAACCTCAGATCGAGTTGATTTTTTTTTTTGAAAGTGCATGATTTTTTGTGTACTTCATATTGATGTTATTTATTTTGTATTAAAATGTACTAAATGTATACTTTCAAGACATGTTCATTTCTCAAGGAATTGTAAAAGCATTGAAATCCAAAAATTTGTAATTGCACTAAATATAAAGTGCTAAATCATTTTTCATTGGGGGGGTTCTTTGATTGAGTAAAGAAGGGGGTTCTCTTGTCTTTCTTCTTGAACCTCTTTCATACTTTGTGCTTTGTTTTTCCTTCACTATGGGTACATTTAAGTTTCCATTGCTCACGCCCTACAACTAAAACACATGGCATCAAAATGCATGGAATGCCTTAATGCAACTAGGATATACACCTTATGTTGAGAAGAAGGTGATTGAACCCACAAATGATAAGGAAAAACTACTTTCCAAATGATTGAACATACAAAAGCTCTTGGTTGTCTAAGGAGTTTTGTTTCTCTTGATATAATGTTTCAGATTGAAGCATGTAAAGATTCACATGATGCATGGAAAAAATTAAAACCTCTCTACGGTACAACTAATGAAGTTCATGGTTATCAAATTGATAACAAACTAATGGGTTTTGATCTGAAGTCTTTTGATAACATTTAAAATTATGTAACAAAGGTCAATGAACTTAGAGCGCAACATAAATCATGTGGCTTAGAGAAGAAATACACTAAACTTGTCTAAAACACTCTAAATTAATTGGACCTAAATTTGAAGTGTTGTTTCTAGCTTTCATACTCATAGGTTGACAATGTGATCTACATTTAGTACACCTTCTTTTGCATCATTTTCTAAAATATTGATGCAAGAACAAGGTAATCTTCTTTCAATGGGTCTTCTTAAGCCTTCACACTCACAAGATTTGATGGCTAGTTAACCAAAGGGTCAAAAAGTATCAAAGAAACCTCGCAACAATAGTTCAAGAAGAAGTCACAAAGAGATCAAGCACAATCATCTTCAACAAAAAAAGTTTACTCCAACTCCTCTTCAAAGGGGAATTTTCAAAAGAAGGAAAGGCCAACCTATAGCTATTGCAACAAACCTAGCATAAGGAACATTCTTTTCATAAGTAGATCTAAGAGCTAAAGAATCTTCTCAAAAAGAACAACATTAATTGTCCTTCTATTGCTTAGCAATCTTATGTTCCTTCTTCAAAATTAGGTAAAGGGAAAGCACATGCACTTGTTGCTATTACTAATTCTTCAAAAGAGTACATTCTTGACTTTGATGCATCACATCACATGGGTTCTATTAAAGAACAATTTTCCTTTTTGGAGCCTTGTTTTGTGCCCCACTTTCTCATTGGGGATGATTCTCTAGTGGAAGTAATTGGGAAGGGTTTAGTTGATATTGGCAATGGTACATTTGATGACTTCCTCTACATGCCCGATCTGTCAGCTAACCTTCTCTCTGTCTACCAAATAACATAGAATGGTAGAAAAGTTGAATTCCCTCTAGATTCTATTGCATCCAGAATTTTGAAGATAATGCACTCCTTGTTGTTGGTAAGGCCAATCATGAGTCTCGCTTGTATGCTTTCTCTCATTTTGTACTTGATTCACATTCAACTGCATTGCTCAACCATTCAAATACTATGAGAAAACTATGGCATGATCAGTTTGGTTATTTCAACTACTATTATCTTCAACAACTCAACAAACAGAATATGGTCACGAGTCTTCCTCAAATCAATTTTTTTGATGGTGTATGTTTAGGTTGTACCTTGGGAAAACATCCTAAGGATAATTTTAACAAATGGAAGGCTTGGAGGGCTTTAGAAGTCCTTGAATTGGTTCATAGTGACTTGGCAAGTCCTTTTCCATCATTATCCTTTAGTAAGGCTCATTATTTGCTCACCTTCATTGATGACTATTCTAGATACACATGTGTCTACTTTCTTTAAAAAAAATGTCTTTGATAGATTTCAAGAGTTTAAGGCTCGTGCTGAAAAGCAATCTAGAAAGTGTGTCAAAATTCTCTGCACTAATAATGGCAGAGAATATGTGAACCATCGATTTGAGCAATTCTATACTCTTGAAGGGATTGATATTCAACATATTGTTTCCTATACACCATAAAAAAATGGTGTCGCTGAGAGGAAAAATAGGTCCCTAAAAGAGATGGTTGGTTGCATGATCCATGCTCGCTCCCTTGCACCTACATATTGGGTTGAAGCTATCAACTATGCTGCTCACATCCAAAAAAGAGTTCCAAATAAGGCATTAAATGGAATATCTCCCTTTGAAGCTTGGTGTGGAAGGAAACTTGTTGTGGGTCACTTTAGAGTTTCTGGCTCCCCAACATCGGCACATATTCCTTCATAGAAGTGCAAGGCTTTGGAACCTCAGAGTTGGCCTTGTATCTTTGTTGGTTAGCCTGATGTTGTCAAAGGACATTGACTTATGGATCCTATAACACATGAGCTCTTCATTGAGCGTAATGTAAATTTTGAGGAAAGTTCTTCTAGCTCATCCTCTACTCTTCCTTCCTCCACAGTGGATTTTGAGGATTCTCACATCAAGGATTTTCCTCAAGCTTCCTCAAGTCATCAAGTTGATCATGAGATTTCATATTCCTCTTCAAAGAGTTCAGAATCTCCTCCTCCATCCATGAGGATGCTCTTCTCTTCTCGGCTCTCTATGTTGATGATTTGATTGTCACTAGGAGCACTTTATCCATCATCTCGATTATCAAGACTGCTTTGCATAACATATTTTCCATGACAGACTTGGGTCTTTTGCACTACTTTCTCAAGATAAAGATCACACAAACCTTTTCCATGATCTCACTTGCACAAGCCAAGTATGCTCTTGATCTTTTGTCACATTTTCATATGGCTGATTGTAAGCCTACCCTGACTCCATTTTTGTCTGGAGTTAAGCTTTAGGTGAAGTGTTCCAAACAACTACTTGATGCTACCTCATGTCGTCAACTTGTTTGTAGCCTCATCTAATTGACTCATACTCGCTCCAACATTTCCTTTGCAATTGGAATTGTTTTTCACTTCATGACAAAACCCCATGAGCTTCATTGGAAAGATGGAAAATGCATCTTGCACTACATCTAGGGAACTCATCAGTATGGGATTCACTATGTAGTAGGCACAAGTTTAGACTTACTTGGATACACAAATTTTGATTGGGCTAGTGATATTGATGATCACAAGTCCACATCCGGCTATAGTTTTCACTATGGTTTCAATCCCATTTGTTAGTAGAGTAAGAAGCAACATGCCATTGCTCTTTCTTCAATGGAGGATTAGTATCAGGTAGTTTTCAATGCTGCCATTGAGGCTATTTGGCTTATGAATATCCTCACTGAACTTGGCATCACCTTTCAAAAACCATCAGTCATGTATTGTGACAACCAGAGCACCATCCAGATCGCAAAGAACTAGGTCCATCATCAATGAACCAAACACATCGAGATCCATATGCATTTTCTCTGGGAGTTGATTTAGGAGCAAGTCATTGATTTGTGATACTATCCTATAGTAGATCAAGTTGCAAATATATTCACAAAACCCTTCACTGAGAGAAAGTATGTTCATCTTCGATCTCTCTTGGGGGTGAGGAACATCTCTTCTGGGAGGGTCACTTAGACCTTCTTCATTCACCCTCTCATGGGTAGGATTCTTTTTCCATTGGGTTTTCTCCTTCTTTATCATTGAGAGGTTAGTGTCTACATGGGTACCTCATTAGGGGCCTAGTAGCTATGACCCATATTTTCATCTTTGCATTGTATCCTTCTCCCTAAGTTGCACTTAAGGGGTGGTGTTAGTGTGCAAGGGGTACTTTATCTAACTAGTTCATTCTTAGATAGTTCTCCACTAAACTCCTCTTCACACTAGCTTAACTTTACATAGGGATAAGGTGGTTAAGCCTTTAATAACATGAGTTGTCACACCTCATAGGATGCCAACACTTGTCATAATTTGGTTGCATCTATCTCACCCCTTGGCCTATATAACCAAGGCATTTCCTTTGTAATCTCAAATCTCAAGCTGAATATAGCTTTACATTCTTGAGAGGAATATAGTTTATTCCTCCTCATATTTATAGTTTTGCTTTCCTTCATTCATTAGATTCTTGGTGGGCTAGTTAGAAAATCTCACACTTTGGTTGCTCTGAAAATACCTACAAGATATGAAATAGATTGTGTTAGAGCTCGGGATACAAGCTATCTCCATATGCTTATATCAACAGATATATAATTTATTCTTATGAAACATTTAATCAAGTATGCATATTTTAGAAAGTTTCATGAGTAGAAGGTTATCAAAACATTATTGGAATCTTTTTACTTCATTATTTTTGCTAACTTTTATGTTCATTGTGCAAGTATAGGTACATGTTTCATTGTTGGATTACTTTTCTCAATATCACGACATGTGGAGAAAAAGGGCTCCCACAAGGATTGAGCCCAACATGCTAGCCTCTTAATTTTTGAGAGGGATACGAATGTAATTTTACCATGATAGTTCATGATCATCATGAATAAAGAATAGTTCTATTCATAAAGAGATAAATGCAAATGCAATGCTACAAAAAATTCTTGTCATGATAGTAATGAGGAGAGGATTGTCACCAACCAGAATGAGCAATCACCTAGGTAGTATTTTCACGGTGAAATGGAAATGAAGAGAGACCATTAATGCAGCCTCAAAGGGACAAGAATGTGGTGAGGTATCATATAAATTTAATTTTTCCAAAGAAAAAAAGATCAATGCATAGGAATACAAGGCACCAAGTTTTATAATAGCCATGATACAATGAAGCATTATTAAGAATGCCTTGACAAGTCATTTGTCAATGTCTCAAATATTAAAATGGAGTAATCAAGGAATTGGCATAAAGGGAGAGTTTCATGGTCTTATGAAGTTTTGATCTCAGATTTAACAAAGACTGAGTATTCAAATTTCAATGAGATTATGGTGATTTTTCCTTGGTTTTTTTGTTTAGTATATTTCCAACAAGACTCTTATAACAACCAAGAAAGCATTAAATGTGGGACAGTTTACCAATAAGAGGGGACAATATCATGTACAAGTTCATGGAGGTAATAGAAAAGTGTTATTCAAGGATCTTCATGACAATGAACATCATGTAACATAAGTGAAGAGAAAAGAGAAGTTTTCAAGAGAGTAAGGCATAAAGTAAGGTATAATCATGACACAATGAACTGGGTTCATCAAATTGATGATGTTCTTTTCTCCAGTCATAGATATACAAGGAAAATATTCTTAATGGTCATAGAAGAGTATTTCAAAAAAAAAAATCCATAGCAATTTTCATTACTTGAAGGTTTGCCATCATGGAGAAGGAGGATAGTGACCTATGAATTTTAAAGCATTGGCAGTGATAAGTTAATGAATATAATTCCAAGCATATTCCTCTTAGTCATGAAGACAATCATCACAAAAGGTCTCTATGCATGACAGTGTGAAGATGGTCATAGAAGTGGGAACAAGTTTCATAGAACAATAAATTGACTATTACTTTAAGATGGAAATCAATGACTTTTGAATGGAGTGTGAGTATTTATGTGGCATCACCAAAAGACAAACCCATGAAGAGGGTTATAGAAGGATGTCACTCCATTAGGCTCTTGAGATCATCAAGAGATATTTTCAATGCATCCAATCTGAAGGTTGTATATGTATGTGAGTTCCATGCAGGTAAACCTTTGGGTATCAAAAGCCTTTGTTGTAGTGAAAATCACAAGGGACGGTGTTGATATTGAGAATGTAGTTTGTGTTACATATCAAGACTTAGCCTAGAACAATGCATCGGTAAGATGAGAAATAAGAGAAGATCAGTCATGGTTGATTGAACAAAGGCAATCCATTTATTTTTTCTATCACCAGTACATCAATGACAATGCAGGAAACTTTTCATTAAAAGTAATGAAGGAAATCTAATAGGTTTCAGGCCTATAAAAGTGAAGTTCCACTTGATTCATCAAATACAATGATTTTTATGTGAAACAAAAACACTTTCATTATCAAAAGATTGATAGTGGACTATGAAAACAATAGTGAAGTTTATAGGTTTTGAAGTAGTCAAGGACCTATATTTCAATATGTAGAGATACAAAAATACACTAAGAAGATACAAAAAGATATGCATATAATGGAGTCACAACCTAGTTTTTCTACACAAAGTGAAACCTAGAGTAGGAAACCCTCGAAATACCTCCAAAAGGGTATCAAAAGAGAAAAATAAAAAATTACTCATGATGGTCTGAGGTTTCATCACCCTAGGGTTCCAAAGCCCTCAATCATTTGAAAAAAATAAAGATATAATAAAGTCTGTGAAAGTTCTCAAAGGTCTAGAGCAAGACATAGAGAGAAAGAATCCACAGCTTGCAAATAGAAATAAACCCTCGACGCTAAAAATTGTAGATCTAGAATGGGTATTGAGGTCGAGTTTTATAGAAATATGCCATGTCGGCCACAAAACCAAAAAATGAAATAATGGAGTCATGACCTACAAAATAAGGTATATATAGTCAACATTTTCAAAAATTTCAAACGAAATACAGAGGTTTTTTTTCTTTTCTTATAGAAATTTCTAGGAGAAAACTGAAAATACAAAGTAATCAAGCTCTTTTATCATTCTCTATGAAAAATGAACAAAAGTATATGTTTCCCTCTATAGATTTTGAGAGAATTTTATCATTTTTAGAAAAAAACAAAACATACCACATGGCCTAGCATGTGTTTGGAAAAACATCAACAAAAGCTCCATAAAATCTCTAGAAACATCCATTAAAGCTCAAATGCAAACCCTTGTTGGCAGCCACAAGAAAATCAAAATTTCCAAAGAATGCCAAGTGTGAAATGAATGTCATGGTTGTTTTGTCTTTAGGGTTCTTTTTTACCCTAAGTATTGGATAACCCCTCTATGGGGTATTTTTCACTTTGTTTTAAATATTTTTACATGAGTATCAAACAGAATCATTATCCCTTGTATTTTCATTATTTTGAGACAAAAATAATAATGCAAGCAATATTAAAGAAATCAATTATAAATTGCTTTAATAAATGTCATGCAGATAAAAATAATAGGAAAATCCACAACACAAGTTAAAGTAATCCTTGATTAATTTAATATTTATTTAGAATGATTACCTTCATCTCAAAATCATACAAAAAATCAGGAGGTGGAGATAACTAGAGTGCCTTTGAAGTTCTTAAGTCTTGCAAAATCAAGAGATGAAGTTTAACTAGATTTTTGACCTTGATTTTTAGTTAACTGGGTGCGTTTGAAGTCCACTTTAGTCAAATTGGTTGAGAGGGAAAGTTTGGAGTTGTTTGAGCTCAATTTACATAATTTGTGGGCCCCCTTTTCAAGCCTTTTCCATTTTTCTCATGGATCATTGGTGTAGGAGCATCTCCACCTTATGCCTACAGTTGGAGCACTAATCATTGAGCATTGAAATTATTAGCAAGGAATAAAGTTGTTTTGAGGTTATTTGTTGTGAATAAGGTCAAACTTTAGACTCTTAAGTAAGTTTTAAGGTGAAGTTTTGAGTTTAGGTTGTGATCTTGCACTTGGAATTGTTGTGTAGCCTAAGTTGGAAGGAAAGTTTTTGAATCTACATGTAAATGTGCAAGAATATTTTCTTTTCAATGTAATAAGGCTATTTTTAAGCCATTATTGTGGTTTTAGAGAAGCCATAGGTGTTTTCAATGCTTTTAAGGTCAAAATGTGTAAGCACTTCAATGTATGTAAGTATATGTTAATAAAAGTTGTAAATGGTGTGTTTTATGTTCCCAACAGTCATAAGGGATTCAAAAATCAGATGAAAAAGTAGTTGGTCAATGGTTGTGATGGAGAGGCCTTTAATAAGGCAGGAAGACATCATTGTAAGGTTGTTGATTCGAGATTTAAGGACTTGACAATAAAAATTCTAAGTTTTCTTTCAAAAAATTTGTGTTTTTCCTTATTTTACAGATCTGTACGAGCACGTTCAATTAGTTTATTGTATGAAATATCTTCCAATATTTGAAGATTTGTGTTAGATTTTTTTTTTGTCTGATTTGAAGGCATTTGGTGCTGATTTGTGTTAGAAAACTCCATTTCTTTGTGATCAGCCCAGGAACTCCTGTTTTGAGGGTTTTGTGAGTTAAACATGAATTAAAGGGCCCTTACACCTTCTGTGGTCACTGTAACTCATGTAAGGGGCCTATGTAGTTTTATTTACATATAGGACGCATGGTTAGATCATAGGGAAAGAAATAAGGGCAATCAACCTATTATTCCTGAGAGTTTTCGTGTTCAAGATTCATGAGAATGGGGGCTTAAGCCTAGGGTTTGATCAAATCTATGTTGGAGGTCTTATTTTATGAACTTTTGAGCATTTTAAAGGCTATTGGGTTGTGTTCAAGTTGGTTTCCAGGTCTGGGGGTTTGTGGAAGCACTAGATTCAATAAACCCTCATGATTTATGCCTAAAACAAGGGTTTTCTAGTTTTGCATGTATTGTTCCATACCAGTGGAATATTTTTGTGGTTTTAGAGGTTTGAAGGCATATAAATTTCTTCCCCAAGGTTTCATAGTCCTGTGAATAGTTTAAAGATAAGTTGCTTTGTAAAATAGGCTTCATCAGCTTGATAAGGTCAGCCTAGAAAGGGTGTTTTTGGGGATTTGGTCCAAAGGACTTGCATTTGACCTTGTGATATGTGTTGCAACTCTAAAATGGGTGCCTGAATCCATCAATATTTTTTCTAGTGTTTTGGGAACCATTTGCGTTATTGGGAAAAACTAGGTTTGCACTACTCAAGGGTTCAAGGCGTGAAAGAGGGAAGTCTAACTTTTGTTGTTTTTCAAGGTTTGAGGGTTATTTAGATTGTCCAAATAGGTCATATTAATCTTGTTAGATACATCTTATAGGAAGGTTGTCAAATTTGTTTTGATTGATTGAGTTAAGCCTCCCAGGTCTACATGAATCATCTTTGAGGAGATATTTTTAGGTGCAGTTAACTACAAGTGCTACCTCTTGGCACTTTGAGGCTCTTTTCTCTTTTTGTAGATAGGATAAAATATTTAGTATTTTTTCCTTAGTTCTTGCTTCCTACTCTCTTGTGCATTGCAGAGAGTTAGAAATTTTTGTAGCTCAACTTCAAAGTTTATATACAACAGTTTTATTTCCATTATTATTCTTTTAGTTTTGCATAAGGATTTCTAATCCTAGTTCTAACCCTTACCCTAAATTTAAGCCTAATTAAACCATAACCCTAATACCAATCATAACCCTATTTAAACCCTAACCTTAATTGAACCCTGACCATAATTGAATCCTAACACTTACCATAGTTAAATTCTAATTGAACAATAACACTTTATAACCTAGTTATAACCCTAATTGAATCCTAGTTGTAACCCTAATTCAACCTTAATTAAACTCTAGTTGCACCCAAACCCTAATACTAACTCTAATTGAACATTAATAACACATACCATAGTTAAACTCTAATTGAACAATAAAACCTCTTAACCCTATTCATAACACTAATTGAATCCTAGTTGTAACCCTAATTCAACCTTAATTAAACTCTAGTTGCACCCAAACCCTAATACTAACTCTAATTGAACCATAATAACAATTACCATAGTTAAACTATAATTGAACAATAACACTTACCATAGTTAAACGTTAATTGAACCTTAATAATACTTACCATAGTTAGAATTATTAATGACTTAATATTAGTTTATAAATTCACCTTTAATGATAAAATGATTTAAATAAAAGTAAATATTTTAATCTAAAATTTTAATATTAGTTTTTATATTTGACATCACAAATAAAATTAAGTATTTTAATTTATATTTTTTCTATGTGAAATTAAGTATTATTAGGGTTATAATAATTAATCATATATAAATTAATTTAATCAAATCACCACAATATTTTTAAACTGTAGTCTTAATTATAAAATTAGACTAAAATCTAATTTTTAAATTCATAAAATATTTATTATCTAGTTTTCAACATAATCAATTAAATTATATTAATTATCAAATACAAATAAATAAAATAAAACAAAACAAAATATTTATTTAAAAATACTTCAACAATTACTAATTATAATTTTAAAAATACATTAAGAACTAAAATCTATATACAAAATTATCTTTTCTATTTTTTTTTATCCTATTCATTTCATTTTCTAAAATTATAATAAATTTTAACTTATAAAAAATCATAAAATATTTTACATAGGGAAGTTTTTGGTTTAATATGTTTGCAAGAGAAATACATCCTTACTTTTGATTTTTTGAGTTCAATAAGATTAAATTGTTCTTTAAATTTGGATCGTATTGTTCTTTAAATAAACAATAAATCACTAAAATATGTTGAAAACTTAAATTTAATTCTAAAATTAGATTAAATTCTAATTTTCTAAAATTCATAAATATTTAATATTATTATCTAGTTGTTAAATAATTAATTTAATCATAGTGAATTAAATAAATTGCATATTCATTTTAAAATAATTTAGTAATTACTAAATGTAGTTTGAGTAAAATTTAAATATAAAAGAAACCTTTCTATTTTATTTTATTTTCTTTTTGCAAGCAAATCATTTAACATTCTAAAAGTAAACAAAATTCTAATTTCAAAAAAGTCATAAATGTTTTTAGGTACAAAAGCTTTTGAAATATTTTTAAGTACAAAGCTTTTGATTTATATGTATATTAACAACATGTTTTAAATATAATAATGAATATTAATGCTTTATCAAGATTGGTTAGTTATATTTAATGTTATTGATATTTGATGTGTTTCACTACTAATATTTTTATATTAAAATATTCTATATGCTATAGTGTGAAGTTAAGTTCTTTTGAAAATGATCAACCTAATTAAATTATAAAAATTATATTAATTTAAAAATAATTTATTTTTTAAAATGAAAAATAAAATCAGTTATTCATACTAATTAATATAACCAACACATACTTCTTGAACTAAGAAAAGAAAAAAATATTATAAATTGAACTTTATTTCCAAACACACAAAGATAGCAAGCCACCTCTTATGAGACCTAATATGCTAGGTAATCCATGTTGTACTCTTACATGATTTTCTAGTATATTCTATGAGTTTTTTTTTTAATTTAGAAAAGAGAATTGTATTTGTATACACCTAAAATCAGTCAAGACAATTAATTAATGAAATACTAGCTATTTAATTAATAAACTCTTTTATTTCATCTACTTATAAATAAATTCTCAATTTATTTATATAGTTCACAATTTTCTAAATTCTTCACCCTAAACCACATTCTTCTAAATTTAATTAAATAAACAAATGTCTATAGTTTGTTTTATTTAATTAAATATATTCTCACTAAGTTTGAATAATTTCAAATTCAAATTTAGTCACATGACTACAACACTTTTTGGCCATGTCATCAAATGTCACATGTAATTAAATATGACTAATATTTAAAATACATTTATCTTCAACAAAATTTTTACATATGGCTTATTTCTCACACTATTCCTTCATCCATTTGGCATGCTGCCCTTGGTCAAGGGAACATCCTCCTTGATTCTTCCATCTCAACTGTTCATCTCTCATGTCAAAATTTGGACTATCGATCACTGCCACATCACAAGATGCTTTGGAAATCCTATAAATACAACCATTTGCTACAACATTTATCATCACATATTTTAGCAAACTTATTATGTAGGAATAGCATTGGAGCATTCATAGTTGAAGCATTTAGCATTGTTTAGCATTTTAACAATTAGATTTGCTTTGTCATTCTAACTTAGAATCATGTCATAGTCCATATTTGCATATTAGTTATCATCTTAGATGTCATATAGAATTTGCATTATAGTATTTAACATTATTATCATTGTATAATCTTCATTTTATCACAACATTTAATATCATAGTATCATGGCTTTTATCACATAGTTTCATGTAGGAACTTAGATTTCTTGCATTTTGAATAGCATCTCATTTTTCAAGTTGTCATTCTAACAATCATAGTTCACATACAAAATATGAGAGCCAAATGATTTAATGAATCCTTGAGAATAGAGAACAATTGAACGTCTTTAGAGATTTGTTTTGCTAAAAGTAGAGTAGTTCTTTAATTCAAATCTTTAATGCAATATGTCTCATTGAAGTTTGTGTGTTTTATTATTGATTTTCTAACTCCCACAATTTCACACATACATAAATTGGCACCCACTATGGGGCATGAACCCCATTTTTAATAATTTTCTAGAAATTTTTTTGTAAACAGGTTGGACGTGACTTTTAGCGTGATCATGAGTTCTTTCGGCGCATACAAAAAATATTTCAGCGCATTTGGGGTCTGTTATGATGCATACGATATTTCTTTCGACACATCCAACAACTATTTTAGTGCATTCAAGGATTCTTTCAGTGCTTTTAGTCAATACTTTAGCACATTCATTAGTTTTTGTAGTGCATACATAAGTTCTTTCAGTGCATCCATGAGTTCTTTTAGTGCATTGAATAGTTCTTTTAGCACATTGAAATAATCTTTTAGTGCATTGGATGACTGTTTTAGCACATCTATTTAAATTTGCAAAATCTTAAAAATTCTGAGACCTGATTGATGTTTTCTGCTTGCAGGTGGATGATACGCTGGTCAAAGACAAATTTATGTAGCTACTGATGATTTATGCAGGGGCTAGGGTTATTTAATACTTTCTTTTGATTAAGATAATCATCTAGCTTAATTGGAAGGTTAAAGAACCCCTTGTCTTTCATGCTTGAAGTGATAGGCCTATGCTCTCCCCTTAATTGGGTGACCAAAATGCCAAAATCACTATTTTATGCTTTCATTAACACCTTTAGAAGGCCTATTGTAGTGGGAAAAAGTACTCACCCTATTGGAACAACCTAAGTGGGAACAACCAAAGCCAGGTTTTCCAACCCACTATAATCAAAAGCGAATTCGGGGAAATTCCATAATTCGATGGTAGTGTGAAAGATAACCATCCACAAAGATTTTGTTCTAAAGGTTGGGAGGTCTCCTAAGGGAGTTTATTTATTGTTGCACCAAACGAAAACCCTTATTACAAACCTTAGTGTAGAAGCCAATCGAGTTAGTTTTCGAACACTTTCTATATCACAGTGCAAGGGGAGGAAAGAATCTACCCCCAAGACACTCACCATACAACTATCAGAGACCCTGGCCAAAAGTGGAGGATTTGACTTTGGTTAAGACTCAGGAAGGGAAAAACCATGGGCACCCTCTAGGGGGTGACATGGTTGTGTGAGATGACATAGTTTTCAGATGCGTGCTATGGTATTTTAAGTCACCCTTGAGAATATAAAAGTTCTTGAATTCTCTTCTTTTGTGTTATACCTATGGAAATCGAAAGAATCAAACTAGATTCTTGAATACACACTCAATGTTTAGTTACTAGGCTTGATGTAACTGTTTGACAAATTGCTGCTATATTTGAAGCCATAATTCAAAGATCATTCATTTGAACACTTGATTCTCACAACTTACAAATTGGAAACCAAGAAAAAATTATTGTTCACTGTCCATCTGATCATACCTTGGAAACATTCAGATTTGTGGATTAAAAACTAGACAGACTATCAAAAAATTTCAAAATTTCTAGATTGGCACATTCATCCTTTGTTCCAATGTGTTCATTTCATTTTCTAATGCATTTGTATAATCTGTATAACTGAAAGTATGTTATACTTCTGTGAATCCTTGCATGCAAGGATACTCAATAATGAGTCCTTGCAAATCAATTCACAGCTCTCTATCCGAGAAGAGCAGGGATTGATATTGTGGCCCTCAGATTAACCCTGTTACCCCTGCAAATACAATCTCGGAATGAGAGATTCAAAGAGGAGAAGCAAGAATGCCAATCTCCATGAATCCTGTTCTTGCAATGCAACAATGAAAACTAATCTAAATGCTGTAAAATGCAATAAACCAAACTAATTTATTGAAATGAAAATTAATCTACATGCAATGCCATAAATGAATTATTTTGCAAATTAATCTACTATGAAGATTAAGCTAAAATGCAATATTAAACTATATGCTCTAAAAATAAGATGCTTATAAAATCAAACTAATGTAATCTCAAATGATAAAATTCAAATTTGTAGCATAAGTCTGATGTAAAAATTCATGATTCTTTGAAATGAGAATGAGAGGGCTCATTTTATAGGCAAAAGTAGGAATTGAAGGAAAATTCAGAAGCAATGTGGGATAAATAGAAAAATAGAAACAAATCTTGATTGGAATTCTTTTTTAGTTTATTTCCCTTTTAACTGATTTGTTTCCTTTTTTTCATCACAGGATATTCTTGAGAGGATATTTCATTTATTTTATTTAATTTAAGACGATAATATCTCTTTTAATAAAATACAATAAGATTATGTAATTTAGAAATGAATATTAATAAAATAAAATAAAATTATTTAATTAAAAATAGATTTAATTAAATAGCATCATTTTATTTAAGTAATATTAACTTCAATTAAATAACATTATTTTATTTATTAAAAGGATTTATTTCTTTTGATTAAATAAAATTAATGAAGCATTCAAACCTTAGGGAAAATTGAAACATTTGAAATAGTTATGAATTGATTAAGAAATTTGATTTGAAAATGCGACAATCATTGATTCAGAAAGTTAATGTTGACAAATTAAATAAATGGGGCCCAAAGTCTAGGTGACCATTTTAGGTTGCATACATTTGCCCCTCTTTGACTAATGTGAAGTCGACTCGGGATCACATGCAGTCAAAGAATGAAGTTGCAATGTGAGATCGATTTGGGGTCACAAAACAACTCAGATGTGAGGTCGACTTGGGATCACATCGGACAAACATAAACAAAAGGCCTTGAACATGAGGTCGATTCGGGATCACATCCAAAGTGAGAGATAAGAATCTCAAGCAAGGTTGCCCCAAGAGAAGCAATTGATAAATTGATAAAGTTGAATCAAGGATTGAAGTTTGATAGGTACTGCCCCCTCATGATCGAAATCAAAATGAGATAGAGGAGAAATAATAAATTGAAAAATTTGATCAAATCAAACAAAAGATAAGGTTCTTGATGTAAGATGAAAAATATAAGAATCACAGAACCCAGGTAGATCAGCAAGAAAATTATGCCCTAAGGTTGAATTAGAAGAAAAGAAGTGGGGTGAAATCGAATGGAAGATAGAAGTTTGGAAGAAATGGAAAGAAATGGAGAGAAGGAAGAAAATCTGCCTCAACAAAGAGGATGCATCAAAATCAATCAACTGTTTAAGATAGGGAATTTCGATTGAGATCACGAAAGAAGATAAGGAAATGAAGAATGTGATCACAGTTGATGAAAAATCCACAAGAAAGATGAAGGAAACCCTCTCAAACCCATAATACAGCCTAAAAGTGCAAATTAACATGAAGTCTAAATAATGCAAGCTACATGAAATGCAAAGGTGTACTTGCAATAGGGTAACATAGGTTTTTGTGTGTTCATCATTCATTAAAGAATGTAAGAGAACTTATTTTCATCATTGGTCCATTATTACCGGACATCGGACAATCACACAATCATCACTAGTCACAACGCAACTATGAAGATATGAATGTGGATTTATATCGCCTTGAATGTGGAAAGATTCTAACATGCATCAAAGATATGAAGGTCAAGATGACTACAATGTTAGCTTACCCAATTTAATGTAGCAAAACCATTGCATCTAAGACATAAATGCTGTGGATTACCATGAGAATGGTTGTTAAAACATTCAAGGATGATGCCATAAATCTTTTTAGTGTGTCAAGGAGACAACAAGAGACACTGAAGAGGTTTAAGACAACACCCACAAGCAGAAATCAAATAAAAACATGCCCCATGCCCCAAGTCCTCTAGCTATGCATCACAGAGAGACTTATTAGACAAGGACACTCAACGAAAATCAATATCAGTCAGCACACAAAGAAAAGATCATGGCATATCTCAAGCATTAAGTGTTGCAATTAAAAATTTTTAAGTGTGTAAACTAATACTGAGTTCCAAGGATAAGGATCGAATGCTTGCAAGTAGGTAAGATCACATGACCGAACTAGATAAGACCAAACTGATAAGTGTTGAAAAACACACGATGTCAGGGGTTGTGTTGAAAAACACAGTTGGGTTAGTGTTGAAAAACACCGTTTGTGAGGTGTCCTAAAGACAAGCATATCCAAGAGACTAAAGCTAACACAGTGATGCCCCTAGACAAAGACAAAGACCAATTCCAAACCAAGGCAATAAGGACAAGGCATGATGGAGAAAGGCTAAGTGTCGAGGATGCATGCTAAGAAATAGGGATGCAAAGGCCTCAAGTAGCGCCTGTGTCCAGGTTTTCACCACTTGGAAGAATTTTTTTTAGGACTTTTTTATATTTATTTATTTTTGTGCATTTTTCTTTTTCTTTTTGTATTTTTCAAAGATCACATTTGAATTTTTTTGGATTTTCGGACAATATATCAATTTTTTTTTGTAATTTTTCTTTTTCTTTTATCTTGTGACTAAGGTACTTAATGTCGCTTCTATTTCATACCGTAGCCTGTTCACCGTGGAAGAGACTAAGGTGTTCAATGGCATTTAGATAGTGTGATCTCATAGTCATTGTGAAATGTCAAGAGTTGAGGCTCTTGGTACCGTTGAGACCAATCAACAAGGTTGGGGTGAACAAGGGGTAGGTTGATGACCGGTTCAAGATTAAGGATATAGGTGGTGTCATCTCTGGTGACTGTAGAATTGGAATCTGTCAAGTTTCCCTCTAAAGTGTCTAAATCATAATTTATCCTAGCAAGCGAAGAATCATCTACTAATGTGACATGTGGGTTCCAATCTTCTAATCTAACACATGACTCGTCAGTTACATCAGGTTGAGAACTATAAGCATGGACAACATCCATATACAAGTCAACTGTTGCATCTGAGAGTGAATCCCATTCAAACTCATGAGAGTCTATTTTTGAATTATTGTTGGAGCCTCGTGATGTAGAAGCCTCAAGATTTGGAAGAGGCTCCTCTCCTCTAGCAATTTGCTCAATCACAAAATTATCTAAATTATCACCATCCATTGTAGCTGGGATGGAGACACTATCCATAGTCAATCTTGCATTCATACAGTCACTATCTATTGCAAATGAGATAGGAGGACTATCAATTATTAAATCTCTTGAATCTTCCCAAAGGAGATTTGTTGAAGGTATCCAATCATCTGTTATGTCTTGTTGATTGGTCAAATCCGGTACATATTCTATGTCATCTTTACTATCCCGCCTATCAGAAATGGGGACAGTGCATTTATTGTTGTTCATAAAGCCTAGGCCAACTGGTTTCTTAGACTTACGTGCAAAAAGATCATGATTGAGTGGTTCGGCTCTAGCATCTAACTTGTGACTAAGAGGGCCATATCCTGGATAACCCATCTTCTTGACAAAAGTATATCCTCTTCCATAGGACTTAGGAGAGGGGGAGAAATTTTCATTGTGCTGGTATATCTCCTCTTTGTATATCCAATCTCGAATAGCTACTTCCTCTTTTTCATCTTGTATTGGTACTAAGGATTCAACAAACTTATCAAATATTGTCATTGCTGAAGATGATGGTTTCATCTCCTGTGAAGGCTTTCCATATGTCCTAGGGGAAATAGGCATCTTTACAAAAGAGTCAAGTTGATACCCCCCCATGCCGAGGTCTACTGACTTAAATTTGTTTTGACAGTCTGCTAAAGTTGTTTCATAATCCTCTGCTGCTCAGTTAAGAGGGACATGAACATTAGCTGAGATTGAGTTAATTGATAAGGTGTTATCCACTGGTATGCAAATTTATGTTCCATTGTAGGGGAACTTAACACACTGGTGGTAGGTAGACGACACTGCCTACATATCATGAATCCATGGTCTACCCAGTAAAATGTTGTATGCAAGGGGTCCAGTATCAACAATTTGAAACAAGATATCTTTTTCAACTGGGCCAATCCTGACAGGAAGGACAGCCAATCCCTTAGAACTTCGTTCTGCCTCATCATAGGCCTTTATGGTGATCTTCTTTCTAGTGTCGATCACTTGCTCTGAATAGCCCAAAGTTTTTAACAAATTCAAAGTACAGATATTTAACCCAGCACCTCCATCAATCAACACGCACCTGACACGGGTTTTATGAATCATGACTTCAATGTGAAGGGCAAGATTGTGTGGATGGCTTAGGGATTTGTCATCATCTTCAGAGAAAGAAAGGTAATGTGGGCTAGTAATGTGATTCATCATGCCTTGGAATTGGTCTATATCAATGTTGTTGGGGACATTTGATGTGCGCAAAGCATCCTCAAGGATCTGCTTATGCCTAGGGGACAACTCTAGAAGCTCTAAGATTGAGATCTGTGTTGGAGTTTTCTGTAACTGATCTACAAGATTGTAGTTTGGTTTGAGAGCAGTGGCGGACTTTATAGTGATATTCTTGGATGCCACTTGCTTGGATTTGTTGGAT
>VDFB02193867.1:389025282-389126918 GCA_007258455.2 Sequoia sempervirens
GTCATTTTGAGCTTCCGTTTTTCTCAAATGAGTCCAATCTTAAGGAAGTTTTTTTGGGCACTCTTCCTTCCCCTTTTCCCATGAGCTATAATTGAAAAATATTGGTTTTGCTAAATTTTGTGAGATCTGGGAACTTCCCTTCATGTTTGTTGTCCCTTGTTTGCTACCTGCCCCTTTGGGCCCACATTAATGTTTATGGTCCAAATGAGCTCTAAATATGAATATTATGATATTTTGATGATGCATGGATGGATCTAACAAGGGTTTTGCAAGACTTCAGTAACATTTTCCTTGATTTATGTATGGGAGCACCTACGACACTTCATGTATGCAGGATTCAAGTAGCCTATTGTAGGTCCGTTAGGAGACCCATCGAGAAAGCTAAACAAGGAAAGCACATCACTCCTATCACCATTCATTTCATGTTCACCTCTCCCCCTTGTACCCACCAACAGGGTCAGCGTTAGAAGAAGGCCTGTGCCAAGGAACTCAAGGACAAAAATGCAAGGGGGTGGCCTTGAAGAAAGCATAAGCGAGTTGTTCGCCTAAATCAGGGGCAACCAATCTATCGTTGCCAATCATCAACAGACTCACTTGATCCAAGGAAGAACACTGCAAACACATCAAGTAAGAGGGAAGCTTTTAGGCAGTTTCTACTACAGTGAAAAGGGAAATCAGCTAAATGACAAAACTGCTACAACACCTGAGCACTAGATGACAAAACAGGGAAAAGACAAGGAATGTTATTTTAATTGCTAAATATTCAAGGGTAGGTGAAACCCTAATGCAATCAAATCTGGACCATTCGATGTAATTCAATCCTATCCATTCATTTGGGCTTTGGAAAACTATAAATAGGGACTTTCCCCCTCATTTGTAAGGGTTGGAGAGCTATTATAAAAAGCATTTGCAGCAATAGAAGACAACATTGCATGATTTTATGGATGTTCTCTTTAATTTTTCTCATCTTGCATGCATGGTTCTACCTTCTATGTTAGTTTTAGTATTAGTTTCTTGAATGGCTATCATGATGGTGTTGTTGTTATAGTATTTGATGAGCTTCCAACCCCTACTTTTAGCAATTGTTGATGACAAGCTGCTGCGTAAAGTTAGCCTGGGCTTCTTTCTATCATTTTTGCAACCTAGTTCAATTGCATGTTCATGATGTGTATGTGTAATTTGAAAATCAATAGACCTTAGAAGATTGCACTAGTTTTGTGTAGTTGTAGGTTTCTCTTGGTCAAGCAAAACTCATTTTAGGAAACCTATCTACTTTAGTAGCCACCATTGTTAATGTTCATTCATAGCTTAGGATTAGAACAACTTTCTTAACCCTTCTCATTTTGCTATTTCTTTTAGTCCTTGGTTAGAGTAGGATCCAAAGCATCACCATGAAGCTAAATTAGATGAACTTGATGAGTTTTAACTTGATATTTTGAGTGGAAAGCCACTGTTTATTCACTTCCAGCACTTTGAAACTGTATTTGCAAACCCAACTTCCCATGCTTTGTAACTCATCTGTAAGTCCACCTTATGATTCTAGAAAATCACATAAATCAACTGACATATTCCAAGCACTATCAAGACCTAACATTAGAGACCTTGGGATAGTGTTCTTCAATCTGATTGTGGAATATTTTCTTTCAAGAGAGGTAGTGCACCTATGCACTGCTATGTTGAGAAGTGCATAAAAATATATCAACAGAACTGGCGTTAGAAGTAGGGCATGGCATGTTGAGGCTACAAAGTTGAAATTTGGAAATCAAAAAGAGAACTTTCAAAGAAAAAATTTGAGATAAGGAGATCTCTTTTAATGCTAAAAAATTAGAAATTTTTTAAGGGAAAATAAGTTGAGTCAAAATGGAGCAGCACACACAAATCAACATCTCTCAGCTACATATAGATTTGAACAAGAGACTGAAGAATCCATTGCAACAATTTGCATTGATAGATAGATGTTAGATCTATTGCACTCGTAGGCACAACAAGTTGGGATGTCTCACATTCTTGAGCAGAATCAAAAGGCTATTGTAGGGAGAAATTCCCTTTTGGGAAATATTCCAACCCTTGGCTCCCAAAGACCCAAGGGAAGAGTTTACAACCATGGCAGCTAAAGCATTCAAGGAGCTGATCCAAGAATATATGAACAGCAAGGATGGACCAAGATTGGAGGAAGTACTAATGGCAAGTTGGTGTAGATTTCACAATGCACTCCACTCCAAATTCACTTGCTCATCTTATACAAAAATCATTGCTCAAGCCAAGGGTTGTTCAGACAAGTTGGAGCAGCCAACTCCTAATGAGGAGAAGTTATCCAATGAGGTAGAAGAGCTATCAACATCCAGAGGACAGCAAAGTAAGGATGAACCAAGAAATTTGATACAAGCTGATGTTGGAGCAGTAGACATTGAAGTTGAAAACTAGGAGGAAGAGGCAGATTTCACTAGGACAGCAAGGTGCCTTGGTGAAAATATGATTGAAACTAATTTAGAAGGCCTTCCCTCCACCAATCAAAGGAAGTCCTCCACTCTAGAAGAAGAGAAATTGGTAGGTGATGATGAACCAATGAAGTTTGTAGCCGTGCATGCTAGGATAGCCAAATCAGATGTTGAAGAACAAGAAGGAGAAAAGTTTGACAACCTTGGAGCAGCAAAAAATGATGATGTTCAAGACATAAGTGAAATCAGACTGGAAGGCTTCTCCTTTGTCAATGACAGCAATCGAGAATCTAAAAAATGAAATTTTGGAGGAGTGGGAACAACCACTCGCTATGGTTGTCTACCATCAAGCTTCTTTTTCAAGTGATGATGAGGACCTAGTAGTGGAAAGATATGACCAGCTTATCTCTAGATTAGCAAAGGATTGGTTTGAACTAAGATGTCAAGTGGACTTGGAGGTGTTGTTGCTACCAAATTGGTGCAGACTTCATGATTCATCACACTTTGAGTTTGCATGCTAGCTATGCAAAGAATCCATTAAGCAAGTCAAAGGACAAGTGAGGCAGCCAAGCATACCACTTCCTGCAGTTGCTTCAAGGATGGAACGCGAAGACCAAGAGCCTAAACTAAGTGATGACTCAGCTAAAGGTAGGCCTCAAGAGGATGTTGGGGCAGAAATAGAAGAAGGACATCAATACAGTCTCAGACTTCCGAGTGATGAAGTAGATCAAGTGGGAATGTTGTCCACCAATCATCAAGAAGTTCTTCCTCTTGAAGAGAAGTTGTGTGCCATGAATGATGGGCTTTTTGGCGAGTCTTTGGAGGGAAATTGTGCAGTAGAATTTGGTCCTCTTGATGAGGTGCCATCAATTGATGACTTCTTTCCATTGGGAGCTACACTACAGAGGTATGCTCATGCCAAGGAAGAGCACATCCCAGAAGATGGTAGCGATGAATACATACTCCTTGAGCCCCTGAACAGTGATGCACTAGAGTTTCCAAATTGGGAGAGGAGCTCCTTCTCCATTTACAGTGATAGTGAGCATGAGGAAAAAAGTGAACGTCATAATGAGATGTATGAACAAAAAAGGGAAGAAGACAAAGATGGGGGTGTTTTGATGGATTCCAACAAGTATGATAGAATTGACCAACTACAAGATGCAACTAGAAGTCCTTCCACCATGACCATTGTTGATCCTCCTTCATATTTAGGGAGTTATAATAGGAAAGATGCATGCATGTCATTATCCCGTGACATTGAACATCATAAAAAGAAGGTTGATACTTGGGGAAGGAAATGAGACAATATGATGCCCCTTGAGGATAGCAACCAAGTGGATGCCAAGTTTGTAGATGATCAATGTGGAGAAGTATTTCTTTTTGAAGAACTGCCAATCGGGCCTATTGGTCCCATTGGTAGATTGGAAGAGTTTTTTGCTACCCCATCCTCCCAGTCTTATGCAAGCTTAATGTCTGAAGTGTTGCACCCTCCACCATGCCCATTCAAGGCTACGGATGCAACGATCAATGATGTTGTGCTTGCTCTCAACTGTCCAATGCTACTACCACCTCCATGTGATGACATCCAGGTTCTATCCTTCCTTGCCCCTATTATTTCTCATAACTACACTTATTATTTTGATTATGGGAATGAGGGAAAATGAACATGTTTATGGATTAACCATGGGTTCAATGAGCCTCCTCAATTGCTAAATTTTTCATGATGACATGATTGAACTTGATTGCTGCAACATTGAATTTCTTTTCCCAGAATATCAAGATAAGTTTGCATGGTTAAGAATGATAACAATTGCTTGTTTGCTTGTGCATGCATTATGAAATCCAGTGAATGTTAAGGTCAGCTCACTCTGATTGAACATAGTGTTTTGTAAATATCTTTGTACATATCCCATTTTGAGTAGTATAGGTTTCTTGTAAATACTCTACTTTCCTACTTTCCTTAGGTTAGTTAGTTTGATGTAGGTTGCTCACTTTGTAGGTTGTTTGCTTTTTGTTTTCTTTCACTTTGCTACTGCTTTGCTCGAGGTCCATCTACTTTTAGTTGGGCACATCTGTGCACACAACAACCATACTTATTGCTTGGGTTTGCTCTACGTATTTCTTTGTCAAACTTTAATCAAGTCTTCAGAGTGGATGGTGAAGGTCTTCTGTTGGTGTCAAGTGATCTAGGTGTTTGATTCAAAGAGGATAAGTTGTTGGTTTAGTCTGACTTTGATGTATTCTAAAATCTTACAGCTCTTACACATCTTAAGAATTTGATAGTCACTGTAGGGCCTTTTGTGAAGTCTAGTTAAGTGAAAATCTAAAATTCTACTCCAGCACCACTATGATTCTTAGCCCTGAGCGCGAGCTTCAATGCTTGCGGGTTGAAATAAAAGAGTTGAAAAGAGAAAAGAAAGAAAGAAAGAAACCATTAAAAATTAAAAGAAAGAGAAAATTCAACTTTTTGGGGGAATCCGAGCAACTCTACCAGGGCTATGGACGCCTAGCTGGCAGTAGAGCAATGTTCGGGAGAATCATAGTGACAACCTCGTCGAGGCTATGGACACCTGATTGGCAGTGAGGCAATGTACTAGATGCTTTTGGAGTTAGAATAAACTACATAGCTTAACTTGATGGAGCTTGGGTTCCTGTAACAACCGAAGGATGGGAATTAACGCAATTGCACACACTTGGATTTTCAGCATAATGAGGGTTGGGTTGGCTAGTGGTTTTGATCCTTTGGTTGGGCGTCTGGTTTGTTTGCCCTAATGTGAAGGTTGAAACCAAAGATTCTAGGTTTGTGATTCTAGTTTGTCATCAAAATGCTCTAGAGCATTTCCCCAGTGAGTCACCATTTGTTATGCATGTTTTACACACACGCCCCGCCGTAGGCAACAACCCCCTTTTTTTCAATCCCAACAGGCTACTTTGCTCTTGTCTTGTTTTAGGTACACCATTTTCCAAGCCCAAATTGGTCATGTGCCTTCAAACGATCAAATCCCCCTAACCAAATTCACCTACTTAGGGTATTCAAATCTGCAGAGAAACAAAGTCCCTCGTCCCTTTTCTGCCCATTGTCTTGTTTCTGCTAACTTAGTCCCCGATCACTCGATTTGCTTTTTTCTACATTTTTGACTTTGGGGAAAAAAATTGGTGGATTTGGGATGTGTTTGAGGTGCCTCAGTGAACTGCCAAGGTTTCGTCAATGTTCCAATAAGTTTTCGTGGTTTCAAAACTTTCCCTCTAGAACTCCCTTCCTCTTTGACTGTTTTGGAAACATCCGTGGAACCCCACCAGTCTGGTTTCCACATTTTTGACTTTGGGGCCAACTTTTCGGTGGATTTGGGATGTGTTTGTGGTGCCTAAGTGAACTACCAAGGTTTCGTCAATGTTCTGTTAAGTTTTGGTGGTTTCGTAACTTCGTCCCCCTTTGGTTGTTTTTGAACATCTGTGAAGCCCCAGCGACCTAGCCTCTGGAGCTCGGCCCCTCTATGGCCATTTTTGGGACTCCACCCCTCTATGGCCATTTTGAACATTCATGGAGCCCCGGTGACTTGGCCTCCAGATCCCGGCCCCTCCATGGCCATTTCTGGGACTCCATCCCTCTATGGTCATTTTGAACATCTGTGGAGACCCAACGACCGGCCCTCTAAAGCCTGGCCCCTTCGTGGCCATTTGGAACATCCATGGAGCCCTGGTGACCTGGCTTCCAGAGCCCAGCCCCTCTATGGCTGTTTCTAGGACTTCATCCCTCTATGGTCATTTTGAACATCTATGGAGCCCCAGTGACCCGGCCTCTAGAGCTTGGCCCTTTATGTCTATTTTTGGGACTCCATCCCTCCATGGCCATTTTGAACATCCGTGTAGCCCCAGCGACCTGACCCCTCATTAATTTTTAAGGTCCAAATGAGCTCCAAATCTGAATATTATAATCTTTCGATGATCCATGGATGGATCTAACAAGTATTTTGCAAGATTTGACTAATGTTTTCCTTGATTTATGTATGAGAGCACTTACGACACTTCATGTATGCAGGATTCAAGAAGCTTATTGTAGGTCTGTCAGGAGACCCATTGAGAAATTTGAACAAGGAAAGTGCATCCCTCTTATCACCATTTGTTTCATGTTCACCTCTCCCCCTCGCATCCACCAACAGGGTTGGCGTTAGAAGAAGGCCTGTGCCAAGGAAGTCAAGGACAAAAATGCAAGGGGGTGGCCTTGAAGAAAGCATAAGGGAGTTTTCCGCTCAAATCAGGAGAAACCAATCTATTGATGCCAATCGTCGACACACTCGTTTGATCCAAGGAAGAACACTACAAACACATCAAGTAAGAGGGAAGCTTTCAGGAAGTTTCTACTACATTGAAAAGGGAAATTAGCTAAATGACAAAATGGCTACAGCACTTGAGCACTAGATGACAAAATGGGGAAAAGAGAAGGAATGTTTTTTTAATTGTTAAATATTCTAGGGTAGGTGAAACTCTAATGCAGTCAAATCTAGGCCATTCGATGTAATTCAATCCTAGCCATTCATTTGGTATTTGGAAAACGATAAAGAGGGGCTTGCCTCATCATTTGTAAGGGTTGGAGAGCTGTTGTAAAAAGCATTTGCAGCAATAGAAGACAACATTGCATGATTTTATGGATGTTCTCTTTGATTTTTCTCATTTTGCATGCATGGTTCTACCTTCTATGTTAGTTTTATTATTAGTTTCTTGAATGGCTATCATGATAGTGTTGTTGTTATAGTATTTGATGAGCTTCCAACCCATTCTTTTAGCACTTGTTGATGACAAGTTGTTGTGCAAAGTTAGCCTGGGCTTCTTTCTGTCATTGCTACAACCTAGTTCAATTACATGTTCATGATGTGTATGTGTAATTTGAAAATCAGCAGACCTTAGAAGATTGCACTGGTTTTGTGTAGCTGTAGGTTTCTCTTGGTCAAGCAAAACTCAGTTTAGGAAACTTGTCTACTTTAGTAGCCACCATTGTTACTGTTCATTCATAGCTTAGGATTAGAACAACTTTCTTAACCCTTCTCCTTTTGCTATTTCTTTTAGTCCTTGGTTAGACTAGGATCTAAAGCATCACCATGAAGCTAAATCATATGAAGTTGATGAGTTTTAACTTGCTGTTTTGAGTGGATAGCCACTGTTTATTTACTTTCAACACTTTGAAACTGCATTTACAAACCCAACTTCCCATGCTTTGTAACTCATCTGTAAGTCCACCTTGTGATTCTAGAAAATCACATAAATCAACTGAGATATTCCATGCACTATCAAGACCTGACATTAGAGACCTTGGGATAGTGTTCTTCAATCTAATTGTGGAAAATTTTCTTTCAAGAGAGGTATTGCACCTATGCACTGGCTGTGGTGAGAAGTGCATAAAAAATACATCAACATGTTCAACTAAACCCTATGCATGGGCATATAGAACTAGTATCCACATCTTGACAGGAGCCACACTGTATGCACTAGTCTATGGATCAAAGGCCATTTTACCCATTGAGGTTGAGCTACCATCACTCTGAGTGTCACTAAAAGGGATCATTTTAGATGAGGATTACAGAGTGTCTAGGTTACAAGAATTGGAATTTTTGGATGAGCATCATTAGCATGCAGTTGATCATTGGAAATCCTATCAACAAAAGATAACTAGAAGTTACAATCACATAGTAAAACCTAGAACATTTCAGGTTGGTGACTCAGTCCTAAAAGAAAATCCTTGTAATCAACAAGATTGAGAGAAGAAGGGGAAATTTGAACCAAGCTAGCTAGGTCCCTTTGTTATTATATCAGTCTCCATATTAGGATCATATTAGTTGTCCACACCTGAAGGGGATTTATTTGATGAACCCCTCAATAGCTTGCATCTTAGGAAATTCTACACCTGAATCATCCAGTGCATTGGCAAAAGTTTTGAAAAATACAAAAACATTAAAAAATGTCCTAAAAAAATGGTTGCCTTGATGAAAACCTAAAAAGCATGCGTCTTGGTAACAACAAAAAATTTGAAAAAGAGAAAAATTAAAAAAAGGTGAAAAATAAAAAATAAAAAATAAAAAAAATTATAAAGTCTAAAAAAGTGCAATAAAAACTAGTGAAAACCTAGCAATAGGCACTCTTTGTGATAGGTTAGTTTTTCCATCTATTTGAGCATGTTAACCATTCACTTTCGTCATCATTTTTCCTATCATTAGAAAGCTTCATTTACATATCTTGGCATCACGGTCATGTCTCACCCTAGACTGGAGGAAAAATCCTAAACTCACTGGGGGCAATAAACTTTGAGCTTGAACCAACAGATGAACAATAGTAGGAAAAACACAATGAACACAATAATCATAAGTATAACCCAACATTGAACATCAATCACCATCAATAACATATCAAACAACCAAATCAATCAAGCCAAAAGCAAACTTTAAATGGATGATCCTTCTAAATCATGGCTTTATCATGTCAAGCATGAATGTTCAACTATAGTACTTTGATTTTTGTAGTCATATCTCTGGAGCAACTCAATGATGTATTGAACTAGATGAGCTAGGAAGAAGTATGATTTTTCTTTGTCTGTTGTCTATGATTTGATCATTATTACTACGCAAATTCTCATGGGACATTGTCTACAAAGTATCACTAATGACATTTTAAATTTTCAAAGGAAAATGGTTAACTCTTGTTTGTTTATGCAAGCAATACTCAAGTCATCTTGGTTTAATTAGATAGGTAGATGCTTGTGTTAACTTGCAATATCATAAATCATGGAAGTAGTACTCAGCTCATCATGTTCTAATTATACCATCAATGTTTGTACTCACTTTCAACATTTTAAAGGTTCAATGATGATAAAAAGCATGACAAATTGGCTATTATGAATGACAACATCTATATATTAGATCTGCATGGTTAAGGTAGATTGCATCCACGTTAGTTTTGCATCTACATTTATGGGGTTTCCAAAGCCACAACAATTTCACAATGAAGTTATCTCTCTTATCAATGGATTGAGTCACTACAACAAATCCCTATGATTTGCTCCATTTTTTGCTTCCACCCATTGTTTTAATGTATTTTTTCCATTTTTCTGAAAATGTCAACACTATTTATTGGGATGGCACTATTTTTGGCATTTACTTGTGCTGATTAGGACAAGTCGATGCTAATTTAGGTGCTAATTTGCACCAAAATTAGCACCGACTATAGTGTCGATATTGGCTTTGATTGTGGCACCACCGTTAACACCACCTTTGGCTCTGAGTTTAGCTTCGAGTTTAGTACCACATTTAGCTCTGACTTTAGCTTCGAGTTTAGCTTCGAATAGGTTTAGCGATTGTTTAGACACCCCTATGTCAAAGAGACTTATTTATATGTCTCATCAATGATGTAAAATAGTGAAATGTCAACAAGATATGGGCATATTGAGGAGAGAATCACTTACATCACATCGGCAAGGTATATCTACAAGTTCTTAGTGAAACACAACTCTTGGATATAATGAAGTAATGTTGATGAGACATTGAGATATCGGTAAGAAAAATAAGATTATCTCATTGACACTCTTCAAGTAATGTTCAAAACCATACACCACTAGATTGTCAGGAAGGTGAGCAGCATATGTGGTAGAGCGATATACACCGCAACCCCACAACAAGAAGCCTTGAGCAAGGTGGTAGTGTGGTAAATAGCTAAAGGGAAGGAAAAAACACTGCCATACCACAACGATAATCACTATTCTCCCTGACATGTCAGAGTTACACTGATATATAAATAAATATCATCGAAGGAAAATATTGATGAGATAGTGGCACATTGGCAAGAGATATTAACTTGTCTCATCGACATTGATAACCAAAATCAAAGGAACATAACATCTAAAGTTGATGAGACATTGAGATATTGATAAGACAAAGAAGATTATCTTATCGATACTCTTCAAGTAATGATCAAAAACATGCACTATTGTAGTGTCGACAAGGTGAGCAACATATGCGGTAGAGTAGTATACACCACAACCCTATAGCAATAATCCTTGAGCAAGGCGGTAATGCGGTAAACAATAGAAGGGAAGGGAAAAACATCACCATACTACAACAGGTATAATAATAGATGGTGGTAGTATGGTAATCGTGGCATCATTACAATTTACAATACTAAATGCAACAAGTCACATCAATCACAATCCATTTGAATAAATAATTTGAATATAGCCTGCCAAAATACTCTAAAACTCTAATAAACATGCTCTAAAATTTCTTCAAAATCTTATTTTCAGGCATAGCCCACTAGAATGGAGTTTTCATTTTACTAAACATACAATAAAACCTTTGTTGAAACCTTATTTTTTAGGCATAGCCTGCCAAAATGGATAAGTGTTTCAGTAAAGATTGACAAAGAATGGTAAGGAGATGTGTGTGATAGGAGGAATAGGATTCATTGTTGTTTATCTCATTCCTGCTTTGATCAACAAGGGTTACAATGTCCCTGCTACTGTTTGTAATCCAAGTATTTAATTGACATATGTTTGCATAATCTCAAATTCCTTCAGATGCTTTTGAAGTATCAATGTATCCTATATAGGGTTTAGAATGACTTCTTTTAATTTAAAAAAATAAATCAAATGCTTTTGAAGTATCAATGTGTCCTATATAGGGTTTAGAATAATTTATTTTAATTTAAAAAAATAAATAAATGATGTATTTTCCTGTGATTAGATAATGTGGAGATATCCTAAATCTTCCCTAGCAAATTGTCCTCTTTCTCACTATGTTCATTACTCCAACTGCTAGGGTTTTACATTTGACATCTTTAATATCTTCATAATAGTGGCTTTTAAATAGATCTCAAACTTTTCTTTAGTCTTTATCATGGTAACCTTCGAGTTCCATAATCCACCTTTAATCTCTTTTAAGAATGTTGTCTTAAGCTAGACTGCATAGTATGCATATAAACCAAGTCCTTTATACCTACCATTTTTCCAAACCACCACTCACCACCTTGCTTAAAATGTTGCATCCATAAGCACTCGATAGCATGTTTTAAAATCATGGTTGCCAATGATTGACCATTACGTTCACTACTTTCATCAAGATACAATGAGATTTTTGTCTTCAAACTTAAGGCATTATGCAAGATAACATTGTGAATCGTTTGTTGTGTACAATTTGATTTTCTTGCACATTTACTACTTTGCTAACTGCCTTTAAGACCGGATGTTGCACCATCAGCAACAATCTCAAATAACTCACTCACTGTCACTTGAAGATTCCTTTCATGAGCATCCTTGTATAAAATCAAACTATGCCCTATAGACTGTGTACTTACTAATGTAGGGGACTCATTGTTTCATGGTATTTTGAGTTTTATTTAGAAGGGGTTAATATGTGGAATTTTTATATGTAGGAAGAATAGATTTTGATGCAACATTTAGGTATGGACAGTTTAGGAAATTTTAGATTGCTATTGGTGTCATAACTAGGTTGGATTGTACCTTGAGCTAGTCTGAAACACTTCTAGGTGTTTTCACTCGAAAGCAAAACTTGTGTGTAGGAATTTCCAAATATCTGATAGAGGAAGTTCCTACATCCTAAAGATAAAATCATAAATCTACTTATCCAGTTTCTAATCCAACCTGACATCTTTAATATCTGATAGAGAAATTTTATACATTATAAAGATAAAATCATAAATCTGCTTGTCTTTTTACAATCGATCATTTGAATTGTTTCTTTAACAGTTTTAGGTCCACATCCACGTACATATCTTCTTCTTTTTCTAGTTGAACACTTAGGCTCTATATTTTCTCCAATCTCCATCTAAAATAATCAACAACATGCATTAATTTATGATTGTACCTTGAGCATATGTGAAACACTTTTGGGTGTTTTCACTCTGAAGCAAAAATTGTGTGTAGGAATTTCCAAATATCCAACAAAGGAAGTTTCTACATTATAAAGATATATTCTATGAAACATTCCTTATTTTCTATGAAATAGTGTATATATTCTTGTACTTGTAAATATTCTTTTACTATTATGTCTATTAAAGAAAACAGAGTTTGAATAAAAATGCTCCACCTTCTTTTGTAAGTGAGTATGTGAATTATTTTTTAAGTAAAAATTTTATAGTGTTTACATTTTCAGTTTACTAGTTTCAAATCTTCATTTGCTATGTATATAAAATTGTATGTGCTCTTTATCTCTAATGACATAAAACAGTAATGTCATCAGAATCAAGGTTTTCAATTTCAGCACCATCATTGTCTACACTTTTCATATCCTATTCATTTTTAAGTCCAATCATCAAAATTTTATTTTTATTCCTTGTCCTAGTTAATCTTGATTCCTTTTAGCACAACATAGTAGGTTGCATATTAAATTTCAAACATTTTCTTTGCATTTTTTTGTATATATTATTTTCTTAGTGCATCATTATGTAACAACAACTTCACTTCTGAGATATACAATAAAAATAAATGAAATCACACATTTTCTTTGTCAAGGGAAATGTATGGTGAATACCCTATGTCTTTCAGATAAGTGTGCAAGCTAAATAAGGCATAACTGATTGAATTTTATTTTCTACTATACAATTTTTTTTATGCGGAGGCTGCAATAGCTTATCATAGATTAGTTTTGGCTAAGAAACAAGGTGTTTCTAAACTGTGGCTAGAGGGAGACTCTCTTAATGTGATTAATTGTCTCATGATGATATGTTCTCCTTCATGGTCAATTGCTAATTTTATTAATGTCTCAATATCTATTATTAACTCTTTTGAGAAGATCAAAATCACACATGTTTTTCGTGAAGAGAACATGATGGTTGATGGGGTTGCCAATGTGGGAGTGGCTGAGAGATATGAGTGGGATTATTTTGAATCGCTACCTCTTAATTTAAAGTGTTACTAATGATGACCAGCTAGCTTGTTTCTAGGTGAGATATTCTCAAGAGAAGGTTCTTCATAATGATTTTAAGTTGGGTTTTGCATGTCGACCCTTTGCTCTTTCAGTTTCATTATTCTTTCCTTGATTTTCATAGAAGGATGGACTGATAGTTTTGGTAGGGTTGTACTTGGAATAATGAGCCCACACATATTGTGGGTGTTTCTTGTATTGTTTTGAGTAGTTCCTGGTTCATTTTACTTTTTCATTTCTTCTAGGTGTTCTTGGGTTTTCCATTTTTTCCTGTCACTATGGGTGGTAATCGTTGCAGAATTGAGTTGAGTTCTTGTGAAGAGTTTTAGAAAAAATGCTACTATGTGGGAGTACTTGGATTTGGGGGGGTTACTCAATTTATGCATAGAATTCAAGGCCCAAACCCTGATGTAACAAATTTCTTTGTGAAAAGATGGAATGGGAGGACTTTGCATTACTAGGGCATTGAGTTTTGAATTGATAAGAATTTTATTGTAAAGGTAACTAATCTTTCAGTTGCTGGGAGAAATTTTTTTAGAGACAAGGGAGCGGCTAAGAAGGATTTTGTGAATTTCCTCAAACATGATGAGAGGAAGAAGATTAAGGAAATTGCAAGTGGAGGTTATGCTAGGAAGTCCCTGAAGCTGCTTTCAAGGGAGCTTGTGTTGGCCATTATGCACTACTTCACCCTTGAAGGTAGATTCTCTGTGGTTTACACTCACCATTTTATGCTCTTAAATCAATTTAGGCATAATGTTTTGGTCTTGTTTCCTTTTTACCTGTTACACTCTATGGAGAAGAGTATTGAAGACCATAGAAAGAACCCAAAGAAGACGGTTCTTCATCAAGGGCTTATGTGTTTGATTTTTTCTCATATCAAGCTAAAGTTGATCTTGGTCTCCCCTAAAACTCCTGGTAAGAAGGGAGTTAAAAATAATCGGTATGAAATAGGGGACTTTTTCGATGAATGGGTTAGTAGTTCAGAGGAGGAAGAGTTAGAATATGAGGATATGTCTATTGATGAAGGAGGCTCTGAGGAAAGGGATGAGGAATCTAAAGAATGGGGTAAGGGCTATGAGACTAATGTGGAGTTGCGAAAGACTATGGCTATTTCTATTAGAAAATATTTGAAGGGGAAAATCAAAAGCATGAAGAAAGTTAAAGCTTTGGCCAAAAGGAAAATTGAGATAGGAATTGAGGTGGTTTCCCCTGGTTTGAATGTGAATCCCACATTATCTTCTAGAAAAGAGGGTTTGAAGGGTTACCATCCTGTGGGTGATGAGAGTTTGAAGGGTTTTCATCCTATGGGTGATGTGGATCCTTCAAATTTTGATTGTGTTCAGAATGCTTCATTAGGGAACCCTATTCCTGGTAAGGATGGTTTGCTACAGAGCTCCCCAATACAATAGCTTAAGGTGTTAGTTAATTTGGGTGGTCAGTTGAGTGGCCTTACTGATATGGGTAACTCTAAGATGGAGGTGAAGCATAATGAGATTGGCCTCGTGGATATGTATGGGATTGACGTAGTTAATTGTTCTCAGGATTTTTCTACTGTGGAAAAGGAAGTGAAGAAGGAACGTCTGGAGGTGTTAGCTGATTTGGAGAATCTGCTAGATAAGGAGAGGATACATGTGGATGTTGTGGAGGTTGAGGATTCCCTAGTTGAATAAGAGGATGAATAGAATAGGGATTTTTCTAATGCTGCTATTGACTTGGAGCAAAAGGATCAGCCTCCGATTAATTGGGATGAAATTGACATGAATATGTTTTGTAGAATGGCTGAAGATGGGATGAGAAACTTGCTTTCCCTAGTTAAGTGGTTATTTTATGAGGTTAAGGAGTTCAATATTGAGAATAAAAATTGGCAGGATGTTTGTGTTGCCATGCTAAGAGGTAATCGAAAGGAGTGGGAAATAAAAGGCAAAGTAAAATCAATGCATATTAAGCTTGATAAGCTACTAGCCGATGCTGATCGTTTGGGGGTTTCTCATGAGGAAATAATTTCCTCTTTGGAAGTTATTGTTAATAAACTGTTAGAGGACAAAGTGGCAAGTCTGGAGGATAAAATGGGAAAGATGTCAAAGGACTTGAAAACGGTGTTCAATATCAACAATAACTCTTTGGAGACCACTTCTATGGGTCTTTATGTTCTAAATGAGAAAGTGTTGAATTGGACCAGAAAAATGATTGACTTGGGTAATATAGAGGAAAGGATTGAAAAGATTAGTGGCTCTTACCTAGTGGAGAAAGAAAAAGCTTCTACTCTTGTGTTGGAGAAGGACATGCAAGCAGTTCCATGCCTTAGGATGAGGAGCGAGATGAAAAAGAGGGTTTTTGTTGTTGTTGAGGAGCTAAAGGATGCTATCAATATGAATGAGGAGGTTATCAAGGAGAACATGGCCTTGGCTAATGTTTTAGATAATTTTCTATAGTTGGTGCTTCTTTTTTGGTTCAGCAGGTTTGCTAAGGTTTTTTTGTTTTGGGTTTGCTGACGAGTTGCTAATGTTCCATTTTATGTTATCTTTTTGGTTTTTTGGGTTGTTGGGCTTAGTGGTTTAATTTCTCTTGTAGCTTGGCATCATTGTAAAGGGTTTCAAGGCCCCTTCAAAACCTATTTTTCCTTATCAAAAACTTATTGAATCTGATTTTCTACTATACAATTTTTTTTATGTGCTTTTTACTTTTTGCATGTGGATTACCCTTAGAAAGAGGCTACTTATCTTTTCTTAAATGAAGTCTTTACATTTTCTGTCTACAAAAGGAATTTACTACTTGAAAACAAGTTCGTAAACTTCATACAAATTAAGATTGGTGTAAAAGGCCATCCCCGCAAATGTTGTTTGGTCTAGAATTATAATGGAAAATAGAAAATCTTGCTAGGAGAATAAAATATGTTTTCAATTGTCCAAGTACAACATATTATTACTGAAGCATTTCAAAGTTTAGGCATTTCAAATTCATGGATCTCCTTGGAGGCCACCCACCTAATATAAGAATAGTAAATTAGTATGAACCTTTAGTCATAAATTAAAATGCAATATAATATCTATATTTCTCTCACACATGAATATTTCATATAACCACATACCTTGTAAATGTGGACAATCAACTTATGGAATTCATTAAGTCAACTGTAAGACAAGAATCCCCCCTAATTTCCAATGGCATGATATTCTATCAAACACATTTATGAAAAGGTCAATAGTAATTTTTTCTCATGCAACAAAATATCAAAATAAATTTAGTGCTTAATCAATGTTGTCTCATCTATTTCCACCCACTTTCCTCTTAGTGATTTAGTATTTCTACATCATCCACATCCTCTCTCCATGGCCTCCTCTGTGAATAAAAATGTTTCCATAGAATATTTCACCACATTAACACTGAGAAGGAAGAAGCAACTAGTGGGACTGCAGTAAAAACTACTCTATCACACTAAGCGGTGGTCATTGCACTACTACACGCCAATGGTAGAAGACTTGCGAAAGTCACTGCAGCACCACTAGGAACAGAAGGAAGACTCACATGTCACCATAGAATATTTCACCACACTACCATTGAGAAGGATGAAGCACCTTATAGGACTGTAGTAAAATCTGCTCTACCACACCGAGCTGATGCGGTCACAAAAACAAGGCAGGAGTTGGAATTATTTCCAATGAAACTAGTCACTATACAACAATGCTAGTCACTCAATTAGGCACACTTGGCACCACCTTAAGTGCACCAAAATGATTACATTAATGGCCAAAATTCAGCACTTTGGTGTTAACTAACGCTGACTACTGAATCAAAATAAAAATTTTAAAAATTTCCCACGTGAAGGAAGAAATTAGATGACAAAAAAAGGGAAAATGCCACGTGAAGGAAGAGAGCAAGGTACTACCAGCAACTGATGAGAAATTTGATTTATTTTGTGACACCATAGGTAAGGTTGCAAATTTTTTTCTTGGTTGAATTTGTGATTGTTTAGTGCTCTTTGTATTGCATTTGAATTTGCGATTGTTTACTAGTTCATGGCCTAACCTTTCCAGGAAACCTCTAAATTGTCCCATCATTATAAATTGTAAAACTTTTGAGAAACCAACAAAAAAAATTTCCCTACCCATTTGAGCTTTGGATCAAAATATTATAGCATGAATCCAGGATGCACGAAGGAAGTCTGGTGAGCAGAGTACCTAGATATTTGAATTTTCTCATAAGATTATATCAAATTTATTAAACCATTTTTTTTATCAGTGATAATATTTTTATTTTATTTAAGATAAATCAAAATATACAAATCTCCAAATAAAAAGTTCTTCCAGCACCATCACATCATGTTTGTTAAAATAGAATAAAAACCTACAGATCAAAAATCCCTACCACAACCACCTAAAAACTATCCAACCAACTACTACCCAAAACCCAACTATTTACAGTATCAAAACCAAAAACAATGCTTAACCCCTTAAACTTATACATCAACATATAGCTTAAACATAGTAAACTATGCAAAAAATGAGCATTGAGTTTACACGAAAGTTCCAAAAGCGTTGTCCAGATGCAATGGCCACAATTCTATGAGTGACTTCACTTTCTTTCTTGGATGCAAACCCTTCTTCTCACACAGGTCCTCTCTGGCAATGCCTTTGAGTCCTGCTATTATCTCCTTAGTCTCCATTAATTCGATGCATAGTTTCAAAGCTTGCCACCCCCGTTCTGTACCCTCTCTCCACACAAATTTGGTTCTTCCTTCTGGCCACCTAATGAAAGGGCGATTTATCTCTGCTACTTCTGGGTCCACACCTTCCATGCCTTCACTCACATTAAAGCCTTGTCCTCGTACATCCCCTTCCAGGATACTCTCCATGTTCACTAAGAAATCCCTATGCACCAACTCTTTCATCACTTTCCTTACAACCTCCATCAACTCTCCTAAGTCCAGTCCCCACACCATGATCAGAGAGTATATATCCATATTAGTCCGATATTTGTGTTTCAAATCTTTGAATCCATTACCAAAATTATTTTCACAGATTGTGCCACCTTCACATCCTTGTACAAGAACAAGCCATAGAATCTCTTCACCATCACTTTTCCAACAAAAGGATCCAATTTCCTCCTCACTTTCAAAGTGAAGTTGGCCTCCATTTGTTCTCTAGTATCTTAGCCACCAGACTACTTCACACCACTGTCCTAACACTCTCCTTACTCCCACAAACCAAGAAACATCAAAGGAAATGCAAGGAAAAACTTCATTACATAGCAAATTATTAGCCATCACCATTAATTATGAATGTATGTCTAGCACTGACAACAAAACCTTCATCAATGCTTCATTTCCTTCAATAATTTTGAAAAAAATTCCTCTACTTACTAACTAACACCACCTTGCATTAAATGCAATAAAAAAAAATTACTCAAAAAAAAACTCCTCTAAAATCCTCAATTATAAATTCATCCACCTCTACAAACATTAAAGCCCATTTCGAGAGGGTATCTACTTCCATATTCCCTGTTCTCCTAACATTACTAATCTTATAATCCTCAAAAAGAGCTAATTCTTTAATAATTTTACTAATCACACCTTGCAAATGCCAAGACTCAATTCCTCCTTTTATTATTGCTTGGATGATTATCAAGGAATCACCCTCCACATCAATCCTTGTGGCCCCTAACTTCTTGACTAACTTAACAGTCCTAATGATATTTATATTTTATTTGTGCATGTTAAATTGAATTAGTATATGTTTCAGGACAAGGCCTCCAAGGCTAGGCTTGAGAAACTTCGTGCCACACATTGTAGTGGCCAGAAAGGTTTTATAGGCCTTGATCTATACATTTGTAAGTATATTTAATATGTTAAATGATTTTTTTTTTATTTCCTTGGAAAAAGTAAATGATTGCATATTAATTAGTTTAACTAGTCCATGTGCCATGTTTTGACAAGAGGAGAAATGTTGCTACCATCCAAAGCAATTTGAAAAGAATATGTTACAAAACAAAAAGTGGGATGATTTTGTAATTTGGATGGAGAAAAAGGTATCAATATAGTTGAGTTTCAATAACTTAGTTGGATATTGTTGTGTTAATATGTCAATTTGCATCTCTTTTGTTAAGTTGTTTATTGATGCATAGGATGAGTAAATAGAGCTCAAATCTTATGATTACAAGATGACCATTTATGTGCATAAATAAATAGTAGAAGGATGTAGATGAAATAAATTCATCTGACTTTATGCCTATTGGTAGGCATTCCTCTTGAATCTCTAATATCAGGTGCCTGAGACTTCCTTGTAGCTTTTCCTTTCATTGTTTCCTTTCCTCTTCACTATCAAACTCATCTCCTTTTTCCTTATCTGCATTTCTTGCTTGAAATTCTAATTCATCCCATGTTTTACCTTCCTCCTCTTTAGAATCTTCTTCTTCTTCATCCTCCTCTGACTCCACAAGAGATTCATCTTTTGAACCTTCCTCATCTGATTCTGATTCCTCTTCTACTTCAAAGGGTTTGTATCCTTGATCTGACTCTTCTGAATTATTAGAATCGGAATCACTAACTTCCATATTCAAAAATTCCCAACCACCATCTTCAATAAATTTATTTGGATCATCAGTAATAGTCTTCAAAATTGGCCACCAGTTCAAGTTCATTCTACTTTCATAATACTTTATATCCATGGAGTTCATCCATTCCTTGATGCCATCAAGTGAAGATTGAGGAATGGTGTACATGCGGAGTACATCCCACTTGACGTCTTTGAAAACAATAGCCATATCAAATTCCTTTTTCCCAAGTCCTACTCTCTCAAGGTTAACAATTATCAATCTCACTAATAGCGATTACTAAGAAAGGTAATTCCACCAACTCTACCAAATAGTTCACCATTGGAACAATAAAAGTAGAGGCTTTGAAAGGAACTCCATGAAAACCAAGCTCTCTAAATGGTATATCAAACTCTAGTTCAATTTTTTTTAGATGAGGCTACTCCCATAGCTCTCTTATTCGCTTGACAAATCCTTGGAACTCTGACTTCTTAACATTCAAAATATAAATGGAATGTCCTCAACAACCTGTAGAGCTATCAGAAAAAATTAACTAAAAACACAAACGTGCTCCCACACACAATGGCCTAATGGTTGGTTTTCATAGAAGTCAAACTATTGAAGTAACACTGATCGAGTTAAGATATATGCATCATTTGCATAAATAGTTGAAATGAGTAACAAATTTTAATCAATACATTGAATTTTGAGACATGTTGAAATAATAAAAAAAACATGTTTTGGGGAAAATATTAGCATTGTGGAGGAAGAATGCATTAACCCTAATAAAGCATTTTATTTTGTTCTTGATACACCATCTGTAAGTTTTCCTTGGATGATAGTACTAAATATCTATATGTTGTACCCCTTAAATGTCCTACATGTTACAAATATGGAATATCAATGCACAACTTTGTATTGAGTCCAAAGGTCAAGGCATTCTAAATAAGGGTAGCCAAACTTGATAAGGATGCCTTCACTATTACATGTATTGAAAATCCAGAATAGTCATGTAAAGACAACTACCTGTGAAAACCATAATCAATCAAATTATGCACATTCAAATCTAAGTTTGAAAGCTTGCATTTCAGTCCATGCATCTAATTCCTTGTTGAAGATTGAGGATGTCAACAAAAAATCTATAATAGCTCTTCTTAAACCATAGCTATTTTTAAAGTATAGTATTTCAAAATTCAAATCCACTTCTCAGCTAAGGAAAGGAGGTAGGATTGTCAGGTGCTACCTCAAATAGAGAGGCCATAGAAAACATTGAAATAGAAGATCCAATAAGTGAGACAACATATCTATAGACCATAGATAATAAGAATTCTTGCAATGCATAGATGCTTGTGATAGAAACAAAATGTGCTTACACATTGGCTAAATATATCCTCATCAAAATGACTAGAAAGAAATTTCAAATTTGTAAGTAAACTCTGACAGTCAAGAAAAACAGTCATAAAAATTGGAAGTAAACTTTGGCAGACATGTAGGTGAACTTAATTCATCTGACTTTATGCCTCTTAGAAGACATCAAGATCGACTCCCCTCCTAAAGTTTGGACCACATCCATTACCTCCACATAAAACTTGACATCCTTGGTCTTCTTGGTTCCCACACCATGATATGGTTATGAAAATGAAAATGAAGCAAAGTAATCACCTCCTTCTCCATTGGTTGGAAGAATGTATGCTTAATGTTTTGATACATGATATCAGCTCTCTTTTCTACTCTCATGGTTGAATAATAAAATCCATTATGGCGGGCCTCCAGAGTTACATTCATCTTTTGTCCTCTTCCACCAAATATTGGCCTAATCCACATGTCTGCTAGCCTAATTGGCTTTGTTTTTGAAAGCTGAAGTTTTTGGTCACTAGTGTAGCTCTCTCTGCCTTTTCAGACTCTTTCATTACTACAAATCATCTCTAGGATTTAATCATTTTTACCACATGGTTGATGTAATTTGAATCCTTGCATCTAAGGGAAATTTCCTTAACATAAATATTACTAGGGAATTTCAATGTTTTCATTGTAGAACTTGGCATTAAAGTTAGTACCTGCAACATTTGAAAATTATCCTTATATAATAATTCCCTCCATCTTGTTGGCTTGTAACACTCTTGATGGTGGCTACATGAAATATGATTATGATTCCTCTTCTACATTAGAGGGTTCATATCCTTAATTTGGATCTTTTGAATTATCAAAATCAGAATCACTAGCTTCCATATTCAAAAATTCCCAACCACCATCTTCAATAAATTTATCTAGATCATTAGTAATACTCTTCAAAATTGGTCACTAGTTCAAGTTCATTATTCTTTCATAATACTTTATATCCATGGAGTTCAGCCATTCCTTGATGCCATCAAGTGAAGATTGAGGAATGGTGTCAATGTGGAGTACATCCCACATGAAGTCTTTGAAAACAATAGCCATATCAAATGCCTTTTTCCCAAGTCCTACTCTCTTGAGGTTAACAATCTCAAACTCACTAATAGTGATTACTAAGAAAGATAATTCCACCAAATCTACCAAATAGTTTACCATAGGAACAATAAAAGTAGAGGCTTTGAAAGGAACTCCATGAAAACCAAGATCTCTAAATGGTATATCAAACTCTAGTTCAAAATATTTTAGATGAGGTTGCTCCCATAGCTCTCTTACTCGCTTGAATAATCCTTAAAACTCTGTATTGATTTTATTTTTCCTATCCCTCTCTTGTTGTTCTTCATTAATTTCATCAGGATCATACATTGACCTTCTTTTCCCTCCTAAAGTTTGGACCACATCTATTACCTCCACATAAAACTAGACATCCTTGGTCTTCTTGGTTCCCATGTCGTGATATGGTTATGCAAATGCAAATGGATATGGTTCTCCGCTGGCTGGAAGAATGCATGCTTAATGTTTCAATACATGATATCAACTCTCTCTTCTGCTCTCATGGTTGAATACTAAAATCCATTTTGGTGGGCCACCAGAGTTCCAATCATCTTTCTTCCTCTTCCACCAAATGCTAGCCTAATCCACAAGTCTGCCAGCCTAATTGGATTTTTTTTGAAAGCTGAAGTTTCTCCTAACTCACTAGTATTAGATGTAACTTTTTTGAAATTTTATTATTGTATGTGAACTTTGATATGATGTAATATGATTATGGTTTTGTCTTATATGTTGTAATATTAGATATATAATAGAAAAATAAATGATTACATGAAATAAATAATAACTTTTCATTTTAATTTTTTTTTTTGTAGAACACAAGTCTTCTAGAAGATCAAGATGATCCTCAACATGATATAGATCCACAAAATATTGGTTATGCTGATACAAATCACATGGTAGAGGATGATGATGATGCAAATATGGAAGACACTGAGGCTGATGATAATGATGATGATGACAATGATGATGATGATGATGATGATGATGATGGTGATGATGGTGATGATGATGATGATGATGATGAGACATTTAGTGATAGTAACTAGTGACATTCATGATCATATAGACTACATCATGGATCATTGTTGATATATCATTATGATGACTCTTTTCATGGTTACTATCATATGTATCATTTTCACAACCTACAATACTATATTGTTGAGTTGTATCATATTGGCATGTATCATTTTCACTATATCATTTGGACATGTATCATCTTGAATTGTATCAATTTGAGTTACATAATTTATCAATTTTATTTATATCATTTGTACATGTATCATTTTCACTTATGTCGACCATTGGACATGTATCATTTTGACATGTTTTTGATGTACCGACATATTTGAATTTCACTTGTTTTAGTTATATATGATGATGATATTATCAGTAATGACTTGTCAATTTATATATATTAAAAGTGGTCTATGATTTTTGGATGGATATTTATTAAGTATGATGATTTTAATTTACTGCTCAGGATGGATGTTGTCAAATTTAATTAAATTATAGATATTTGACTCACTTGTTTTAATTATAGATGATGATCATGTGTTACAATAATTATATTGTTATTTAATCATAAGAGCTAAATAATTAAATTACTTACTCTATAATCATATGATTTATTTAAGAAGCACAATATATTTAAATAATTAAATTGAAATAAAACATATTAAATTGATAAATGAAAGCAAAACAAGAAGTATTTTTTGAAGAAAAAAAAGGAAGCAACAATGGAAGCCAAACTAAAAGAAAACTAGAAGCAATCTTAGAAGCAAAACTAGAAGCAAAACTAGAAGAAAAACTGGAAGCAAAACTGGAAGTAAAACCAGAAACAAAATTGGAAGCAAAACTGAAAGCAAAACCAAAAACAAAACTAGAAGGAAACCTAGAAGCAAAATCAAAAGCAAAAATGGAAGCAAGACTAGAAGCAAACTTCGAAGCAAAACCAAAAGCAAAACTAGAAGCAAAATTGGAAGCAAAACTAGAAGCAAAACTAGAAAAAAAACTGGAAGCAAAATTGGAAGCAAACTTGGAAGCAAAACTGGAAGCAAAACCGGAAGAAAAATTGGAAGCAAACCTGGAAGCAAAATTGGAAGCAAACTTGGAAGAAAAAATGGAAGAAAACCTAGAGGCAAAATTGGAAGCAAAACTGGATGCAAAACTGGAAGCAAAACTAGAAGCAAAACTAGAAACAAAAATGGGAGTAGACATGGAAACAAAACCAGAAGCCAAATTGGGCACTAGTTTTAGCATAATTTCTGACATTACTTCCTAAAACTATTTTAGGTGCTAACAGAGGTGCTATGATTTTCCAGTGCTCAAGCCGATGCTAAATGTTGCAAAAAAATTGACACAAAATCCCATGTCAAGCTGAGCATGCCTATTTGTGCCGAGTTTAGTGCCAACCAAATTGTTTAATTCATAACTCAAAATACACTAAAATCTGGTGCAAAAGTTGGTGCTAATTCTTTTTGTGCTATTGTGAATACATTTGACATAACCAAGAACACATCAGTTGCATCATCATTTACATACATTAGAAAACACATCAGTTGCATCATCATTTGCATACATTAGAAAACACATCAGTTGCATCATCATTTGCATACATAAAAAACACATTAGTTGCATCATCATTTGCTTACATTAGAAAACACATCAGTTGCATCATCATTTGCATACATTAGAAAACACATCAATTACATCATCATTTCCATTCATCCATCTATGCATCACATCATGATATCCACATCAAAAAACACAAAAATAAGTGCATTACATATCACTTGCATAACCCAGATCATTTCATAAAACATGACATGACATAAGAAGATTGAAAGGAATATCCAACAGAGTAAGATTTCCAAGAAGAGAAAGTTGCTAAAAAACATGACATTGCATAAGAAGATTGAAAGATATATCCAACAAAGTAAGATTTCCAAGAAGAAAAATTTGCTAAGAAACATGACTAGTCAATAAAGATATAATGTCATTGTTATGAACATCTAAAACCAGTAGTGAAGATAAATTTTTTATTACTCAAATCCAAGACTGACAAAGGACTAACTGGATCAGCATAATCATCACATAAGCATCACATCATTTGCATAACCAAATCCATCTCACATAGCATAAAAACATCATCCATAAAACATATACAATCATCAATCATACATTATCATATCACCATTGCATACATCATCTCATCATTACATAATCATTGCATAATCATCATAATCATCATGATCATCATCATATAAACATCATAAACACATAGAACTATACACCATTACATTATCATACAATCATCCATTCATTGCATCATCTATTTACATTATAAAGTAGAAAAACATCAAATGCATCACATCTCATGGGCATAATAAAATCCTTCACATGCATTATAGGCATCATTCATAAAGCATCATAGAATCATAACACATCAGTCGCATCATCATTTGCATCCATAACATATCATATATAATAAAAATTAAGTGCATCCATCATAATCACCATGATCATCATCATATAGACACATAGATCGATAATCATCACTGCATAACATATAACCTCAAAATCATAATGTCAAAGTGTACAAGGATATCCAAAGGTATAAAGAGATACATTAATATAAAAAATGGTAGTGTATCATAATGTCTCAAATCAAGAGCTACATCATCAATGTCTCAAATGCATCAGTGTATACATGTCCAAAGTACATCAGAAAATCATAAATCAAAGCTATGTCGTGCTCCCCCCAGATGGTGCCAGCATCATTGAACCAATACCCCCTGCACTAGATGGACCTGCAGCAGCATCTCTCTCATCTCCCAGAAGTGGTTGTGTAACACCTCTGCTAGTGGTTTGAGACTGGGACCTACCTAACTAGGATTGTGCAAAACTCTCTTTCCGCTCTAGAGGAATTGCATCATGATATCTCACTCTGTAAAACTTTTCCTCTTGCGTGTTATGATGTATCTCTCTGAAATAGTATGCTACACCAGTATCCTCTAAAGCTCACTATAATCTCTTGAAGATACCCTCAGCCTATTCCACCTGTTGTCTCAAGTTGTCCCTCCGAGTAGTTAGTGTAGCAATCTCTCCCTACATCTATACATGTGTCTAACCCTAGGCCTAGACCTGTGCAAGTTGAGCCTATGTTTACTGAACCTATTGTCTCACAGCATCCCTCTTAGTCGTCAGTGTCTGAATCTGTCACTGTGCTTGTGCTAGCAAAGCCTGCACCTGATCAAGCTGACCCTATAGTGTCTATACCTGCACTCATAAGGCAACAATATAAGCCTACTGTTGTTGTGAGGGTAGTCGAATCTCCACATGTTGTTGTGATGCCACAACTAATTATCGCCTCTTGCGAGGCACTCTCATCTCTCAAACATCTAGACCTAGTCCTCCTCCACCCTCATCTCCTCCCCCATCACCTCCATCATCATCTCTACCTCCTCCATCTCCATGACCACCCACATCATCATTGCTATCATCCTCCTCCTCTTCCTCCTCTCTCCACCACCTATGCCCATGACCTATTGATCTCTCCTCCTCTAATATGGCACTAGCTCATCTAGGATGGTGATCTATGTGAATGGATCTAAGAATAGATATTGTGCATACTCCTATGATATCGGAGCCTCAATGATCTCTGGGTGTACATCCCAAATAATGGATTGTAAACCCTGAAAATGTTGCACTATTGCATCATAAGACAAAATAGGTCCCCACTTTGTCACATCTATCTGATGTCATGCATAATGTGCCACTCCTTATGGAATCCCTTACACACTTCCATACTACCTCAGTACCCTTAGCAGAAAGAATCTCTCAATAATGAACCAAGTCCGCCCAATCAGGTACATGGACTAACAAAAAACTACATCTCAGTGTCATCCTCCAACTGCTACTCACAATCAAGATAGGGCTGCCATGTCACTGACTCGAGATCATCAAGTGTCCTCCTCTAGTACTCCAATTTTCCCAGCCTAGGCTGAGCAGCTAGACCTACATAAATGTGTACATAGGGTCTCCTGGCAGGTCACTGCCTATCTTCAACTAGACAAGTGACCGCTATATTCTCACAAGCCTAAACCTAAAGCAATGTAACCCCAGTTGTTAAACTAGCCCCACGAATATAGACCACCTAGTGTAAATCATGGTATCAATGAGCAAGCATGCAACATCCTCATGCTTATCTATTTCCCTAAGCAATCATGCTCTTCAGAATCCTCCCCCATCTAACTGAGAGTCCCTTTGACCTGCTGTTAATACAAAGGAACCCTCCAATGAATCCGACGAGTACAAAAGGCAATGTGGCATAAGCATCCACCATATCCCTCCAAGGAATCTCATAACCACATATTTGGTCATCCTCAAATACTCTGCATAGTGCATCAGTCTCACCTTGCTCTTGAGAATCATACAAGACCGACTCTCCAACCATAGGTATCCATAGAATCTAATATACATCCTCTAGTGTCACTGTCATCTCATTAGTGGGTAAGTGAAAGGTGTTATGCTCACTATGCCACCTCTCTCCTAAAGTTTTCAATAGACCCCTGTTAATCCTAATCTAGGGAATATCTATCAGAGATGACAATCCACATCGTGCAATCACAGCTACCTTAGGCTGCGTCAGGTGGGGTATTAAATCCCATGTTTGAGGGAAACACTCTCTAATCTGCAAACTCATCAATGACTCCTATCATCACAAAAACACAAATCATCCAATCCATCAATTGACATTGATCAACATATCAATTAATCAAAATCAATCAACCTATCAATCTAATCAACTCTGGTGAAACTTTGATCAAATCTCGTGAGCATCAATCTATCATTCAACCTCGCCTATCATGAGGTTTATCAATCAATCTGACCTCGCCTATCATAAGTTTTATCAATCAATTTGACCTTGACTACCATGAGGTTCATCAATCAATTCAACCTTTCCTATCATGAGGTTTATCAATCAAATCCATGCACCTCACCTATCATGAGGTCAATCAATCAATCAAGCTATCCTTGATCTTGTCCTATCCTACGGTCAATTAATTAGTATCAATCATTAAATGTCACCTATCATGAGATCAATGGACATCTAATCTATCAACATCATCAATTAGTATCGAATGAAAGGTTGACGTGATAAAAAATCATCAAAATCAAGGAGTCTAATAAAAAATTCCATCATTCTGAATTAAAAATCATTAGTACTTGAGTATGTGTAGGACCATGATGGGCCAAAAAGTAGTAATAGAATGGTTATGTGGCTGATGACTTTTTTTTTACCCAAAATTGATGAAACAAAAATAGTTTTTAAAGGATATTCTTAGCTTTCCACCAATATAAATTATGCTTTACTTTGAATTTAATAAGTAATTATTATTCATTTTCTATTTGAATTACAACTAAAGTCCTAATTGATAGGTTCATTGAAAAAAATCTATAGCTTTCAAATGGTATCACATTTTTTAAATCCAACACATGCATCGCATTCTATGCTTCACATACTATAGGATTAAAAAAAGAAAAAATGAATTTCATGAAGTATTGACCAAGTTAAGGTGGTTAGACATACAACTTTTGATATTTTTTAAAAGTTGTAATAAAAAAATAAAAATTAATTATTTACTTCTAAAAAAATTACAAAAGAATTTGAATCACATTGGGACATGAGTCCTCTACTTATATCTTAAATTTTATAAAAAAAATATTATCATTTTATTGTGGCTAGGGTGGTCAGACAGACACCTACTTCTTATTTTTTCCCTAAAATTTAAGTACTACTGCATTGAAATTTCAATTTTTCACCAAATAGATTTTTTTTTTAAACAAACCTAGTAGTTTAAAAACTACATTCAATTTGCTACAGGTTCTATTCTTACATATTTTTGAAATAATATAGATAACTTATTCAATTTTTTACGTCAAGTTGCCTAACTCTGGTTTTTTTGAATTTTTTGCCACTTAAGGGCCTATTTTTTCCATGATGATCCTTCACATACCCATACACTAAAATAGTCCTTCAATGCGCTGAAAGACTCTATGTGCCAGAAAAATTCATTAATGTGCCATAACAGAGTTTCTATGCACTAAACTATTCGATGCACTACATCATCTCATCAATGCGCTAAACCCCTCTACCAAAGTGCTAAATTCACCTATGTGCTACAACAGTTATCCAATGCAATACTTCATGCCATCTAAGCCCTAAATCTCCTATGTGTTAATCTATTTACATGATGCACTAAACTCCTAATCCTATGCACTAGACTCACAAATGCATTACAACAGTTACCCTATGTGTTAAACCCCTAACCCTAAGCGTTAATCTATCCTATGTGCTATAACAGATATGCTATGTGCTACTACGGTGTTTGAATGCACTAAAACAGTAATAACCAAATTTAAACATGAAAATGACCAGAAAAATGAAATGCACAAATTATGAGGTAGGTTTTCTAGGTACATACTAGAGGTCTGTATGCTATCGGGTAGTTGTGATGTTTGACGCACTCAAATTGATGTGTATGATAAGGGATCACCATTTTGCCAAATTTGTACAAATCACTCAATCACTCTCAAATTTTTCAAAATGCAAATGCTCAAATGAACTTCTAATCACTCTTTTTAACCTTTTAAATGTTAATTAAGTGGGATTTTTGTGGGGTCAATTTATTTTATTTTCAAAGGGGTTGTAATTCATCAAATCATCACCTGGTGGCTTTAACATCATTTTTCGGGAGATAAATCATTTCAAAAGCATAAAATTTTGAGATCATCAAATCATCAAAAAATCACCAAAATTTCTAAAAATTCCAAAAAATCCTAAAAATTCATAAATTCACCAATTTATCTCTCGAGGGGGCATATATCTATCATCACCTAAAAATCAGTGTCTGCAGCATCAAAAATATTTTTTTGTCAACATGAGCAGCAAATTTTTCTTTGAAGCAACGTGTAAATACATTACTTTAAAGCGGGGCAAAATGTATACACCTAAAATTAGTCAAGACAATTAATTAATTAAATACTAGCTATTTAATTAATAAACTCTTTTATTTCATCTACTTATAAATAAATTCTCAATTTATTTATATAGTTCACACTTTTCTAAATTCTTCACCCTAAACCATATTCTTCTAAATTTAATTAAATAAACAGATGACTATAGTTTGTTTTTATTTAATTAAATATATTCTCACTAAGTTTGAATAATTTCAAATTCAAATTTAGTCACATGAATACAACACTTTTTGGCCATGTCATCAAATGTCACATGTAATTAAATATGACTAATATTTAAAATACATTTATCTTCAACAAAATTTTAACACATGGCTTATTTCTCACACACTTTATTCCTTCATCCATTTGGCATGTTTCCCTTGGTCAAGGGGATATCCTCCTTGATTCTTCCATCTCCACCGTTCATCTCTCATGTCAAAATTTGGACCATCAATCACTGCCACATCACAAGATGCTTTGGAAATCCTATAAATACAACCCTTTGCTACAAAATTTATCATCACATCTTTTAGTAAACTTATTATGCATGAATAGCATTGGAGCATTCATAGTTGGAGCATTTAGCATTGTTTAGCATTGTTTAGCATTTTAACAATTAGATTTGCTTTGTCATTCTAACTTAGAATCATGTCATAGTTCATATTTGCATATTAGTTATCATCTTAGATGTCATATAGCATTTCCATTATATTATTTAACATCATTATCATTGTATAATCTTCATTTTATCACAACAACATTTAATATCATAGTATGATGGCTTTTATCACATAGTTTCATGTAGGAACTTAGATTTCTTTCATTTTGAATAGCATCTCATTTCTCAAGTTGTCATTCTAACAATCATAATACACATACAAATTTGAGAGCCAAATGATTTAATGAATCCTTGAGAATAGAGAACAATGGAATGTCTTCAGAGATTTGTTTTGTTGCAAGTAGATTAGTTCTTTAATTCAGATCTTTAGTGTAATACATCTCATTGATGTTTGTGTGTTTTATTAGTGATTTGCTAACTCCCACAAATTCACACATACAGTATTCATGCAGTATCAAAGACACCAAGAAAACATGAATAAGATAGAAAATATTTTTTAATTTCCCCTCATGAACTATATAAATGAAGGAAATATGGTTTCTTTTGAACTAAAGAAAGAGAAAGTATCCACGACAAAAAAGCACCAAAAAGCATGAATATGACCACAATTTTTTTTTAATTTCAAGACCCTAGCAAGGAAACTCCAAAATAACTCCTCCAACCATCTCCGCCATTCTGAACTGCAACTCTCACAACCTCATTTTGCTCATAAACACATTGCAAAAGAAAAAAAACCCAACTAACATATACAACTTTGCATTGAAATGTAAGAATCAACTCTAATGCAGTCTAAACAACTTGGGATATTTGGAGTAAAAATCCATAGTAGATGCAATGAAGAAGACACCATCATAGCCCAAAATGGGTGAATCAAAATTGTCTTCCATGCTAAGATCGATTAGTCTCTGTAATATCCCTCCTATGACCAGAAACGACAACACAAATACTAGGTTGTAGTTATAGCAACTATAAGTTGAGAGTTGGAATTCTTGCTCATAATAAGAGAAGGAAGATGAGATATATCCAGCTAAAGCACAATTTTTTTTTGCTAAAGTGCCAAGTGAGGACATAGTGGGAATTTATATCCTTGATCTTCCTCTTAGTTAAAATCCTATGGCCATTTCCATTTGCAGTAGCAATAACATTGGTTGCTACCTCCTCCTCTAGCTTAAATAGCAGTGACTCCAAATCATTCAAAACTATGCAAACATCTTTTATGATTATGTCAGTCAAAAATATCTCTTACTCTTGACTCGACCATAGTTATCACATCTCCTCCTTTGTACAACCTCCATACCTACATCTGACATCAAAAATCACACATCATTAATTCATTTTTATTTTGGCATCTAGTATTGAAAACCATTATTGAATACAAATATCTCTTATTCAAAAATCAGTATTAAAAACCATTATTTTTATTTTTATTTTGGTGTCTGGCATTGAAAACTATTATTCAAAAATCTCTTTTAATCTTGACTCAACCATAGTTATCACATCTCCTCCTCTATTCGACCCCCATGTTGAGATCTGGCATCACAAATCACACATCATTAAACGATTTTATTTTGGCATCTGGCATTGAAAAACTTTATTGATGTTTGTGATGGGAAAGATTGAGATATGCATTCTTCCTTTTGCTCATGATCTTGAGCAATAGCACCCCAAAGCTAAAAACATCATCTTTAACTGATAACCATTCTTACATTCCATACTTTGGAGCCATGTAACTACTACCCACAAGTAGAACCTCACTCAAAAAACAAATAAAATTAGGAGAGATATCAACAAAAGGAAGAAGAGGATCATCAAATCCTTCGTAAGAAAAAAGGAGACCTTACCTTTGTGCTTTGCTAAAGTGAAATACTCTAACATTTTCTACTCTCTTAAAAGATTGTATGTGACTATTCATGTAGCATGCATTAGATTCTCATGCAGTATTGTTCCTTTCTTTGCACTCCTCAAAGCTAAAAACTTATAACACATTCCCCTATTGCCTTCAGCATTAAACCATCTTTATTTTTGTAGGTGCATTGCAGGCTTCGTGTCCTTTGTGTTTGTTTGTTACATTGTTGTTTTAAATAGATTTTATGCAATTTTATGAAACATTTTTTTCGTGAGCACATTTAACACCCACGTTTCATGCATTGTTGAGCTTGACCTATATTTGGATGTCAATTTTTTTTGGAGAATTTTTTGTTTACATCAGGTTTATGCTTTCATTGTAGAGCCTCTCGGCTAATAAATAAAATTATATATATACAAATTAAATTAGCATATAGATATAATACGTTATATAATATATATAAATATATAATTATTAAATACAAATTAACTTATCATATAAATACAATTATATATATTATATTTTCTAATGCAAATGATTAAATATAGATATATAATAATTATGTATTTATTTTTAATTAAAAGGTGAAGCCTATATATTTATATTGATATAATAATAATTAGTTATAAAATATCATTGAGGCTATAAAATCCAAATGTTACTCTATTTCAAACTATCATGCTCAAAAGAAAAGACTCTTAAAGCCATATGTTACATACTATTAGCTTGCAATTCTCATATAATTTTGACGAACCTCCCCAACATTTTGAGAGATGACTATAAAAACTAGAATTTGACATATTACCCCAACAACCAAAGCTCCATATTATCCCATCATATTAAGAAAAGAGCATACAAAACTAGAGGATTTTGTAGAAAATTTTAAAAACCCGGCCTTTACATGACAATATTCGATGAGACCTAACCCAACCCATAACTAAATAATACTAGAAACAAATTTTAACAAATACCCACAAACCCAAAAATTCAATATTGTGAATATTAAGAAAGTTTGGTGGTTGGATCTCCATTTAGAAGTGTTGTAGCATTAATAATGTTTAGGAAAATGCCCTAGGGAGGTCTTGTGGAAGCTGGAAATAGTCAATTATAGTTTACACTGTGGTCGCAAGCCTTCCAAAATGCTAATAACAGTCAATAAAATGTGTACAAACAACAAAAGATGTTGATGCTACTTTCCCAAAGTGTTATTGTAACCTCCTCCAATGTTGGTACACCCAAATATGGCCTAGAATTGGGAAAAAATAGCAATAGTCAAGAAAAAATTTCCCTTTCAAGCAATGGCATTGCCAAGGAAAGTAGCTAGAAATGTTGATGTGAGCATAAATGAAGACAAACCCTCTTCGAAAACCTCCAAAGAGATGGCACTGTCACTAAATCTATGAAATGTGCAACATATGATGATGGATTCACATCCTCAAAAATCCTCCAAATTGACCAGATGAACATAGTTCATGCCATGATGCTTCTGGTGATCTTCAAAATTTTGGTGCATAGGAGGATAAGCATTTAGGTTTGGAACCTACATTAACAATTACGTTCTGTTTGACTAACTCTTGTACATTTCTCAACCCACAATTCTGGAATTTATGTCCATGACTTGTTGGGTGTACCTAATTTGCTACATTTAAAATGAATGCCTCATAACATCAAGCAAAGAAAAATATACAGAGCCAATCACAATTCTATTATCTTGCAGAAATTCATCCTTAACACCCTACAATGTATCTTGAAGAATTAGTAATAAAACATTTTCCTTTGTTCCCTTAGAATTTACAATCGACCTCTAAGCAGGAAGTGTTGTCCTCTAAATACACCACTTGAGAATCATAACCCATATTTTGAAAAATTGCATTAAATGCCATTTGAAATGTGATAGATTATTTAGCCAAAAAAAAAGATAGATGATAGTTAGAGCCCTTCTACCAAACTAAATACAATTAACGATGTATTCATTTTTGGAAATCTCATGTAAATCAGGGCAGGGGCTTAAATCCAAATCACTAACCATCAAACACAAGTCTATTTTCTGACACCCCTTGTTTGCTAGGCATACTACTAACATATTACCCTCCCTATATGCATGTGAAATTTGGAAGGATTCAAATTCATCAATCAATTTCTATACTGATTGTAAGACATATCTTATGTGCCAATAATGACTTACCCTTGATTTGTATGCATTAATTATCATTAAGGAATCTCCCTCAATGTGGATATTACTTATATTGAGCCACCTTGCAACTTGGAGACCATAAAGGAGATCCATTGCCTCTATTACATTGTTGGTACCCAGAGGAAGAGATATTGATCTAATTTCCCTAACTACACCCCTAGAATCCCTAATGCAAACACCTGCCCCTAAAACACCAAGATTCCCTCTCAGGGCTCCATCAAAATTAAGCTTATGATAACCAATTGATGTGAGATGCCACTTGATAGTACTCCTATATATTTTTGGCTTATAAGGAAGCATCATGCTACCATTGAATAGCAACTTTATACCCTGCCAATTATTCATAATCTCATTATCCCATGAAGTAAACAAGGAGCTAATGTTCTTTTGTCTCTGAACACAAACATTAAGTTCTTCAATGATTGATTTCTCAATAATTACATGAACATTTGGAGTAGGGGAAGATTCTTTTTCTAAAAATATGTTTGTTTCATTCCCACCAAATAGACCAAAGCACTATAGTTGGAATCAGTCACCAATACAAGCAAAAAAGGAAGACTTGTATAGAATGGGCCACGAGGAAAACAAATCCCAAACTGATTTGGGTAGTGGAGCATGGAAGTGTAATTTTTACAATACAAATGACCAACAATTGTAAGAGAAAGGACAGTTAAGGAAAAGATGATCCAGGTCTTCCAGACTAGTACCACACAAGACACAATTGAAGGAATCAACAATACTTAATTTGGAAAGATGATCACTTGTGAGCACCCTATTGGTGTAATTAATTAATTATTACACTAGCATAAGTTAACTTAGGTCTTTCATTTAATTAATTAAGTCCTAGGTTGCATTATTAGATAAATCATTTAATAAATAAATGGGATAATATTCCCTTCCTTGTTTGGTAGGATAAGATTCCTTCTAGAAGATGAGTTGTCCTTCTAGAACTTATCTCAACATTTAATAATCATCTAGATAGGGTTCACATGTTGTCACATGTTGTTAGATCAAGACATATGGCAAAATCTCATACATTTTAGGTTTTCTCTCATGCCTATATAATCAGGCATCTTGTACATTTGTAATCATGTCATATTCAATTTGGCATCCTTGCATCTTAATGATAGCATGATTTTTCTGCCATTTCTCTCTTGTGGAAGTTTTGTCTTGCAGGTGATTCTAGGGGGTTTGAGGAGTTCACCTAAACTCCTACACACCCCACCTCTTAACACTAACCATGCAAAACTTCCAACCATTGGTAAAACAACACAATTCCAACAAAATGAATATGCATGCTAAGAAGAATAATGAGCCTCTCTATTTAAGACCACTTTGTAACCTTGCTTAACTGAATAGTAGTAATTCTTGGATAGAGCCCAAATGACACGATCTGCCTTCCCTAAGAAGAAAACTATCCTTTCAACCAAAATATGACCTAGAAGTAACTTCTAAACTTGTGATATTTGATAACTAGAGAGATCTTTCCAACATACCTTCCTTGAAGAATGATCAACTAACCTAACATAATCAACTAACTTAGTGCCCATAGATGAGATAGAATTGGTATAGCAAACTAAAGCTCTTGAACATGGCACAATGGTAGATAATTTTTCCAAGAATCTTCCCAAAATTTTACATCCACACCATTGTTGACTTCCCAAGAGAGGTATGAAGTCACCACTGATCTACAAGACAAAATAACAAAAAAATAACATAATAAAAAAATTAATTTTATTATAATTAGTGATCAATGTATTTAAATAAATTGATATTAAAATAACATATAAAAAAATTAATACTTGAATTGACCTTGGGAGAGAGAGCAAGAGAGAAGGGAAAAGAAAGAGAGATAGAGGGGAATACAATTCTCTATAGAGATAGGTATATATATAAAGAGAGAGAAATTTAAATTATTGACAATGAGAGAGAGATCTTAAGGGAAAGAAACAAAAAGACATAGAGAGATTCATGGATAAAGAGGGAATGAGATAAATAGTGAGAGAAACTATCAAGTTTATTTTTAAAATAATATTATATTTAAAAATTATTATATATTATATATTACAATACAAATTATTAGATATAATTTATAATAAATTTTATAGCAATTTAAATTAACATATAATGAATTGAATAACTTGATTGATCAAAAGAGAGGGTATAAATATGACCTAAAGTTAGGAACAAAGAAATGGAGAGAGAAAAGGGGGAGCAAGAAAAGTGATAAAGAGATAGAGGAATATAGAAGGGAAGACAAATACAAAGAGAAATAGAACATTTATATTTTTATCTACCACTCTATCTCTATTCATATCTCTCTCACTCATATATACACACACATTCTCTATTTCTCCCTCCTTATCTCTCTCTATATATCTATCTATATTTCCCATTTCCATCTCTCTTCCTCACCTCTTTATACATCTCTCTAATGCATGTCTATGTCTTTATCTATCTCTATTACTCCCCATCTCTATCTTTATCTTTCTATCTCTCCCTATCTCTCTATATTTTTCTCTCTTTTGGATCTCTATCTATCTCCTCTCCTCTCTATCATTATTTCTCCCTCTCCATCTCTAGCTCAATCTTCCTCCCTATCTCTATCTCCTAATCCCTCTCTCTCACACTCTTTCCCCTCGATCTCTCCCTATTTTTTTCCCTATTTATCCCTCTCTCTCCCTTTCTCCCTATTGTAAAAATAACATGAACCTATTGGTAATGGAGCCTGATTATCTTCCTCATTTAGAGGTTTTATATTAGATTTTTTTTATCTTTCTGAGTAGATGCATTGATTTGAATCTATTACCTCTCCATTGATACAATTGCACAAACAACATCATTTGATAAATGACCTACCAATTGTTCAACCTCATGTGCTACATAAATGTATGCAACTAATAGACCAAAAAAATTCCTCATTGACCTTCCACACCTCTTCGGTGTACCCATTGCACACCAAGGTGTGGTTTCTAGTTTATATAGGTATCTGATTAATTTATATAGTACACACCAAATTCCTTTTGATGCATTCTATCAAACATGTTCATGCACTTTGCATATGATTCCTCTTTCTACATACAGGCCTACTAGAGCAATAGCAATTACAACATCTATTCAAATTCATGTATCCTTTATGCTTAGGTAGATTTCCACACCCTGTTCCAGAACTCCCAAAGCTCAAGTTGTCTGGTAAAGGCTATGGAGTCGAGTTGCATTTTCCTGAAAGATTCTAAAACCATTTCAACAAAGACATTTTATGCATATATTGCTAGCATAGAAATTGTATGTTCAAATGATACTATGGCTGGAAATATAATATGTAGCAAATGATCACATGACATACTTTTGAAATACATTGATTTATAGACCAAACCTATAATTTAAACATAATTATTTGGATACAGATGATTACAATATAGTATGAATGGTATCACAGTGATATTTAAAGTGTAGTTCCCCTTAGTTTTCTTTTGTTTCTGGTAGTTACATATTTGGACTTGATGATACCTATTTGATGACATTTGGATACTATGATACTTTTGATGCTCTGATATCATGTGTAACGCCCCCACCATGAACCCTATGCATTATCCTACATAAACACCACCAAAGACAAGTTCAAGGTGTTAGATGAGGTCAACAAGGGAGAACATAAAATTCAAATCTATACATCTAAGACAACTTAAAGGGATCTTTTATATACCCAGAGCACCCAGTGGTATGTAAAAGATTCTAATCTATTATGGAAAAGGCTATAAGTTCACACCATTATTTGTTAGCCTTTTGAGATATTTGAGAGGATTGGTCTTATAGCACACCATCTTGCTTGGTCACCCAATCTCTCACACATTCATGATGTGTTTCATGTATCAATTCTTAGACCCTATCATCCAGATATATCTCATGTCCTTGATTGGAATGCATTACAGGTAGAGGGTCAATAGCTAGCTTTGGAGCCCATGGGCGTCATACAACACATGAGACTCACACTCAGGGGATGAGACATTGAGCAAGTTAGGGTATAGTAGGATCCAAATGATGAGTCTTCTGCTACCTAGGAGGATGCTTTGAGGATGAGAAAGTTATATCCATATATGTTTGTAGGCTTCTAGGAGTAAGCTTGGTCTTAGGGGGGGAGGATGTAGTGCCCCTTAGTTTGCTTTTGTTTCTGGAAGTTACATACATGTATTTGGACTTGATGATACATATTTGATGAAATTTGGATACTATGACACTTTTGATGCGTTGATACCATGTGTAACGCCCCCACCATGAACCCTAGGCATTATCCTACACAAACACCACCAAAGACAAGTTCAGGGTGTTAGATGAGGTCAACGAGGGAGAACATAAACTTCAAATATACACATCTAAGACAACTTAATGGGCTCTTTTATATACCCAGAGCCCAAGTTCAAACACTAGGTTCTCTAGGTATATAAAAGAGACCATTAAGGTGTCTTAGATGTATATATTTTAATTTTGCATTCTCCCTTGTTGACCTCATCTAACACCTCGAACTTGTCTTTGGTGGTGTCTATGTAGGATAATACCTAGGGTTCATGGCGAGGGAATTACATAAAGATTGATGATCTAAAATATTATAATTTTTAGAAAAATCCAAGCTAATACTCTAAATAAATTTCAGCACTAAAGATATCCAGTATGAATCTTTATGTGCACTTTGTTTAATAAATATATTTTATCTACTTCTTGAGTTATGAGCACATTTTCCAAATCACAACAAATCAATATAGAAACTACATTTTTATATGATAACATGACTAGAAAATTGCAATATAATATTCAACTAAGTATCTTGAAGCATATTCTTGAAATCTCCCTATTGAGCATTTTCTTTCTACCAATGCAAACCATCTTACAAACAAGACCATAATGAGAAAGAATATACTCTCTGATTCATATTTGAAGGTGAGAAATTTCCTATAATAACTAGTAAGTAGCTATTTTGGATCATGTATTTGTAAAGCATTCATCTGAAAGGAAGCTAGGTACACGAAAAAGCTTCGAACACTAATCTATTAGAGGAGAGAATGTGCAAATTTTACAATTTCAAACCCTTAAACAACTACAATAAAGAAGATGCACATTATAGTTATAGATAAAACATCAAAAGAGATACAATACAAACACATAACACCAAATATATGTGGGGAAAACCCTTTAAAAAAAATCCCACACTCCAAAAGCCTAAACAATGTATTATTTGTAAACAATAGTTACAGTACACTTGTAGTGAAAGCTTCTACATGAATTTATCCATGTTACAATTCTGGAGTAAATCCAACAACATAACAGTACCTCAACACAACTTCATAATACTCCAAAATACACAAGTGCTCAATATATAAGAGCTTACAATGCATAAAATAAACATTTCTAAAACAACTACCAAAGTCTAAAGATGTAACATGGAAAGCACCAAAAATACAACAGAAACACAACAGTAAGTTTCTAAATTGTCACATGAGATTCCTTAGGATCAGCTTGAAATATTGCAACAATGCATATGACATTCATGATATCTAGTTTAGTTTGAGTCAAATAGAGCAATCCACCAAGAATGGATCTGTATCTAGTTTGATTTGTTTTAGGAGAATCATCATCTTGTGTCAACTTACATCCGGTCACCATAGGTGTACCATCTGGCTTTGAATCTTCCATACCAAACTTCTTTAGCAGTTCTTTCACATATTTGGACTGAGATATAAAGATCCTTCTATCTAGCTGATTAATTTGCAGTCCCAAAAATAATTTCATTTCTCCAATCATAGACATCTCAAACTCACTCTGTATCTCATCAGCATTCATGCACAAACTATCATCTCCTCCAAAAATTATATCGTCAACAAAGACTTCAACAATCAAATCTTTATCATGATCAATCCTAAAATACAAATTACTACCAGCAGTACCTTTATTAAATCCAAGCTTCAACAAATACTTATCCAATCTGACATACCATGCTCTTGGGGCTTGCTTAAGTCCATTCAATGCTTTCTTCAATCAGAAAACCATATCTCCCTATTCAGTCAATTGAAATCCATTAGGTTGCTCAACATACACTTCTTCCAGTTCACCATTTAGAAATGTTGACTTGACATCCATCTGATAAACCTTGAATTTTTTGTAAGCAACATAAGCAAGAAATAGTCTCACAACTTCAATCCTAGCAACAAGAGAAAAAGTTTCTTCAAATTCAATTCCTTCCATTTGAGAATATCCTTTGCACACAAGTCTTGCTTTGTTTCTAATAACTTCACCTTGCTCATTCAGTTTGTTCTGAAAGACCCATTTAGTTCTAATTACATTTTTGTCCTTAGGTCTAGGAACAAGAATCCATGTATCATTCTTCTCAATTTGCAGTAGTTCTTCTTGCATTGCTTCCACCCAATGTTCATCTTTGCAAGCTTCATTGATATTATTATGCTCAATCTTTGAGATCAAACATTATTCTTTTGCAATTCTTATCCTAGTTTGAACACCTTTGTTATTATCACCTATAATACGATATTTTGATGATTTAGTCTTCCATGCCTTGGAGTCTTAGGATGTTCTTGAACTTTAGGCTTTTGTGATCTCACTTCTACACTTTGACTAGTTCCTTCCTCTTGATTTTCCTGATTCACTGAAATGATCTAAACTTGATTTTGAGTTTTAACTTTCTTTACTTTATTTGAACTGTCATTCTGACCATCTGAATCATATCTATAGGTTTTGGATGGTCTAAATGTGTCTTCATCAACCTTGACATTAGCAATTTCAACTACTTTCCTCAATATCTTATTGTAGCACCGCTAGGATTTACTTTTAGTGGAATAACCAAGAAAGATTCATTCATCACTTCTAGCATCAAACTTTCCTATATCTTCATCTCTTTTGATATGGCATTTACTCCTAGAGATTTTGAAGTATCTAACAATAGGATTATGACCAAACCATAGCTCATAAGGGTTCTTACCGGTATCACTTTGACATGTACCTAATTGAGAGTGTAAATGACAGTACTCATAACTTCTCTTCAATAGAAATGAAGAACATTTCCTTCCATCATCATTGTCCTAGCAGTTTCTTGAATTATCCTACTCTTCCTTTCTAGAACTCCATTGTGCTGAGGGGTCTGCAAGGTAGATAATTGTCACTTTACCCCATGCTCATCACAAAAACAATTAAACTCACCTGAAATGAATTCACCACCTCTATCTAATCTCAAACATTTAATATTCAAACCTGTCTTTGTCTCAGCCCTAGCCTTAAAAATCTTGAATTTCTCTAGAGCTTCAGATTTTTCCCTCAAGAGAGTAACCCACATCTTTCAGGAATAATCATCAATAAGTAACATGAAATATCTATCTCCTTGTAAGCTTCTGACTCTAAAAGGACCACACAAGTTAGTATGTACAAGATCCATCACTTCATTTGGAAAATGTTGTTTTCTCTGGAATGAAACTCTATTTTGCTTCCCTAATTAACATTCCTTGCATATAGTATTAGTAGGTTTTATCAACTTAGGAAGATCTCTCACTACTTGAGTAGAACTTATCTTGATAATATTGTCAAAGTTTACATGACACAATCTCCTATGCCACAACCAAATTTCATCAACTTGATTAATCAGACAATTTTTACTAGCAGCACTTAGGTGAAGGATATTACCTTTTTTTGGTCCCAAATGAAATCACATTTTTGGAAATCCCCAATATTCTACACTTTCCATCCTTTAATTGAAGATTGTATCCCTTTCCAACCATCTATCCAACACTTAAGAGATTATGCTTCAATCCTTCCACATATAGAACATCATCAGTATTATGCTTACCATCAAGAGAAATGGATCCTCTACCATGGATTACACTAGCTTTGTCATCACCAAATCTTACAACACCACCATCATACTTTTCCAACCTCACAAATTTACTTTTATCACCTATCATGTGATGAGAACATCCATTGTCAATCACCCATTCATCTTTTTCTTCAACTTTGGTAGCTAGAGCTTTCTCCACATTCATGCAACTACCAAATTTAGTAGGTATTGGATCATTTTCCTTGATAGCAATAAATATCCATTCATCTTCATTCACATTCCCTTTATCAGATTCATCATCTATCACACCTTCATCAACAACATAATAACACTTTCTTTGGAATCTAGGCTTGTTATGTCTTGGCTTAGGAACATTTTCTAGACACCTTGAGGAAAAATGACTTATCTTATTGCATGAAAAACATTTAAGAGGAAGTTTACCTTTATACTTACCTTCTCCTCTGGATACCTTCTTGATAATAAGTGCTTCAAGCTCATCTAGTTTTCTCTCTTCTTCTTCAATCTCTCTCATTTCCTACTCATATTTTGACAAGTTTCTAGAAGAAATTTCTCCTGGATCATATCTCTGCTTATGTTTTTTAGTGGTAGTAGCTTTGAATGCAGATTCTATCTTAGGAAGAGAATCACTAAACTCACTTAACTAAAAAGCAGCAAGCTTACCAATCAACATGTATCTAGTTACATTTGTTACAATCTAGATCTCCTCAATAGTAGCAACTTTGTGTTTGTATGCAACAGACAGGGATTTGAGCACTTTAGCAACAATCTATGATTCTTCCAATGTTCCACCAGCACATCTAATATTGCACACAAGTTTATTTACTCTCTGTATAAAAAAGTGATGTTCTCATCTTCACCCATTTTCAAAGTTTCATATTTCCCTTTTAGATGCTGCAACTTAACAATCTTCACATGGGTATCACCTTCATACAAAGTTTCCAAATTTTTCTAGATCTCATAAGTAGTCTTCATATCCATTACATTTGTCATCTTGGAATCATTCAAAGCACACACCAATGCTTCCTTAGCCTTGATATTGTACTCATCTTCCTTAATCTCACCTATAGTAGAAGGACCATTTTGTGGGATGATATACCTATTCTTTGTAATGTTCTAGTAAGGTTCACCAATGCATCTTAGATGGCACTCCATTGAAGTCTTCCATAGAGAATATTTTGTTCCATCAAATCTTAGACTATCCTTCTTATATTTCGCCATCCTAGATCACCTTGAAAGCTATTAAACTTCTTCCAAGGAACATGCTCTGATATGAATTGTTGGCAACACAAGGTCAGACAACTGAGAGGGGGGGTGAATTAGTTGTCACATAAATTATACTTATTAAAAGTATTCTCATATATGATAACACCAAAACACACATAAATAAACCATCACATGAAAGAATAAACCATCACTTATTAAACGTATTCTCATATAAATAAACATGAAAGAATAAACCATCACCATATCAAAAACACACATAACACCAAGATTTTTTACATGGAAACACTGTTAGGGGAAAAACCATGATGGAGGTTAGTCCACAAGATTATACCCTATTAAAAATATAAAAGAATTATAAATGGGGAATGCACATGCATTCAGGCACACTGCCTAGAGCTCACTGCTCAAATACAAAAAGGAATATTGCCCAAAGGAAGACTCACTATCTTACATAAATATTTGGATTACATCCAAAAGATTTTGAACTAAGAAAATAACATCTGCTAAGGCCTGATTATGGTTCCAGTTAAGCACATAAACATTTTCTCACTCTTCTTCACACTTTACTTCTACCTTCAAAAGATTAGAACATTATTCACACATATCACTCACACGCTTCACACACGACTACCTACAAATGGTATAACTAGTCGATCATATATATCTGCAACCAAGGATAACATCAACTACATCTCGACCCAACAAAATATAAAATGTGTACAAACTGTCGGCCCAAATCAATAAACAATTTATAAATGAAAACTAAACAATGTCAGCCACAACATAGTAAGGACCCAAAACAACATCCTCAAACATGAAACATCTTCAAAAATTATGCCTTGAAGATCCACAACATGATACAATCACCCTATCGGCCATGAACATGAAAAACATGAACTCACAAAAGAAAATCACCAATCACAAGCACAACGATCAATGCAAATGTATAACATAGATAGAGCATGATCTAGAAACATCCACAAGCAACATGAATCACCAAAGGAATCATCTACAACAACTCAAGTTACTAGAATCACATAATCTTCTTTCAGGAACACCAACTAAAGCAACTGAATAACTATAAGAGCATAAATACTTATAATGCAATCAAATCTTCATGCTAACCTATGAAACTTCATGTGGATAAACTACATATATACTTGACAAAAAACCCTATAATCCACAACCTCTTATCATCAATATACTAGGCTAGCCATCAGTATCGTGGCTATATTGAACTTCAATGCATCACCGACAACCTACAACTTATTTTATTACAACTTTTTGAATATCCTTGACATATATATCCTTAAAGACATTAATTCCAATAGTGATGGCATCAATGAAAACCACATATTAGCAATATCCCACATAATACTACCAACAACACTTGCATATGGTACTCTAGTCATGTCCTCCATCTTAGTAGGAGATTTTGGACAATCCTCCAAAAAATGCTTCATCCCCTGCATTACCGAAATAACTAACTATCTGCAAGTTATCATGTTGAACCTCTCCAACACTGTATTCACATACTTGCTCTGGATTAACCAAATCTTTCTATTAGCTCTATCTCTTTTGCTCTCCATCTGTAGAATATACCTCACTACACGTATATCCTTCATCTCAAACTATGCTGGCAACTGAGACTTCAAATATAAAATCAAACTTTTACCATTCCAAAAAAACAACATATCATCTATGTATAATGCAATTATGAGAATATGCCCAATTTTAGATTTATAATACATGTAATGGTCAAATTTAGATCTCAGAAATCCCAATGAAAACATATAAGTATCAAACTTTGGGTACCACATTCTAGAAGACTTCTTAAGACCATACAAAGACTTTTTCAACTTGCAAACCATATTTTCTTTACTTATAACCACGAAATTCTCTGGTTGTGACATATAAATCTCTTCCTCCAAGTCACCATGAAGGAACACTATCTTCACATCCATTTGTTTTACTTCTAGATCATATGTTGTTGGAAGTGATAACAAGAACCAAATATATGCCAGCTTCATGACAAGAAAGAAAATATCACCATATTCAATTCCCTCCACTTGAGAATATCCCTTAGTGACCAACCATGCTTTATACTTCTCAACACTACCATCTAGATCAAATTTTCTCTTGAACACCAATTTGCATCCAATAGGTTTCTTTCCTTCACAAAAAGTTACTAGATCCCATGTATCATTTTTCTTCAATGTAGTTATTTCTTCATTCATGGATTTCATCCATGAATTGGCATCACTCATACCCATAGCCCCTTTAACAGTCCTAGGCTCATTAGTGTTAGCAATCAAAACAAAAGTAGAACTCGAATCCAACAATGAATAACTAAACCTTTCAAGTGAATATCCAAACCTACCAAGTTGTCGCCTATCTCTCATAGACCTCCTTACTTGCTGAGGTTGAGGTTCTTCTTCTTTTGAACTTTTAGAGCTTCTCAAGCTCTCCTCATCATCAGGTCCATTTTGGGCTTCAAGTTGAACTTTTTTAGAGTCAAGAGGAAGTTGAACCGCATTTTCTTTCTTTTGTTCTTTTGTAGGCTACAAAATGGTGGAAGAAGGTTTCATCTCTTTAAAGATAACACTTCAAATGTAGAGAACCTTTTTGGCCACTGGATCCCAAAACTTGTACCATTTCACACCAATACCATATCTGATGAAGATACACTTGGCAGCCTTGTTTTCCAACTTTGACCTTTTCTCCCTTGGCACATGAGCATATGCCTTGCAACCAAAGACACAAACATGTCTCAATGAGGGCTCTGTGCATGACCACACCTCCATAGGCATCTTATCAACAAGAGTTGATGTAGGAGATCCATTTTCCAGATAACATGTAGTGGCAACAACTTCAACCTAGAACTTTTGTTCAAGGCCAGCTGCACTTAGCATACTCCTAGCCCTCTCCATCTATGTCATGCTCATCCTCTCTGTAACTTGATTCTGGTGAGGGGTATATGTATTTTTGTTATACTTTTCAATCCCATGTTCTTTACAAAACTTATCAAATTTTGTGGAACAAAACTCACCACCACTGTCAGTCCTTAAACACTTTATCTTTCTACCAGTTTGATTTTCTACCAAGGCCTTAAATTATTTAAACCAACTAAAGACTTCAAATTTATGTATGAGAAAATAAATAAATGTCCTACTATAATCATCTATGAAAGAAACAAAATATACATATTTTAATAATGAAGGAACATTTACAGGACCAAAAACATCAGAATGCACATAGTCCAAACCCCAAAAGATTTGTGAGAACTCTGATAAAATTGAACATGGTTTTGATTTCCATAAATACAATTTTTGCAAGAATTAAACTCAAGATTATAATCATCAAGCCCCACAACAAGGCATTTATTTTTCAGGACCTTCTTAAACCCTTTTCACTAATGTGACGATGTCTTTGGTTCCAAAGCATTGTCTTCTCAGCAAGTAACTTCATCTCCAAAGCATGAGCATCCTTGGGTACCCAAAAATCATGACCATCTGAAGTAGATGCAACTTTCTTCTTTGTTGTCGGTTCTAATGGTGAGGATAGTGACTCAGAAGTTCTTTTCTTTGTTGCTATAGAAGAACTATTGCATTGAACTATGCATGAATCCAACTAAAATAGAGTGCCTATCTTAACACCCTTAGCAAGCAACATAGCTCCTCTTGTCATCTTGCATCCTCCATTCAAGAAAACAATTTAAACACCCGCATCATTCAATTTACTTATAGAAAGAGGTTTCATGCCAAACTAGGGATATGCAGGACACCATCAATCCCCTTCACTCTACCATTTGGGAATCTTATCTTGTCTCTTCCATGACCAACAATATTTAAGTGAGAGTCATCACTCAAGTACACCTTCCCACCATCATAACTTTCATACTTAGAAAACCAATCTCGATGCGAAGTCATGTGGAAAGAAGCACCAAAGTCTATCAACCACACATCTTGCGATGCATGTGTTGCCAAGGAAATGAAAAAATTATCTGCATCATACTAAAAGGATTCATTAGATTCAGAATCATAGAATGACTTCTTTTTCTCCTCATTACAATCTTTCTAGAAATGACTAGGTTTGCCACAATTCCAACATTTCACCTTGGTCTTACCAAGAGACTTAGATCTCCCACGAGATTCAGATTATAAGTTTTCTTGCTTCGAGTGTTCCTTTTTCCTTTTCTTTCATTCTTCCCCGAACTTCCAAAGCCTCCTTAGTTGTTTCAAAATATTTTCTTCACATATCTTTAGATAGCAATGATGTAACCACTTCATCCATCTTAAAGGTGGTAGTGGTACTTCTAATAGCCATGAAAAGGTGGTCCCACGAATCTGGAAGAGAACACAACAATGTCATGCAACGATCCTCCTCCATTTTAACAACAATAGAGTTCAATTGGGCAATAAGCATGTTGAATGCATTTAGGTGATCTGGGACAAATGCTCCTTCCTCCTTAGAGAATACATTTTCTTTTGTATGAATGACATATTTACCAAGGATTTAGCCTAATAAATCTAAGGAAGTTTCTTCCAAATTAGTGTAGCAGTATTCTCTTCCTAAACATTTAGGAGTATTGAATTAGCTAAACAGAGTCTTATCAGACCCTTAGCCTTTCAATCCATCAAATCTAAATCTTCTTGTTTCATGCTCATTGGCATAGTTCTAGAAATAGTTGTCCACAAGTCATGGTCTACAACCATGTATTCCATCTTCAGCTTCCACAGCTCAAAGTTTCCTTCATTAAACTTCTCTATCTCAATTCTATTAGATGTGCTTTCCATCTCCTTCTTGCAATAGGGTCAGCACAAAATTTCTACAGAGAAAGCCAGGTATGCAGAAAAGCTTCCAACACTAATCTATTAGAGGAGAGAATGTGCAAATTTTATAGTTTCAAACCCTTAAATAATTACAATAAAGAAGATGCACATTATAGTTAAAGATAAAACAACAACATAGATACAATAAAAACACATAACACCAAATATACTGTTGGAGTTATGGACAGACACTGAGACGGGGGGGTGAATCAATGTCAAAACTTTTTCAACTTCGACCAAGATTTTTCATTATGATTTCCTTTTCTTTCAACAATAGAGTAGAGTAATCACTTTTGAAAGCACAAAGATATGACAACATTAACTCAATCTATTAGACAACTTATGAAAATATGATTTGAGTGAGATATCTTGTATTTTCCAAAACATAACTCATATTTGATCTCAAAATTACTCTAATTAATGCATTCATGAGTTGAATGTAATCATTCATAAATTGATTTGTGAATAGTAATAATCCCAACAGTGAACTGAAACAACAACACAGAAAAATAGTGAGCACACAGAAGATCAAAGAGGCAAAAGATTTGCCAAGTAGAAAACCATCCTAGGGTAGAAAAACCACTCCTAAACTGCCTCATTGGCTTAATCTTCAAAAACCACTATTAACAATGCCTTATAGGCTAATTTCTGAGCACCAACTCAAGGAGCACCAACCCCTCATTTAGAGACACCAATCTCAACGAGTACCAACCCCTTACTCAGATTTCAGAATTACAATAATAATATCAGAGGATCTCTCTATTTTCTAGTAAGCTCAAGAAACTCAACACTCTTATCTACCTGATACCCTAAGAAAACAACTCTTGTATTACATAGTTTTCCAATACATCTCTTGATATGGCCAAAATAACTATCTCTCAAAATTATAGGCCAACAGCACCTCCATTGTTTTGAACACTGGTTTTTATATATATTTCAAGTATGTCAGTCATGAAGAAATCTGCAGAAATCATTTTTCACTAGATTCTCAAATTCTCTTGCTGATTTTTGAATATAAAGCTGAATCATGTGGTGATCCCACAATAGTGGTTTACAATTTTTGGCCAAACTAGACACTGAAATAAATTTTTTTAACTAAATCCTCACTTTCGGGCACCTATAGCGGGTAAACCATGAGGAATTTGAAGATGATGCAAACTAGAGTTTCATAAAATTTTGTCTATAGATTTTAAATATATCTTTTTCAAAAAATTTGGAATCAAATTGCACTTCTTTTTCCATCTCCCTCAAAAACTAGTTTTTTTCAGAAAACAACATTTTTTAAAAGTGACACTCACTGTATAACGCATAAATTTTTTTCCATGAAGGATAAAATTCTAATTCTTTCTAATTTAGATTTGTAACTCTGATATCTAGTGCTTCCACTTGGTTAGATAGTTTTTTATTGAATACTTTTTTCTTTAATCAAGTTTTGAATTCAAACCAATTATAATTCAGACATAGCGCAACCGTATAACGCATAACTTTTTTTGTGTATCAAAATTCAATTTTTTTTCCTTGTTGGATCAAGGACTTCAATATCTAGTGCAATAATATTATATATATATATATTTAAATAATATGCTATTTTTCCACATGTGCAGAACAGAGAGCTTGATTTTCAATTAAAAACCTACATTCACGAAAAAATAAAAAATAAATATAATAATTAAATTAAATTTATTTAAAATTATACTTTTTGGGAAGCTTATAATAAGGACTACATACTTGAAAAAAAAAATTATATGAATTCATTTGATCCACCAAAAGGTAAATCAAAAATGGTTTTTTAACAGCATTTTGATAGGTGTAAAGGAGACTCTATTATAGATATGGTTTAAAACTAGCAAGGTTCTATCCAAGGGGGTTTGATTTAAGGTAGTTTGATCAAACCCTCTTCAATTGGAATTCTTTAAATGGAACCTTTTAAGGCTTAAATCATTATATTTTCAAAAAAATGTGATTTCAGCAAAAATCAGTTCCTCCCAGAAATTGTAAACCAGCTTTGTGGGATCACCTATAATCTATAGATGATGGTAAAAATCAGAGTAGCGCCTATCTAGAGAGCTTTTATTTCTGCACTAAATTAGGTGATTTCAAATTGTAACTTAAAGATTTTCATCAAAGCCATGACAACCCACTAACAGAAAATAATATCCTTTAAATTCTCAGAGAATATTTTGCCAGAGATTCCATGCCAACCAAAGATGTCACCATGCAACTATACTTAGAAAATCACATGTCGGCCACAAAGACAAAGTTTGTTAAACATTCACTGAGACATCTAGACAAGTATGCCGAAGGAAATTATAACGCTGATCATTCCTTTGGTCCCTGTGCATTGCCATGACCTTCTACCATCGGGGAGAAACCATATCGAATATCTTTTATGTTTCCTCGAGATCACATTTCTATTATATTTTTTTCAGTTGCTAAGACACAAGAGTCTTTCTCACCAAGATGTGCCCAATATTTTCCATCACTACATCCTTTTGATATCAGAGAGACATCTTGTAGACAAGTCTTTGTTTTTTCAAGAGCCCCCGTGATCAAACTTGTTGTTGTGACAATTCAATACCTATGCCGAAGGTCCTTGTCATTTCCAAGTTGCCAAGATAGTACATAGTCAGGGAGACACTATATAGATTGCTCTATGTTTCACCGATACTCCCATCTATCTCGTGTATCGTTGTAACTTCAAACAATCGGGGAGGCATCTTGTAGATTATTTTATGTCATATCGAAACACCCCGAATTCGCATAGATCACCAAGAGAATTCAATTCTTATACTGACAGAGACCATTTGTATTCCATCGGTGAGACCGAAGGTCACTCGCCAAGACCTCTTATCGAGAACCTTAACTCATATTGAAATAGCATTCCCTTATGTTGTTGGTCGGTGTGACAATGTGGATTTGTTATGACCTCGCACCGAAAGCAGCATGTCTGGCCAAAGCGAACATTTGAGCACAAGTCGATAAGACACTATGGAGCTGTTATAACATTTCATTGAAGCCACAACCTTTGTCAATAAGACCTTTCAGTGCATTTTCAGTGAGACAATATGTCTTCGGTGAGACCACATACCGAATACAACACTCCTGCCGATAGACTTCCACATGCATTAGTCAGGGAGACATCACCCTTTTCGCTATGACCCTTCACCGAAGCCTTAAAATCTTGTCGATATGTTCCCATTCAACCTCTGATTGGTGAGACAAAGCAATTTTGTTGTGACCACATACCGACGGTATAACTTATGCCGATATAATCCTTTTTTGTCGCCGAAACAAAAGAGAATGTCATGCCGATAGATGCCTGGGGATGGATCTCGATCATTGTGACATCAAATAAGTCTTGTCGATATGATCTTTCAATGGTGGTCGGTGTGACATACCAATTTCGCTAAGACATCATATCGATGCCGCAACTCTTGCCGATATGAACTTTCTTCTGCCGGTTGCCAAGACACAAAGCGCTCGATGAAACAACATGCCGATAGGAATTACTTATGCCGATGCACCACCTCATGTATTAGTCGGTGAGACCTGACTCATTCGGAAAGACCTCTTAGTGGTGAAAAATACTCATGCCGATAGATTTTTCTTCTGTCACCAAGACCACGATCAATGTCACGCCGAAAGCTGCTTGTATGTAAAATCAAATCATTATGACATTAGAAATGTCTTGCTGATAGGAAACACAGACATTTATCAGAGAAATGGATCGGGGAGACCCAAGCATTCTCACGCTGATATGTTCTTTCTTGTACAAATAAGATAACTAGAGACTACACGAAGTTCAAACTGATCAATACCAAAGATATTAAAATTCTAAATGTAAACTATCCACTGAATGCCAAGACAAGTAAACCATATAAACAAAACTATATCAAGATAAAGCATGAGAAACCAATATGAAACTGTCAACAAGTAGAATCAACTAAATGAGATTTTGACATCAAGGACAAACCATATGATCACAACTGAGAACCAACAAACTCCCCCTTTGTCCTTGATGGAAAAACACAAATGACTCTCCCCCTTTTTGCCTCAATGACAAAGGATAGAAGAGAAGAATGTGCAATGCCAGGAAACACAACTGAGAGGCCAACCAAAGACCATAAGAATTGGTTTCAAATAGAACAATATGTCCTTTTCAAGAATCTTGGTCCATATCATCAATGCCAAAGAAAAGGTACCAAAATATTATAATGTAACAAACCAAATTGATACCTAAAGATTGAAGACTTGTTACTTGAACATACCACCTTCTTTGTCATGTTCGATCAAGGCACTTTCAAGATCACCTACTCCACATTCAATTTGATTAACTTCAATCTAGCAATACCAAAGTTTGAGCACAAACAACCAACCTCTTCTTAGCACAAGTAACCTGAGTCACTGTTCATGATAGTACACAGCAAAGACCAATGATATTGGTTATTCTTCTTCAAACGACACACATCATTTTACTCTTTTCATACACAAAATATAACTTGAAAGCATGTATACAACATAATCCATCGTCAATCTATTCTTGTACACCCATCCTTAGACCATTTGAGAATGTCTATTACCACACCAAGAATGATGAAAAAATACCAAAGATAATTAATCTCAACCCTCACACAACACCGAATAATATCATCACAGAAATAACTCATAACATCAACCATGTTTTTCAATCACTATTCTCCAAAGATAAATACATTGACATCACTTTAGAACAAAGGCTTTCTTAATTTTGATATATTGAGGAACTCATCTAGATGTCTCCACACCGCTCAAAGATGTCATAAGGACATACCATTATTTCTAAAACCCAAGCATCCAAAAGGTTCATTTAAAAACAAAGTGCACTGTCCTTTCAAAAACTTTTGAAAACTGTTAACCACTAGACCAAGCAAAAACATTCCTTAATGCAGAGATTTATCCATTACCTTTCAAATTGGATGATTACCTTTGTCAGAAATAACAAAAGGTTAAGGAATTTAAACCATTTCTCTTCCTTCAAAATACTATCTAGTTTACTGGCAAGACACTAGATTCATCAGCACCTTAAGAATTGAGCATCAACCTCACCAAAGATTTGTCAATGTACTTCTAACTTGTATTTCAAAAATAGAATGGAATAGTGGCATTTACAAGCCATTTCTCTACATCTTATATCACCAAAAGCAAATACAAGATGTCATACCTCATTCTATACTCCAAAGGGGTAAAACATATTACCATAATAGACTTCCCCTAATTCTTTGCTTCTTCTCAAGACCTGGAATGAAACTCTTGTGCAAGGAGTGCACAAGGAGTTTTCTCAGAAGCATCTTTATTGCTCTTCTTTTCATTTTGATTGCTCTTTCTTCTCCACTCCAATGAAGACTTTTTCACTTGTTTGCTTAAAGTACCTGCCTTTCTATTGAATCTGCATTGTTGTACTTTATGTCCAATGTTATTACATCTGAAACAAATGACTTTGTGATTGTTCTGAGAAATAGATGACTTCCTCCAGACATTTCCAGCATTGTTCCCTACATTATTCTCACTTACATATTTATTATGCAATCTCTTCTCAAGTGACCAAAATTGTTACAGTTGTAGCACACCACATCCTCATTTCTAGGGACATTAGAATGATTCTTATTTGACCATCTTATGCAATCAATTACCTTATGACCATAGTCATTACAAACATAACAATATCCTTGGAAAGAATGATTATACCTGAATGAATGATCATGCCAAGGATGTGAAGATCTGAAGACATTTTTCCTTTCTCTATGAATACCTTTAGATTGTCTTCTAGTGTCAATGTTATCCTTTGATGCAATAATACTATAACCAAGATCAGCCTTCATCCTTGGTGTTTGCTTGGCTGTAAACTTCTTTCCATCTGAAGTAGTAAACACTGTTTCATGTTTAGATTTGTCTTCAGAGCTTTGTCCAACCTCATATCCCACTCCTGTAGGATCTTTAGAATGCTTTTTCCTACTCAACATCTCATTCAATATATTAGTACTATGATCAAATTTCTGAATTTTGCCAAATTGAGCATTGATACTTTCAAGCTCTTTTCTTAAAGCAACTACTTCTTCTTCAAGTTTTAGACAAACAATCTTTTTAATCTCCAAATCAGAACTCACAACATCTGTAATCCTCTTATATTCTTCAATTTCAATTTTCTGACTAATAATCATATCGTCCTTAAGAGTTAGTTCTTTTAACAAGGAATCATTATCTAAATATTTCTTTAAAGAATCAATCTCATTTTCTAGTTTATTACACAATTCATCCTTGTCTTTTAACTTGACTTCCAAACTCTCTTCTTGTTGAAGCTGTCTTGTTAAAGACTGGTTTTCTTTTCTAAGCTGCTTAATAGTATCTAAAGCACATAGGAGTTCACCTTCCAAATCAACCTCACTTTTTGGTTCATCATATTCCTGTTCAGAGTTAACTTCACCCAAAGATTGATCTACTTTTACACAAGTTTCTTGATCATTTAAATATTCATTAATGATCTCCTTGGACTTCTTTTCAAAACTATGAAGGTTTACACCTTCTTCACTCTCAGATGTTTCACAACTTATTTCAATATCCAAAGATATCTCTTCTTGTAACTCACTATTCTGATTCATTTCAGTCAACTTGTCCCAAACTTCCTTAGCACTGCTGTATAATGAATGAATTTTGTAATGAGTTTATTTGGAAAGTTATTAAAAATAGCATTTATAGCTCTAGTATTGGATTCAAGTGCTTTCCTCTCCTCAAGAGTGGAAGGAGATGTAGCAGATGTAGTACAACCATTTTCAACTACTGCCCACACTTCAGATCCTAAAGAAAGTATGTTTCCATCCTATGTTTCCATATAATAAAGTTTGTTTCTTCGAACTGAGGAGTTCTAGATCTAGGATACTCTACCATTTCAGAGCTATTTTTTATGAACTCTTCCTCTTTATTCCTTATACTAGATTTAGGTTGAACATGATGACTAGCATTTTGCTGAGAACATCTTTTTCCCTTATTCCTTCTGTTCTTTCCCATATTAACCAAAGTACTCCAAGAAACCAGGAACAATCCTAGGTGGTTTAGACCTATCAAAGGACCCTAGGCTCTGATACCAATTGTTGGAGTTATGGACAAACACTGAGAGGGGGGGTGAATCAGTGTCAAAACTTTTTCAACTTTGACCAATATTTTTCATTCTGATTTCCTTTTCTTTCAACAATAGAGTAGAGTAATCACTTTTGAAAGCACAAAGATATGACAACATTAACTCAGTCTATTAGACAACTTATGAAAATATGATTTGAGTGAGATATCTTGTATTTTCCAAAGCATAGCTCATATTTGATCTCAATATTACTCTGATTAATGCATTCATGAGTTGAATGTAATCATTCATAAACTGATTTGTGAACAATAATAATCCCAATAGTTAACTGAAACAACAACACAGAAAAATAGTGAGCACATAGAAGATCAAAGAGACAAAAGATTTGCCAAGTGGAAAACCCTCCTGGGGTAGAAAAACCACTCCTAAACTGCCTTACTGGCTTAATCTTCAAAAACCACTATTAACAATGCCTTGTAGGCTAATTTCTGAGCACCAACTCAAGGAGCACCAACCCCTTACTCAGATTTTAGAATTACAATAATAATATCAAAGGATCTCTCTATTTTCTAGTAAGCTCAAGAAACTCAACACTCTTATCTACCTGATACCCTAAGAAACAAACTCTTGTATTATAGAGTTTTCCAATACATCTCTTGATATGGCCAAAATAACTATCTCTCAGAATTATAGGCCAGCAGCACCTCCACTATTTTCAACACTAGTCTTTATATACATTTCAAGTATGTCAATCATGAAGAAATCTGCAAAAATCATTTTTCACTAGATTCTCAAATTCTCTTGCTGATTTTTGAATATAAAGCTGAATCATGACAATTTGTAAATGATGGTAAAAATTAGAGTAACACCTATCTAGAGAGCTTTTATTTCTGCACTGAATCAGAAGATTTCAAATTGTAACTGAAAGATTTTCATCAAAGCCATGACAGCCCACTAATAGAAAATCATATCCTCTAAATTCTCAAAGAATATTTTTCCAGAGATTCGATGCCAACCAAAGATATCGCCATGCAACTATACTTAGAAAATCACATGTCGGCCATAGAGACAGAGTTTGTTAAACATTCGCTGAAACATCCAGACAAGTATGTCGAAGGAAATTATAATGTTATCATTCCTTTGGTCCCTGTGCATCGCCATGACCTTCTACCATTGGGGAGAAACCATATCAAAGATCTTTTATGTTTCCCCGAGATCACATTTCTATTATATTTGTTTTAGTCACTGAGACACAAGAGTCTTTCTCACCAATACGTGCCCGATATTTGCCATCACTATAGCCTTTTGATATTGAAGAGACATCTTGTAGACAAGTCTTTGTTTTTCCGAGAGCCCCCATGATCAAACTTGTCGCCGTGACAATTCAATACCTATGTCGAAAGTCTTGGTCATTTCCAAGTTGCCAAGACAGTACATAGTCGGGGAGACACTATATAGATTGCTCTATGTTTCACCAATACTCCAAGCCATCTCGTGTATTGTTGTAACTTCAGACAATCAGGGAGACATCTTGTAGATTGTTTTATGTCATATCGAAACACCCCGAATTCACATAGATCGCCAAGAGAATTCAATTCTCATACTGACAGAGACCATTTGTATTCCATCGATGAGACCGAAGGTCACTTTTCGAGACCTCTTATCGAGAACCTTAACTCATATTGAAATAGCATCCCCTTATGTTGTTGGTCGATGTGACAATGTGGATTCGTTATGACCTCACATCAAAAGCAGCATGTCTGGCTGAAGTGAACATTTGAGCACAAGTTGGTAAGACACTTCAGAGTTGTTATAACATTTCATTGAGGCCACAACCTTTGTCGATAAGACCTTTTGGTGCATGGTCAGTGAGACCACATACCAAATACAACACTCCTATCAATAGACTACCACATGCATTAGTCGGGGATACATCACCCTTTTTGCTATAACCCTTCACCGAAGCCTTAAACTCTTGCTGATATGTTCCCATTCAACCTCCAATTGGTGAGACAAAGCAATTTCGCTGTGACCACATACCGACAATATAACTTATGCTGATATAATCCTTTTTTGTCGCCGAGACAAAAGAGAATGTCATGCCGATAGATGCCTGGAGATGGATCCCGATCAATATGACATCAAATAAGTCTTGGTAATATGATCTTTCAATGGCGGTTGGTGTGACATACCAATTTCACTAAGACATCATATCGATGCTGCAACTCTTGCCGATATGAACTTTCTTGTGTCGGTCACCAAGGCACAAAGCACTCGATGAAACAACATGTCGATAGGGATTACTTACGCCAATGCGCCACCTCATGTATTAGTCGGTGAGACCCGACTCATTCAGAAAGACCTCTCAACGGTGAAAAATACTCATTCCGATAGATTTTTCTTCTGTCACCAAGACCATGATCAATGTCACACCGAAAGCTTCCTGTATGTAAAATCAAATCGTTATGACATCATAAACATCTTGCTGATAGGCAACACAGACCTTTATCAGATAAATGGATCAGGGAGACCCAAGCATTCTCATGCCGATATGTTCTTTCTTGTACAAATAAGATAACCAGAGACTGCATGAAGTTCAAACTAATTAGTACTAAAGATATTAAAATTCTAAATGTAAACTGTCCACTAAATGCAAAGACAAGTAAACCATATAGACAAAACTGTATCAAGATAAAGCATGAGAAACCAATCTGAAACTATCAACAAGTAGAATCAACTAAAAGTGATTTTGACATCGAGGGAAAACCATAAGAGAACCAACATATTCATGGGGAAAAACCTTTTGGAAAAAAAACCCCACACTCCAAAAGCCTAAACAATGTATTATCTGTAAACAATGGTTACAATACACTTGCAATGCAAGCTTTTATAGGAGTTTATTTGTGTTACAATTATGGAGTAAATCTGAAAAATTAACATTATCTCAACACAACTTCATACTACTCCAAAATACTCAAGTTCTCAAGATATAAGAGCTTGCAATGCATAAAATAAACATTTCTAAAACAACTGCCAAAGGCTAAAGATGCAATATGGAAAGCACCAAAAACATTGCAAATGCAGAATGGTAAGTTTCCAAATTGTCACCACATGCTAATCTACAAAACCTACGCTTGCCAAAATAATTGCTCTTTGAAAACTCACATTCCATGTAAACTCAACACGGAAATAGAAAAATATTTTATGCACAACTTCACCTATAAAAAAACAATTTTCCAACCTAACTCCTCATCCGAATAGAAACTGCAAGTTGTAAATCACAAAGGCAAAGTGAGAAAATCATAAATATTTAATATTTAGAAAAAACCAATCTACAGAAAAATAAAAGGTTGAGACACCTTCTTTTTCCAAACATCATCAATATATGAACTTAAATTTGATTAATTGGCTCTATAATATCATATTTAAAATAGGTTGAGTTTAAATGTGGGTTAAATGATTTTATTAAAAAAACATATAGAGGCATGTCTATCAAATTAAAGTCCATGCATTGTTGATGCATGGTTGTGTGCATGCACACATAAGTCTACATGAATTTTGATATAATGGGGGGACAAGGGACAACAGGTTCATGTGCATGCATGTATCTTACACCTTTCACACATTAATGCATGTAGATACAAATGCACAACTAATTAGCAAGTGCGAGACCAAAGACTGTGAAGTACTTGCTTCTATATTTTTATAATTGATAATGTAGCTATTCATATAAAAGTTCTAAGTAATATTGAATGTAAGAATTAGGATACCAAGGAAATTTATAATTATTTATTAAAGAGGCATGTTAAAAGTAAAACTATTGTAGTGGATATCATCCATTTTTTTTTAATATATATATATCTATCATCTTATATCTTTATAGACTTGTTTACACATTTATCATATATTACATTAATATTTAACTATTGTCTTGGATTCCTTATGCATGTATATAGTTATCTAGGTCTATTTACAGCCTACAAAAGTGTTCTATAAGATCATACATTATTTAGGATTAGATATTCAAATCTTTATGACTATATATATAGTTATCTAGGATGCTATGATGCCTTTATAAGTGTTTTGAAAAATTATTTCTTGAGATGTAACTTGTCAATTTTGTGGCCTTTATATTCAATGCAAATTCAACCACCATTTTAGTGTTAGGTCAATAATAGGAAGAAGTCAAAAGTTATTCCACAAAGATAGAGGTCTTTTAATAGAATGAGCCATACACACCATTATTATTTGTGTAATTATTATTTTTGATTATTTCCTTTCAAGTATGTGTTAGTGTTGATTGAAAGTTGAACCTAGTGGTTATACCCTTTTGTTCACCAACCAAGCTTGTGCTAGTTAAAGTTCAAGTTATTGAACTATGAGGCCTCTACACATTACATAGGAAAGGCCATCAGAGATGAGTCCCTGAGGCATAGGTTTTGCCCTTAGGTCCTATCTATCCACAACTATTTTTTATTATTCTCAATATGTGTACATTGGAAACAAACTTTTGTGAGTTATTCATGTGTTTGTAGTCAAATTTTTAAATTTCTGTTGTGCCCTTTGTTGTGTGTTTCCTTGACAGTTTTGGGCATTAGAGAATTATTTTAGTTTTCAATGGTTATCAAATCTTTGGAAGGATTAACATATTGGATTTCTTGTGGTTGTAGTTATAATGAAGGTTTTGATTAAATAATGTGAATGAATACTTATCTCTTATACATGAAGATAAATTTTCATACTCAAGCACTATTATTAATTTGTTTGAATGGCACTATAGTATGCTTAGATAGTCATATAAAATTACTGTTTAAGTTTGGTCAAAACTTCATTTTGAAATCATTTAGAACAAATTAAAGAGGAAACCATCATGTGATTCAAAATGTCAACATTGTCTTAGTAGACTAGAGGATTGCTCTTATTGGATATTTTATTTTCATGTATCATGCTAAGATCTCTCTAAGACTAAGACCTCCTATAACTTATTAGATCACAAAAATGTTACATAGTGGGAGTAAGTACTTGCAACATTAAAATATCATGCACATTGTCAAATTTTCATTCCTAGACTATAATAGGATAGTCATTTTTCCAAGTTTACATGGGTGTAATCACTAGTGCATGATAACCTATTATATGAAATTCACTGGGATTGCAAAATTTTTGAAGAATGTTATAATGCAAAGGGGATTATTGTCTATTGAAATATCCTTTTGACAATCATAATAATCCTAAACATGTATTTTGGTTGTCATAAATCACCTAAATCAACCACAAACATGTTGGTTTCCTAATTATCCTTGGTGGCTTAATTCATGTTTAAGGTAATGGTGATATAAGATATACTTGATGGAGATATATTACATGAAGATCCAAGAAGGTGAAAGCTAATTGGATAGAAAATTTGTGAAATTTTCAATTGAAACAAATTTGGCTAAAGTGCAAAATTGATAGAATTAGTGATTGACATGATGAAGAAATTGACCATATACAACTCTATAATTTTTATTGAACTTGAGAAATGAGGAGCTATAGCTACCTAAGAATGAAATAAAAATAATTCTTGAGATAGGTTTGGAGTTTATTTATAAGAAGGTCAAATAGAACCTATATTTCCATCTTGTGGCAATATTTGAGAAAATTTATGACACAAGAAGGTCCTCCCCTCTGCCAATAAAATTCAATCACAAACTAATTCATAGGAAAACCTCTATCTAAATCCAACAATAAAGTAAATATTGCAACAAATAACACAATTCTTCTTTTATTTAAGTCAACCATAAAACTATATCAAGCTATAAATTTATTAATTACAATTGGCTTTCTATGACCTCTTCCTCTTAACTCTGCTCACACACCAGCTTCATTTTTTCCTCTGTCAAGCGACGCTTGCATTCAAATTATTCAAATTAAATACATTCATCTCATCACACCTTCTTCCTTACAATGTCATGTATTACCTCTCCTTGTAATGGTGAGACTCCATATCCTCATTTGCATTATCTCAAATTGTTATAGTCTTCAATATTTATGTGTTCTCATAGATGGTTCTTCTTCTATTGTATTTTCTTCCAATGCACTTACTCCTCTTGTCACCTTCATCCACTCCACAATCTCTCACTATTCTATGCTATGCCCTCTATATCTTTTTAATTTGCATTGATTTCAATTTAGTTTGTAAGGCCCCTTCCTTCATATCATAGTTACAAACCCTTTAATTCTACACTTATGCTACTCTACTATTCAAATTAAGTGCAACAATGCTTTTAGTCATTTAACTCTAAGAGTAGATTATTTAAATTCTTATGTGAAATATTTAATGATTACATGACAAAATCATAATATTATTATATGATTAGATTATACTTAATTAACATGCAATATTTTTTCTCCCTTCTAACTATTAGTTGAATTCGTGATTATATGCTTACATGTTTTGATTTGCAATAATATTATTGTGTTTTAAATTTATATTGAAGACCAAAGTAATAGTAACAATAATATTAGTAATGATGTTGAAGTTTCAAAATTTATGTTCATCAAGATGACGCACAAATAAGGGGGGAAGAATGTAAGGCCACTTAGATTATGGTCAAAATTAAATGTGAAACTTGGTCAAATAGATAGTATCCTTTCCAATAAATAGGAATGTTTATCTTCAACCAATAATGTCAATGGAAGAACTTGACCTTAAAAGTAGAGTGTGCATGTTGATTACCTTGATATCCCTTTTTAAGCGACATATATTTATGAAAACTATAATATGTTATTAGAATTTAGGCTTTTAATGTGATAGGAAATCAAGGGTGATAATGCTAAGGCAATGAAACTGAAAGTTTAAAACTATAATCTATTGTGTTGGAGTTATCATCGCTGAGAAGTTCTTCATTGAAAATTTATTTTTATGTTCTTATATTTAATCATTATTTACACTCTAATTATATGATCATTTACGTTAAACATTATCATTTTAGATTATATCGAGTTTCATTTATGTTAAAATATGATTATTTTACTTAAATTTTTATATCATAACATTAATCATTAATGGCATTATAATTATAATATTTATTTATATTATCTTGTATTGAAAACATTATATGTATAAATATATCTTTATCTATTTTAGAAACTTCATATATATATATATATATATATATATATATATATATATATATATATATATATATATATATATATATATATATTCCAGTCTTCCTTCTATTGATCCATTTTATTTAATTATATGTTCATGTTTAGTATTGTCATATCTTATAAACCTCCCTTCTAGCCGATTTTATGTCTGCTATGTAAATGTGCACTAAATCTGATGTGATAACTCTTCTAGCATTTTAAGATAAGCATGCTAGTGATAGTGATGTGCATGGAACGGAAAGAGAGGGGCGGCGGGCGGGAGTAATAGTGTTAAGAGGGTGTAAATTATCCATGCAAGTTTCTCCATAATTCGGAGATTTTCCTTAAACAAAGAAGAGTCATGTTCCCTTTTATTTTCCTCTGGACTTCATGCTAATTTATCCTAACATGATTGTCCTTTATTATCGTGCGTAGATTTTATCTTTAGAGAATAACGCAGGAGGGAAGCTGTAAAACTGAAACTAAAGAAACCTCTGCCGCGTCTCATAGTTAGGATGGTGTTTGAGCTTGCATGTGGGTGTGAAGAATGGGGAATTTGAGGTTTTGCATGTGGGCGTGAAGAAAGGGGAATTTGAGGTTTTGCATGCAGGAGTGAAGAAAGGGGAATTGGATTCCAATCAGGGGTTATATCAACGGCGATCTGGAATGGACGATCAATTCTAAGTAGGTTACAATTAGCTAGGGCACTTTTGGACATCAGAGGATTGTGCAGGGGGAGATTATTGAAAGGTGGGCGTAGAAACCAAGGGACGTTTTGATCATCTATCTCTGTTTTGGATATTGCAGATATCAAAGAGAGCGTTTCCAGAGTTTAGGTTTCGACTTGCATTTCCTTCTTCCTGCTAATCGTTGATTCCAGGTATGTATAGCAATACCTAGCAAGTAATAAATTTAATTTAATGATGCCTATTATTACTTCGAATATGAGGGAAGCGCCCAATTCTTGCTTGTTTATGCTTGCAGATCTAGAATGCACAATTTTATTAGGTTGTATGTTGTTAAGCTATCCAAACTTAGAATAGTTCCATTAAGATTTAAGCTTAGTGGAAATGTTGTTGATTTCAACTTATATGGGTATCTGATTAATTTCTACAGTACACACCAATTCTGTCAAACATGTTCATGCATTTTGTCTATGAATCCTCTTTTTACATGCATGCCTAGCAGAGTAGTAGCAATTACAACATCTGTTCAAATTCATATTTCCTTTATGCTTAGTGAAATGATGTTGATTTCAATTTATATGGGTATCTGATTGATTTCTAGATCTACAGTACACAGCAAATTCCTTTCTAGGCATTCTGTCAAACATGTTCACGCATTCTGTCTGTGATTCCTCTTTTTACATGCATGCCTAGCAGAGCAGTAGCAATTACAACATCTATTGAAATTCATATATCCTTTCTGCTTAGGTAGAATTCCATACCCTGTTCCAGAACTCCCAAGGGCGCAAGCTATCTGGTAAAGGCTGTAGAGTCTAGTTGCATTTTCTTGAAAGATTCTAAAACCGTTTCAACAAATACATTTTATGCATATCATAGCAACCGTATGTTGAAATGATACTTTGGCTGGCAATATAATATGCAGCAAATGATCACGTGACATACTTTTGAAATCCATTGATTTATAGACCAAACCTATAATTTAAACATAATTATCTAGATATAGATGATTACAATGGTATAAATAGCGTCACAGTGATATTGATCTAAAATATTGTAATCCAAGCTCGATATTCTAAATAAATTTCAGCGCTGAAGATGTCCAGTATGAATCTTTAAGTGCACTTTGTTTAATAAATATACTCTGTCTACTTCTTGAGAGTTATGAGCACTATTTCCAAATCACATCACATCAATATAGCCATTACACGTTAAAATCATAACGTGACTGGCAAATTGCAATATAATTTTCAGCAAAGTATTTTGTAACAGATTCTTGAAATCCCCCTATTAAGACTGGAGATGTGTTTTCTTTCTACAAAAGTAGACCATCTTACAATCGGCATACAGCAAATTCACCACCAGCAATTCACCGATGGAAAATTCATCATCAATAATTCACCACTGCCATGACAATTCCCCACGCGAAAAATTAATTGCATGAATTTTTGGCGATTAATTTTCCATGAGGGTGAATTGCTGGTGGTGGTAAATTTTCCTGCAATGAATTGTTGACAGTGAATTTTCCGTCAGTGAATTGCTGGTGGTGAATTTTCCTAGAGCCCTTATGTAATCAATACCATAATGAGAAAGGATATACTCTCCTAATCATATTATGAGGTGAGAAATTTCCTGTAAGGGATAGTAAGTAGCTAGTTTGGCTCATAGTATTTGTAAAGCAGCCATCAATAGAGGAACTTAATTTTGATTAATTGGGTTTATAAAACCAGTCTAACCCACAAACTGATGTTATTAAAAAAACAGACACATGTCTATCAAATTAAAGTTCATGCATAGCTGATGCACAGTGGTGTACATGCTCACAAGAGTACATGAATTTTGAAACTTCAAGCTAAAACACCTTCCGATTTGGGAGATATTAAAAATTTCAATTTTTTGTAGGGTAATTTATGAAAATAATTAAATATGGAGTTTCATAATAGCTGAAGAAAAATGGTTTGGCAAGGATGTTTTAATCATAATTATTAAAATAATGGCAAAGTTTCATAAAAAAAAGTATTGATTCAATCAAAATTTATGCTTGTTTTCTCCTTCACCACATTCATAGGCTTGACAAGCAAGTTTTAGAAGATGCCGGTTTGAGAGTTGTCTCAAACATCGATGAAGGAAATTAATAACCCCACTAAATTTGATGAAAAAATGAAGAGTTTAAAGTGGATGACATTTGCAAAAATGCAAATTGTGTAACTTTTAAAGGTTCCTAAGTTGCGAGCTATCTTCCAAACATAAATGGACAAATTTAAAAAGGATGACCATAAAGCTCAAGTTCATATATTTGAAAGTTTAAAAAGAAAAAGAGAAGAAATAAATTCATAGGGCTGTTTTTATTGAATTGATTGACCATTTTGTAAGGGTTATGTATAGCATTTCAAAATGTGGCAATCTTATGAAGATTAATAAGTGCATTCAAAATGTGTAATCTTATAGAAGTTAATAAGTCCACTCAAAATGCACAATCTTATGAAGTTTTATAACCTCTTCTAAAAGGCCAATACGGAAAATAAGATTAATGATGAAGATATTATCGATAATGATTCTAAAGTTCTTAAATCCTCTTCAAACACAACAATTTTGTACAAGTTAGTAACCCCTCCCAAAATACCAATGGAGAAATTCAAAAGGGATGAATATAAAGCACAAAATTTGAAAAGTTATGAAGTACTCATCAGCATGTTTGAGTAAGTTGATAACTTCCATTGAAATCCATACTTTTGTATAGATTACCAACCTCTCTCCAAACATCAATGCACAAAGGCAAGTTAAGTCTTATCACTAATTCTCTTAATATTAGCAACTATTCTCCAAATGCCAAGAAGAAAAGTTACAAACAACTTCCCAAAGACCCATTATTAAAAAGGGTGAGGTAGTTATCATAACTACCCAAGAAATTGATACCAACATGTATATATGATTTGGGACAATTTATGGAATCCAAAAAATCATAGATAGGTGTGAATTGTTAAACAAAATACCTTGAAAGTTTGTAGTCTCAATATAGAATGAGCTTGTTGAGAAGGTTTACAAAATTTTCAAGAAAACACGATTAACAAATGTAACATTGAGTTCTATAAAATGGCACAAAAATGGAGCTTTTGAATGGAGTATGGACATTCATCAAACCATATTTTTATTAAATATTGTCATTGCAAGTGTTGGCACACATGCAGGGAAAATGTGGAAGCATAGAAAATTGACTGAATTGATTGATAAAATGACTCAAGGGAATGTCTCATAGCACACTATGTTTGCATGATATGCTTAAAAATTATTTTTTGAAAAGGTTTTAGGATCAAGTTCAAGCAAGTGCAATTAGAAATTATAAAGAATAACTTCACGACCTTTGCCATATCCCCCTAGCATGTCACCTAAAGAAAATAAAAATTATAATTTGCATTCAATATTCTCTTTAAGAAATATTGAAGTAATAGTTGTAGGGAGACTAATAACACCATGGTCTACTATTGTCAACATGTATGCAAAATGCATAATCATGCACAAACAACATGAGTTGTTTGGCAAGAATGCTTTAAAGAGAGATTACATGGAATAATATGATTGTAAATATGCACAAAATGGATTTGTCGAATCTTTTTTTAAAATTATCACAAAATGGAAGAATAGGAAAAGAAAGCATAATGTTTAATAGAAAACCTCAAAGAGATTTGGTATCTTGGAATGTGGTGATTATTGGTTATGTACAAAAATGGGAGCTTTGCAACAGAGTATTGGCATCCATCAAAGTGTGAAAGACAAAATATTATCAAATGTTTTAACTACAACACTGTTAGATTTATATGTAGATGTAAAGTATAGATAATGCATGAATTGTTTGCCATAGTGCCTCAAAGAGTTGTAATCTCATAGGAAACTATGATTGTAGGATACACTCAATATGGAGGTGCAATGGCTTCAACAAGTGCTACTATGGACACTATAGAAATTCATGCATTTGCTACTTTAAAAGGAGTTAGTAGTTATAAAGGCACTCCCCAACTGAACTTCTTCATTGCTAGGGAACGCTACATATATCATCAACATTATTTCATGCAATTCAACATAATGTGGTACCATAGAGAGATAATCCAAGATATTCAAGGTTTGAATATCCTTTTAGGAAGAAATTATGTGATAATGATCATGCAATTACATATCAAAGGGTAGATGCACTAGACAAAAGGAATTTTAGAGAACCCCATAAAATGAGTTCTACTTCTATGTCTATTAAGAATGATTCCTTTATTGAAAATATTTTAGAAAGAAATATTTCATATAATTTAGAAAAGTGAAATAGCACACATGATATTGTTTTCTACTTTAATTTGTAGGACTTAATAATTTAGCTCCTTTGAGATCTCAAAGCTTATGTGATGCATTCACAAAAGGAGAATTGAAAAGACTAGACGAGTTAAGATTTGATGTCCATCTCATTCCTCAAGAGAATTTTTTTGGTATAAAATTGACTTCAAAGTTATCACATCTACTACAAGATGTTGTGACATTATGGAGTATTTGTTTTCCCCTTGGTGTCACTAGCTAATCAAGGTTTGCCTATTTTAGGTTTTATTGAAGACAAGGAGGCAATATTTTTATTCTACTATATTGCAAGTACAACATGCACTATATTATTTACATTAGAAATAGATTTCTTAGAATCTAAATGTGATGAATAGTTCAAGATGCCATGTTGGTGGCATCAAAAAAAAAGAAAAATATTTTCATTTTAAAATGTATACTACAGTCAACTGCAAAAGTGATGGAGTTGTGTCATGATCAAAAGAAACTACCTAAAGTTGAGTACTACAATGAGGTTGGCACTATTTTAGGTCCAACTCTTGAATTCTACACCTTTATAATTCATGAAATGCAAATGAGTATGTTAGTAATGTAGTGAAGAAAATTAACTAGGGATAATATTTGAAATGGAGATGTTTTTCAAGAATCTAATGGATTATTTCCTCATCCATATCTTCCCCATGTGCACATTAATTTATTATAAGGAAAAATATAAGTTGATAGAGAATTTTTTTCTTCTAGGATATCTAATGGCTAAGGCTCTTCAAGATAGTAGGCCTCTAGACTTGCCTCTTTCAACATTTTTTTATAACCAAGTGTCCTTGGAAAGGAGCTTGATTTAAATGATATTAAATCCTTTGATATTGAATTTGGAACAACATTGCTAGAAATGCAATCACTTGTTCATGGAAAATAGTTCTTAGAGACTATTTTAGGAGAAAAGAAAGAATAAATACCACCTTCACATTATCATAACTTGCACAAATTGAAGAACTTTGCATTGATTTCAATCTTCCTTGTTTCTTCAACTATTCCTTCAAACTAGGATGGAGAAACATCTTGGTTACTATAGACAACCTAGAATCCTAAATTCATAGTGATTAGTGGAGGAGTGACATTGATAAGCATAATCAATGAGAAAAGATAACTTATGTTTATTTCAATGGTACTACCAATAATGTTGGTGAAAACTTAGCCAAGTCTCCTTCAACTAATGTGTAAAATGTGCTTAATAATGGCGCATGAAAGACAATATAGATTCCAAAGGAAGATAACACTAGAAATGATAAGAGATGTAATTTTTAAATGATAAAATACTATTACTACAAGAAGCAGGCCTCATGTTGATGAAACATAGACATTTCTCAAAAGTTATTAGTTCTAGGCTATCATTTTCAAAAAGTGACTTATGTCACTTATTGTAGTTATAAAATGAGCCTTATTTTTGGAAAAGTGATGAAAATCCTAACCAAATAAGGGTTATTATTTTCAAAACCAGTGTATTTCAAAAAGTAAGTTAGGGTAGTTGTTGAATTTTATGATCAGATGTGAATGCACATAAAATAATTCAAAATCAAACAAAATAACACAACATATACCCTGGGAAAACCCTCCTCTTGAGGGAGAAAAACCCAGCAACAAAGATCTCTCTTATATTTGATGCAACAGTGTCAATTTTACAATTTACAATAAGGTCTAACTCAAGACCGATATGTAGTGATTTGCAATAAAGAAGGACAGATACAAGCTCTAGATCACACCTGTCAGTATAAGAATACAGATCCAATACTTAGCACTGAAGGTCTTCAATTCTCAGACTTTAAGCACACTTGTCAGAAATCGAAAGCTATAGCTTTTCTCTGGCATGTAATCTCCCTTTGATCTGATCTTATATATTCGCACTTAGACCTCAGATGAATTCGCACTGAACTTTACCCTTTGACGCAGTCCACACCTTGTCATAGATTCAATATGGAGAGATCTCGGCTAGCACAGATCCAAATCAGGAGAGATAACACATATTCGCAGTTTCTTATTCACACCTAATAATCTGATCGTACTTGATGTAATCTGTTCGCTTTTGATAAGATTGAGCTTCTCTGATTATATTCGCACTTTAAGATTTCTGAACTAGTTAGGAGCTTTTCAATATCTCTAATCGATGAACAAGCTGTGTATATGTATAGGAGTCAAATCCTTACATGTCGGCCTCTTACAAAAAATGCATATCTCCTTAATGAAGTCGTCCTAGGAGTATATTAATTGTCTTTTATGAATTACAAATTCATTTATGTCAGCCCAAGGCATGAGATACAAAACAATAAAGTAAATTGAATAGCCAACATCTATAAATTCAATTTAAGACTTTCTCGAAAGAAGTGAGCTGGAAGGATCAACTGAAGCTGCTATAATATTAACACTCCCTCTCAGCTAGGGAGAGAACTTCCAACTGAAGACAAATCATCTACCATCATTTCCTGCAATCAAATATAAAGAGAGATATGTATCACCTCAATGTGATATCAACCATCACATGGTTAAGCACTAGTGTTCATCACTTGTGTGATGATGTCACCTCAATGTGACTTTCACCATGGCTCTCCCAGAGGGTGAAACACAAGCACAGAAAGATCATCATGGAATCTCTCACATGATGTTGTCATGGAGTCACACACATGACATCCACCATGACTCAGCTCAGAGGGTGGAAAATGAGGGCTTTCACCTCAAGTTCTTCCGTCGCAGAAGAAAGTGCAGTAAGTACAAGTGTTCATCACTTGCATGATGTTGTCACCTCAATGTGACTTTCACCATGGCTCTCCCAGAGGGTGAAACACAAGTACAACATATGTCATGGAGTCGCACACATGACATCCACCATGACTCTCTCAGAGGGTGGAAACAAGGGCTTTCACCTCAAATTCTTCCGTCACAGAAGAAAATGCATTAACAAGGGATTTCACCTCAAACTTCTCTCATAGAGAAGAACTCTTTAAGCAAGGCTCACTGATTACTGAGACTCATACTCAGTCAAGGTTGGATTCTCCACCATACCAAGCTTGTCTTGAAAGTATACGAACTTTGCCCTAGCGAGAGGCTTGGTGAGAATATCTGTCATCTGCTCATTAGTGCTAATGTACCTCAACTGTACAGCCTTTCGTAGTACCATATTTCTGATATAGTGGTACTTGATCTCAACATGCTTGGTTCTGTCATGAAACACAGGATTGACAGAAAGCTTCACGCAACTCTGATTATCACAATGAATAATCATGGGCTCCATTGCTTGTCCAAACAATCCTGCAAGGAGCTTACGAAGCCACACTGCTTCTCGAGTTGCCATGCAAGCTGCAATATACTCAGCCTCTGCTGTACTCAATGCTACAGAGGACTGCTTCCTATTGCACCAGGAAATCATAGCAGAACCCAAATTGAAGCAACAGCCAGAGGCGCTCTTCCGATCCGTGGCACAACCTGCCCAATCAGAATCAGTAAAAACCAAGTAACTCCAAGTCTGCGTCTGAAGTATACTTCAACCCATATCCAACTGTGCCATGCAAGTATCTCAGGATATGTTTAGCTGCAACAAGATGTATCTGTCTCAGATCACTCATACACTGGCTAAGTGGACTCACTGCATAGCAAATATCAGGTCTAGTGTTTAACTAGATACATCAAGGATCCAATCAGCTGTATGTACAACGTAGGATCCACCAAATCTAAACTAGTTGCAGCAAGATTACCATCTGCTTCAGGCTCAGCAGGCTCCCTCTAAATCTTCAGGCACTTGCATCAACCTTCTGACCTCTTCATCCAAGATTGCCTGCAACACTTTGACTTAGATAAATGTTTTCCAGTGCACACCTTTGGTACTGAAGAGAGTTCAGAATAGTCCTCCTTGACCTCATCTCAGATCTCACTATTCTGAATAGGTTTGCGGAGCTACCAATGACAAATCCAGAAGACAATCTTGAGCAATTATGATCTCAGCAACTGAAGGGATCCTCTAAGGGTTTAGCACCGAGCCTTTTTAATACAACAATCTTCACTTCTTCTTAGTTACAAGACTCCCTCTTGATCCTTTCTCCAAAGATTGCAAAGAAGACTTCTGGAAGTGAGCTTCCTCTGGCCATCAACTCAGTCCCAAGGCTGCTTGATTATTTCTTTGGTTGGCATGACTTCCTCACAAGATGCCTCAAGCTTTTCATCATTAAGCAATTTCTCATCACCTTCTTGCTCCTGCAAGCATTTTAGAGAGAGATTACTTAACAGTTTGTAATTACCCAAAGAAATAACAAGACTGGAATCATACAAAGTTACAATCACAGGTTATAACATGAACACATAAGATTTTATGCACAATGTTTAGAACATGAATAAATAAATCAACCTGAAAGAGAAATATATATCATAAGATCAAACTAAATGGATAAGGAAACTTATCTTTATATAACTCTTTCTTTCATCTTTTATTCCTCTCGAGAGTGCCAAACTCAACACAACAAACAAATAGTCTGCACAACTACAGATTTCTTGAATGCATTATGCGGTTAGCATGTAGAACCAGCTCTCTCCAAGAGTCACAGTTCATGCATTTGAGAATGATATCGATGTGATCAACCTATCACAATCGAAAATGCAATTCTCTTTTCCATCTCAAAGTCACACTCAGAGATCTACATGATTAGCATGAAACAATTCACAATAAATAATTTGAAATCTTCAAAGGATCTATGCTAGAGATCACAACTCAAGAGAAATCACTAACTCTCGTTCCTAAGATCCAACTAAATGAAGTGACTAATCTTCAAACTAGAAAGGTGATTTCAATAAAACATAGAATACTTATCTTCTTTAGCGTTATGATGAAAGCAACACAACATGTTGTTCTTATACTCAGATCAATCCATAGCCTTCATGACTTGAGCATAGACTCATGGCAAGGTTAAATTTGAACAAGGCCCATGACTGCTCAAATTTAAAATGCACTCTGTTTCCGACTGCAATCCACTAGGTTATGCAACATGCTTACTAGCAATATCCAAAGTGTTAGAGATAGATGAGGTCATCACTTGAAAAAATTTATCAGATCTGCACAACTTAGCAGACTGAGATTCACATAAAAGAATATAAACAACAAAAAAAAGGAACCAAATACTTATCTCTATTTGATTGCAGCCATTTGATTTCAAACATCAACCCTTGGCAGCACGATCTAACATAGTTGAGCTCTTGACTGCAAGGTTGTGAAGACCATTGAGGTCCATTCCAGATCATATAATTCTCTCAGAATACATGACTACTTCAGAACCTTCCATAATCATGTGCTTTTAGATCTCTTCAACAGATCCCGGAAGGTGAGATCGCAGCATCATATAACTCTCTTGGAATCATGTGATCTTGGATTGCTAGCAGTACGACTCAAGTAAACTCATGAAGAGAGCCAAGATTGATGTGCTCCTTTCATAGATGTCAACACTGGACTTTTTCTGAAATGGAAAGACCAAAGACTGCACCCCGCATGGAAATACTCTATTGGCTCAAGTAGAATGCACTAGATCTGACTTTGAATTGCATTTCAAGATCTGATCGGATCTTTCCATAGACCCACTCTGATACCATGTTGAATTTTATGATCAGATGCGAATGCACAGAAAAAATAATTCAAAATCAGACAAAATAACACAGCATATACCCTGGGAAAACCCTCCTCTTGAGGGAGAAAAACCCAGCAACAAAGATCTCTCTTATATTTGATGCAACAGTGTCAATTTTACAATTTACAATAAGGTCTAACTCAAGACCGATATGCAGTGATTTGCAATAAAGGATAGATACAAGCTCTAGATCACACCTGTCAGTATAAGAATATAGATCCAATACTTAGCACTGAAGGTCTTCAATTCTCAGACTTTAAGCACACTTGTCAGAAAATGAAAGCTATAGCTTCGCACTAGCATGTAATCTCCCTTTGATCTGATCTTATATATTCGCACTTAGACCTCAGATGAATTCGTGGTATCAGATGAATTTGTGGTAGAAAATAATTTGAAATCAGACAAAATAACATAGCATATACCCTGGAAAAACACTCCTCTTGAGGGAGAAAAACCCAGCAACAAAGATCTCTCTTATATTTGATGCAACAGTGTCAATTTTACAATTTACAATAAGGTCTAACTCAAGACCTATATGCAGTGATTTGCAATAAAGAAGGACAGATACAAGCTCTAGATCACACCTGTCAATATAAGAATACAGATCCAATACTTAGCACTAAAGGTCTTCAATTCTTAGACTTTAAGCACACTTGTCAGAAACCGAAAGCTATAGCTTCGCTCTAGCATGTAATCTTCCTTTGATATGATCTTATATATTTACACTTAGACCTCAGATGAATTCGCACTGAACTTTACCCTTTGACACAGTCTGCACCTTGTCATAGATTCAATATGGAGATATCTCGGCTAGCACAGATCCAAATCGGGAGAGATAACACAAATTCACAGTTTCTTATTCACACCTAATAATCTGATCGTACTTGATGTAATATGTTCGCTTTTGATAAGATTGAGCTTCTCTGATTATATTCGCAGTTTAAGATTTTCGAACTAGTTGGGAGCTTTTCAATATCTCTAATCGATGAACAAGCTGCGTATATGTATAGGAGTCAAATCCTTACATGTTGGCCTCTTACAAAAAATGCATATCTCCTTAATGAAGTCGGCCTAGGAGTATATTAATTGTCTTTTATGAATTACGAATTCATTTATGTCGGCCCAAGGCATGAGATACAAAACAATAAAGTAAATTGAATAGCCAACGTCTATAAATTCAATTTAAGACTTTCTCGAAAGAAGTGAGCTGGAAGGATCAACCAAAGCTGCTATAACATTAACAGTAGTTAATAGCTAGTTACTAGATGGTTACTTTGAAAGCCTATAAATACAAGGCTATTTGTATTGTACAAAGGAGACTCTTATAGAGGGAAAAATTTTGAGAAGAATTTTTTGGAGAAATTTTATGAAATTTTTTTATTTGACAATTTGTATAGAAGGGTTTTGGAATTTTATAATTTCATAAAGATAATGAAGAATGAATTTTTTTCATACATGTTCTAAATGTATTCATGTGTTATTATTATTGATTTCTTGTATGTTAAATTAGTAATGCCTCTATGTATCTATGTAAACCATTGGTAATCTACGCAATTGATTTAGTGAAACACACTCATATCTTGTTATCTTGGTTTGAATGTGTTGAATCAACCTATCTCTTTGTTTGTTGAGATTCATTATACTTCTTTCATTTTCATTGCACATCAAAACATACATTGTGGTAAAACCCTCTTGTAGGTTGTAAGATGTGAAGTCCTAGTTGATTTTCATGTGTTTTCTATTATGTTTTTTTATTCACTTTCTTTAATTTTTCCCTCTTTCTTTATGTACTTTCACAGTAAAATTACATAAAAACCCCAAAAATACCTATCTTATGATGGGGTTGGTCTTCTCAAATGCAAAGGAAAGTTGTTAGTATAGTAACAACTTATCCACACTATTGGAAATTTTTTCACTACTTGTTGGGTGAGTCACTTAAAAAATTGTAGTGAAAAATTTGTTTACCAACAGAGATTTGAGAGTAAAAAATTATAAATCTATGATGGAGTAGTTATCAGAGTTCATGGTGAATGGAAAAGAGGGCATCCAAGAATGTCATCTAGGATCACTATGTGTCATCAATAGCATTGATTTAGTTTAGGAACCTTAAAAGCATATATTACTATGCATTAAAGTGAAAACTAACATAGTTATTTTCCTATTGTTAATTCTTAAAGGAAAGAGGTTGTAATTATGTTTTAGATCTTTTCAAATCAAGTAGTTTCAAAAATTTAATTCCTTTACATTGGACCTTGAATTTTTAAGGAGATTGATCATTGTGTTTATTTTTAATTACTTAATGATCAATTACTACTCATTATTTTGTATGTTGATTTTTATATTTAAAACAACAAGATGATGATTAAGGATCTCAAAACATGGCTTTCGAGTTCCTTTGATATGAAGGATTTGGGGACTAAAAATACATCTTAGGTGGGATAATTAAAAAAGATCAAGTTAACATAAATCTTTTAGTTAATTTAAAGTATGTTGAGGCTATTATGTAGCAAGTTTCTATAGAGGTCTTAAGCCAACGAGCATTCATTTACCTATAGATAATTAAGTTAAAGTATGTTGAGGCTATTATGTAGTAATTTTCTATGGAGGTCTTAAGCCAATGAGTATTCATTTTCCTGTAGATCTTTGGAATAATATCCTAATTCAAATGATGATTTTGAAGATATGTTTACTTTTCCTTATGCTACTAGTGTAGCATAATATACATTTAATGGTTTTACAAGGCTAGTTGTTCCCAAATAGTAGGACTTCCTAGCAAGTTTATTTCTAATCATGCCAAAAAGGTATTTAGATATGTTGGTGTAGGTTTTTATTTTCCTAGTGGGTTAATTTATTTGCCCTTAGTCCTAGGTATTTCCTACACTTAATTAAGCTGTCTTGGGGTAATAAAGTGAGTTATAACTAGGAGATAAGTGATGTGGTACACGTCCCCTTCCTTAAAGGGTGGAACACTATCCATTTTTGGTGGCAATCTCCACTTTTAGTGGTCCATATCCACTTTTGGTGGTTAATTCCTATTGGTTGTATTTTCCACCTCCATCATCTTTTTAGTTCTATATAGTCTCATATAATCATTATCTTACATTGTTGCATACTTTGACATACATGCACCTTGATGCATGTAGTCATTATTCTATAGATTTTCTCTAAGCTCCCTATGCAATCTTGTCATCTTGACATTTTCACATCTCTTGAAATCTCAAGTCTATAATTATAGTATTTCATTTATAGTTTTATAGCTTATCTCTCTCATAGAAGATCTTGGTTATTCAATCTATTTCAAATTTATAGCATTGTATTAGAGCTTATATTTTGAGAGTTTTGAGTACTTGGATTCCTAATTAAGATATTTAATTCTTTCTATAATATTTTAAATCCTCATATTCTTTTCTCTTGTGTTTGAACACAATTTGGAGAATTAGAAAGGAATTATGAAGATCTAGTAAATCCTATATTTACATGTGTGTTTTTGGTGAAATTTTATAATTGCAACTATTTTGGATATAGTGGCAAAATTTTAGACTATCCTAGTGCATTCAGGAGGCTTGAGAAAGTCAGATTTGGCTTTCATTTCACTCAATTTGGCCACCATATGACACATTACCAAACAAGGGTTTGAAGCTTAGACCTAATGAATAGCTTTTGGAAGAGAATTTTTGGCCCAAACGAACCTTTTAATTGTGTTCAAAAGGCCCAAACCCCCTATTCTCATATAAAATTTGTCTATTTCAGGTGAATTTAATATTTGAAAAAATTTCATTTTGTCAAGGTGATCATCACTACAAGCTAAATTTAGCCATTTTAAAAGAAAATCATAACTTTTCACCACAATGTTCATTTTTTCCAAACAAGATATCATTGGAAATCTAGAGATGAGAAATTTCCATCTACAAAGGTTTTGAAAATAAAATTTACATTTTATGTCAGATATTGCAGGTTGAAGTTGTTGGATTTTTTCTTCAATGAGCCATAAATTTTGCCTCGAAGCTCCATTTTTTGGAAACAAATAGGCATTGGAATGGAATTGAAGAGTACTACATAGCTACAAGGCCAATATTTTCAGATTTTGTCTCTAGTTCATTTTGTATCAAAATTTATAATTTTGGTCATTATGGTCCTATTGAGCATTGTATCTTGGAAAAGGCTTTGTAAACATGCTAATCATAAAGTGCCACTGTTATAATATCTTGGGGGGATGATTTATAAGAATAGTAGAAAGCGGGGGGGTGTCTCTTGCTGTCTCTCTTGCAGTTTTCTTTCTCTTTTTGTGCACTCACAAACAATCTTCTTTTCTTCCTAAACTGGATCAATAAAAAATACCTATATTAACACCGTATAACTATTTTGATTGGAAAAGTAAAATATCACTCTACTTGAAAAAGTATGGATTATATAGGGTGACAATGGGACTAGAAACTAAACCAAAAAATGATGCAAAAAAGACACAATGGTTTAATAGGTGTGATGAAGCATTTGGAATCTTATATATGTTTGTATATCTCTATATTAAATACTCTTTCATGTTGAATCTTTATCTACACCAAATGAAGTTTGGACAACATTGGAAAAACTCTTTGGTGCACAAGATGAATTAAGAGGTCATCAATTGGAGAATGAGTTGATAGGGTTAAGTCCTTAAATTTTTTATACAATATAGAACTTATTCACCAAACTAAAGGCCATGAGATTGCAATTGAAATAGGGTGGAATTGAGAAAGATGATAAACAATTGATCTTAAGTATTCTCTATAAACTTGGTCTAGATTATTTAGTCTTTGTTTCTACATTCTATACCACTAAAATTTCCTTAGGAGCTTCCTACAAAATTCCTTCTCTTGATGTGTTTGCTAATTAACTCACAAAAGTATAAGACAACTTGGTTCAAATGGGTGCAATCAAATCTTCTAGAAGTCTCATGCTTTGGTTGCAATTCAAGGCACTAAATATCATAAAGATAATGGAAAAAAAAGTAAGAAACAAAATAAAAAAGGAGAGAATGCTTCAGATTTGTCTTTGCCTACTTCTAATGTAGACACTAAATCTTCTTCAAATCAAGAAAAATATAAGAAGGTAAAATGTAGTTATTGTAAGAAACTTGGTCATGATGAACATAAATGTATGAAGAAATTTAGATTGATCACCTCACACATCTTCTTGAGAAGAGTAATAAAGGGGTCACTGAATCTCCATCTTCATCAAACAGAGAATATACAAAGAAAAAGGAAAAATTTCATGCTAGTTATGCTTCTACATCATACAAACATAAAGGAAAATCTCATTGTGCCTCTACAAGTATCATATCAGGTAGATGGCTTCTAGATTCAAGAGCTTCTCATCATGTGGCTTCTTCATAGTTCATGTTCTCTTCTTTTGAGCCTTTTGTTATGCCACCTATTTTGATGGGTAACAATACATATATGAATGTAATTGGGAAGGGATCTATTGATATAGGGGGAGGGTACTTTCAATGATGTATTATGTGTACCTCATTTCTTCAATAATATTCTTTACATCTATCAAGTTACTCATAATGGAGCATGAAAGACTATGGAATTCACTCCTAATTCAATTCTTATTAGCTATTTGGAGAGCAGAGAGATAATCACAACTTGGGTGGTTGATCATGCATCTCAATTTTATTCCTTTCAAATTTTGTTCCTGATGATGGATTTGATCCTTTGGACGATGATCACACTTCTAGTGTGGATTTTGATTTTGAGGAGAATTTTGGTTACTTGAACTTGGGTATTCTCACAAGTGATCTAGTTCTTGAACCTTGCATTCTATCTCCTCCATCTACTATTACTACTTTAGATTCTAGTGTTACTTCTTTGAAAGTTTCTAGTGATTCTTTGTAGAAGGACATTCATTGTCTCTCAGGTTCAGCTTGGGATGATCTCTTTATAGATATTTTAGACTTGTTTGTGGAGACACATATTACAGATTTGGGAGAAACAATAGATGATATTCATCTTCTCTTTGATGAAGTTTATCCTTCTTCAATTTTTGTGAGGAAACACTTTGACCCTCTTGTTAAATCTCTACATGATCATTTTTCACAATTTGACATGAGTGTGGATACTTTGGACCATAATTTTGAGGATACATCTGAATAGGAGATACTTGAGTCTTTGGATGGTGTTCTAAATCAGTCTCTAGGAGATTTTAAGTTTTTATTTTCAGAATTATGTCCTAGAACACTTGATTTTATTGTGATATCTTTCAACATCAACATGGGGACACTTGATCCAAGCTCAAAGACTCCATACATATTGAGTTTTTTTCCTACGCATTCCTTTCACCTAGAGTGGGAAGATAGCTTACATGTACACATTTGGTTTTGTTTCTTCCTAGATGGGGAGGAATGTTGTTTGACAATTGTGGAACATTTGGGTATCTACCAATGGATCTCTTTGGGGTGGCTTCTTTGTCCTTCCACATCATTTCTCCCTATTATGGGTGTGTAATTCCTTTTTGTGGGATGTGGCTTCTTCTCCTTATGGGGGGGAGAATTTTATTTATACATGGGTACCTAACATGGCTTCATTTGTTGAGACCCATTATCTTTTACATCCTCCTAAGCTATGCTTAAGGGGGGGTCTTGGTGTAGGTTTTATTTTCATAGTGAGTTAATTTATTTTCCCTTAGTACCAGTTTTTCCTACACTTAATTAAGCTTTCTTAGGATAATAAAGTGGGTTATAACTAGGAGATAAGTGATGTGGTGTCCCCTTCCTTAAAGGGTGGAACACTTTCCACTTTTGGTGGTCATCTCCACTTTTGACACTAGTTCATATCCACTTTTGGTGGTTAATTCCTATTGGTTGGATTTGTCAGCTCCATCATCTCTTTAGTTCTATATAAACTCATTACCTAGTTTCTATTCTCATATATTCATTCTCTTGCATTGTTGCATACTTTTCCATGCATGCACCTTGATGCATGTAGTCATTATTCTACAAAATTTATTTGAGCTCATAATGCAATCTTGTCATCTTGACATTTGCACATCTCTTGGAATCTGAGGTCTATAATTGTGTTATTTTATTTATAGTTTTATAGCTTGTCTCTCTCATACAAGATCTTGTTCATTAAATCTATTTCAGATTTCTATCATGATAGTTATGATAAACTTATGATTATTGTAATTTTTATGATGGGATTGATGATGTGTTCAAGTTGCTTGATATACATGGATGTGTTAATTTAGATTAGACTAGTGATATGGAGAATAGGAGGTGAAAAACTAATTATATGTTCACTCTATTTAGAGTTGCATTTACATGGATGAGGAAGAGGAAACCCATAGTTGCATTGTCCACTATAGAAGAAAAGCATATTGTTAATACACATTCCTATAAGGAGGTAGTGTGGTTATAAATTTTGTATTCATGCATTCGCTTTTTGTGTAGGAAAGTTAGGATTAGATGTGAGAATTTAACTACTATATATACATAAATAGTGAAGAATTTAGTGTATCATACTTGTACTAAAAATATAAATTTATATTATCATTTTTTTTATAAGATGGTTGAAGATAGAAGAGTCATAATTTATAAGGTTGATAATTTAGATAATGTAATAGATGTTCTCACTAAGCTAGTGAGCATGGATAAGTTCTATTGGTACAAAGAGGCTATAGGATATACTTTGGGTATGTTTCCTATTATGTCATTGTAATGTTTTTGATTAAAAAATTAGGGCTAAGGGCACTTGATCCCAAACAAACCATTAAAATTTAGGCTATAAAGCCAGAAAGAGGGCCCTTGATGTCATTGTAATGTTATTATAAAGAAAGAGAATCTTAGAACTTAGTTTGATATTCAACTTGCAATCATATGTATAATGCATGTGTTCTTAAAACTTCTTGTAATTGGGAACTTATACATCCATGAGGAGTTGTGAGATATTGTATGGGTATTATTATTATCCTTGAGACTTGGAATGTTTTACAACTATGATCATTGATTAGGAAGGCTACAAATAAAGGTTAATAGTGGGAGTTACATGTATCATCATAAATTTAATCAAGTATCTCTCTCAATGAGCACTGAGGTGTTATATTTGTAAGACTAAAGAATTTTCTCCATTGGGATAGGATTGCATATATAATAAAGTTAATCAGGGAGCACTATGGGGTTATTTATTGATATTAAGAGTAATAAAGTTAAAGGTTCTTATGAAAATTAAATTTTATATTGAGTGCTTGAAGCAATGCATAGTTAAGCATTAGATTTTTATTATGGGTGGACAATGTGTAGCTTTGTGCCAATGGTTTTGACTCATAGCTTTGGATATCACTTGTTCCTTTCTTATTTCCACTTTCTCTATAAATTGGAGGTATGAGATAGAGATTTTATTATGTTATTTAGGTTGAGTACTACTATGTTAATAGGATATTGTTGAATTGAAGAGCTAGAAGGAATTATATTGATGCATTAATTTGTTCAAATTGATGCAAGCCCAATATATCTTTAGTAGTGGAGTTTTTTCCCAAAAGGATTTCTCTATATACACATATCAAGTGTTTATAATGGTTTTATTATTTTATGTGTTTTCCTATGTTCCATTTCATTGTTTAATCATATTTACCTTAATTGCTTTAGTTGTATTTAATACTAGTGTTTTATGCTTCAGTGTATTTTTTACCTTATTTTATTGAAGATGACATCAAAGAATTTTATTTATCCCTTAAGTTATATCAATTATAAAGATTCCTAATTAGAATATTTATAACTATTTGGAACAAGATAGAAGAATAAATCAATCAAAAACTAAACTAAATAATTAAAAATATTAATCCACTCCTAAAACTAAACATCTTAGAGCTATGGACACAAGGGACTTTCAAACTAAGCCTAAATTACATTTTTAGGTATAGGGACAACCAAAATTTTGAGGGAAATTAAATTCCATAGAGTAATCAAATCAAATCAAATTTTCCCCACCTATATTCCTTTTAAAATAACTTAGCATATAGAACATTAGAAATATTAGAGCTCATCATAGTTAGACTTCTTAAAGAAATAAACGTTCAATCCTCCCATAAGAATTTTTTTGAATTAAGATTATTACATATGGATGTAATTAACTTGGGAAAAGATAGAACATATCCTAACAACACAATAACCAAGAAAAAGGAATCAAAAAGGAAAAATATTGAATGCGAGAAGACTTCATGGAATAAGTAAAACAAAAAGATGACCCCTAGTTTTCCAAAGAAACTAGGGTGTAATGTGCAAGCAACATGATCAAATATTTGAATTGGTTTGGCTTATAACTAGTAGGAAGTGAAGTTAAATGTGGGGGATTGAAATGAACATGTGATCTTGACTAAGGAAAATATCACAATAATGATTGTTGCTAGTTTATTATTATGGAGTCATCCCTATGATCAAAACTCATCTTGCCCTTATTTAAAGCTCAAAATTAAAATTTGTCTAATTTGTCCTCCTTACTCTTCTACCTTAAGATAATTAAATACAAATTTAGTTGAATTTAATGTTAGATGCTAATATTTGAAGGAATTTAATATATTTATTCTAATCATTTGATATAATTAACTGGGTATTAAGTGTTCATCCTAGAAAGCATCAAAATAGTCAATAGTGACATTTTTTATTTCAGCACAATCAAAAGAATTATGTAAAGAATCTAGATTTTAGGGATTGTGATATATTCACTCTTTTTTTGCTATCAAGGGGTTGACTGAGGCGAATTTATCATATGGATTTAATTGTACAACCTAGCATTTGATGTTATTTCTAAATATGATTTATCCCCTAGATTAATAAGAGAATTTAAAAAATAATATTAGTTGAAATAATATAATAGAACATTAAAATGATTGTCAAGATGATTATAGATCATCAATAGAGATCCAAAATCATGAATTCATCCTAGATTTATGAACTCACCTTCTAACAAGCCAAAGATCTAGAACGAAATCCCAAGTAGTTCGATCTAAAAATGAGGGATTGTTTCCAAGGTGGACATCAAATAGATTTCTAGAATATTATTTGTTTGGCATCATTCTTTGGTTATTGAGATAATTATAACCCTAGTTCATATTTAATTTCTTAGCATAGCATTAAATTATTCAAATACTCTTTCTCAATAAATCAATTCAAACAATTAGTGTAGAAGAAATCTTTATGTGTGTGTCTTCTAAATTTTAAATTTTATGTATTGTTTGTTCAGCCATTGTGAAGTTGGGTGGGGGCCCCAGTTGTTGTCCCCTTCTAGTAATTTTTCCTCTTTGTTAGGTATCATCGAGAGCACTTAGACTCTTTTTGCTAGCTCCTCAAGTTCAAAAACTAAAAGGAAAGATGGTTTGTCTCGAGATGGTGAAAAGGTTAATCTCCCTAGTCAAAGTGGTTCCATTTTTTATAATGAGAATCAAGCTTAACATGTAGAAAAACTAGTGGGAAAAAGGTCTATATCTAAAAGGAATCTCTTCTCCACCTTTGAGTCAAAATCTTGTTGTGTTTTGGATGGTTTGGAGGTGGTCATTCTAGATGAGATTATGGATGAATCCATAGTGAATCTTCAAATGTCCCTGGTAGGGAAATGTATGTCCTTTAGACCTAACATTGACTAGGTATGTAAGTGGATGGACAATTTTGTTTGGACCCTTAAAGGAGAGGTTCATGTTAGTGCTATGTCAAATGGTCTTTTCCTTTCTAGATTTTGTAAACAGGAAGATTCAATTCATATTTTGATAGATGGTCAAGACTTGGGCTTATGATAAGAAATTTAAGAACTATTTAACTTTGTATAAATGGAAGCCTACTTTGGATTTTGCAGCGAATTTGGGATCTATTGCTTCGATATTGGTGATACTCCTTGGTTTACCTCTTGATTTTTTGAACCTGAAGATGTTTCAAGGTATAGCTAATTATTTTAGTAGTCTACTATTAGTGGATACAATAACTTCCCAGAAGTCTAGGTTGATCTTTGCTAGAATCTGCATGAATGTTGTTGTAAATCAAGCCCTTCCTTCATCTATTACTTTGAAATCTAAATTCGGTTCTTGGTCTAAAGTCTTGGAATACAAGAATGCAAGATTGTTTTTTTAGCTCTATAGGAACTTTGGGTATCCTAGCAATATATGCAAGATGAAAAATGTTCAAAAAGATAAGTCCATAATAGTGTCTACTACCCCTGTTGCTAATGAGCTTCAAAATAAGCCTCCTATTTCAATCTAGATGTCTCCTATGTCTAGAATGCTTGGTGTAGTTATTTTAGCTAAGATGACAAAAGGAGGGAATGAGATTCCTAAGGCAAAAATTAGTACGAAATTTGTTTCCTCTCCTCCACTAAGGATTCAAGATGATCCTAAGACAAGCATAGCAAAGTTTGGTTGGTTTCCCCCTCTCTCCCATAGAACTTTTTATTCATAAAAGTGTTTGAATTTGAGTGTTTCCCTTGTCAAAGAGGACTTTGTCCCCCAATATTCTCTTCAAATGAAAATGCAAGAATCTCTTGTAATTTTGGGTTTCACAAAGCTAGCTCCTCCTTCACCCTTAAAGAAAATAAGGAAGATCCTTGGACTCGGGTGAATGAAAAATTTGAGAAAAAGAAGAAAATGGATGTGGGAAATGACTCAAAAGAGGGTAGAACAAATAGTAAGGATATAAAATTGAGGGAGGTGGCTAGAGACATAGCTTCTAGAAAATAGAAGACCCTTGAGGGTTGCTCTAATGCATCTAATCCAAATAAATAATTAGGGAGGTGTCTCCCCCATAGCCATAATAATTTTATTGATATCCTCTTTAATCTCTCCTTTTAAAATATTGTCATGGAATATTAGAGGATTGAATAGTCCCAATTAAACAACATATTCCGAAGTGTTCAATAATAGATTTGAAATTGATATTCTCTTAATTCAGGAAACTAAAATGTAGGACAAATTTGATAAAATGATTAAATATTTTTGGTCTCACGTAGAATATTATGTAAGTGATGAAAATGGTGCATTTGGGAGCTTGGATAGCCTTTGGATCTGGATAGACTTTCTAGTTGCAAAGGTTTTAGTAACTGAAACTCCTTAAAAACTATTTTTGAAGACGGACGATTTAAGGTGAAGTGGAACCTTCTCTTGATGTTTATGCTCCTAATACTAGAGCCACCAGAAACCTTTTTTAGGACTCCTTTTTAGTGCTTCTATCTAAAAATAAAAATGAGAAGTGGATTCTTGTTGGGGATTTCAATACCACCCTTTATCCCTCTGAGAAGCTTGGTGGGGTGGATGATTTCTCTGATAGTATGTTGGATTTTTCAAACTTCATTTCCACTCAAGGCCTCTTAGATGTGGAGCTATCAAGCTTTAAATTTACTTGGTCAAACAACCACCATGGAAAAAACCACACATAGGTTAAGTTGGACAGAGTGTTGATCTCTGGTGATTGGGACATTTTAGCTAAGTTATAGTTGTCTACTCTTCCAAGCTAAGTTACTGGTTCAGGTTTGGGGACAGGTGCAGGTACGAGAGCCTAGTACGTGGGTACATGAAATTCTTTTAGGGGTTTGGGTACATATGGGTACGTGTGTGTGTGTATATATAAATATTATAGATATGTATACAATAAAAAAGAGAAATATACAGAATTGTAAAACTAAATCATTTCATTGTATGATGCTTGATCATTGATCAATGCAAAATGCCAAAGATAAATAGTAAATGCCAATTTGATAGTTTAAAAATATTCAAATAATCCATATCAATGATATCATATACGTCTATGTTCATGATTCCAATGGAAAAAATCACAATTACAAAATTACAAAATGTAGTTAATGAAACATGATTCAATATTCATTGTTCATGAAAAGGATTATCAAAAAAATGAAAATCATCGTGACTTGGATTTTCAGTGGCTTCAACTTCAATATCATCATCATTTGAACCCAAAGTGGTTCCACTTGCACTAGATGCACCATGTAGTATGTCATCATTATCATCCACATCATCCATAGTGGCTCTAGCAAGTTCTTGAATGGTTGCATGCAAGTCGGTAGACTTGGGTGCTACATACCAAAGCTTCACTACCCCCTGCTTGTATTGAGGATCCTTACATGACAGAAGATGCAAATGGGAATGAATATACACCAATTCTTCAGCGCTTTTTGCATACAACTGGTTATGCTTCACTAATTGGATAAAGGAGTATGTACTCCAATTCTGTTCAGTGGTAGAAAAGCTTGCAACTTGGAGAGAAAACCAACAAAACTAAAATTAAAAATGAAAGATAAATTAAAGAATGTTAACTGTTAAATTCTACAATACAAGTGGCAAAAAAAAAACTTGTGAGAGGATCTTGATTGCAAGAGGTTGGAGACATATATAATCTTAACCATGGAGGTACCACCATTTAATAGCATCCATCTTGTATTGGCCTTTGACAATAAAAGGGGTATGATTTTTTCTTAAGATAAACAATCCAAATTATTTCACAACACTTGTCTACACTTCTGGATCAATGAAGAGTCTAATAAATTCCCTCTTATACCCATTAGCAACTTCAAAATCTCTATATGGTAGTATTATCCCTAGGATATAAAGTACTTATGTGGTATAGTACTGCAGAGATAGGGCATATGCAAGGAGGTGCAATGGTGTTGTCATGTTGTTCCAACAATGAAGAAGGTGTAAAAGGTTTCTTCATAATCATTCTCTCTCTTTTGTATTTCCATTTTTATTTTCTGCAACATCATTTCCATGCTATCATAGACATCCCCCAAGCATGGTTCATCTTTACCAGCAAACTGAATCATAGACATGATAGATTTGGTGAACTCCAATACATAATTCACATGATCCCAACAATAATCATCCAAGATCAATGCCTTGAACTTTTGGGCCCTCTCTAAATTTGATTGCTTCCATATACCACATTGGTTTCTAATAACCATTTGACTCAATGCCTCTTCCACCTTCACAAGTCGTCTCAGACAATTCTGTGAGATGCAAACCACAGGTTTTAACAACCTAAGAACATGTTAATAGTAAGTTAATAACACATTTAAAATATGTAAATAAATCAAAATATATATTTTATTCAATTATGTAAAACATGACATAAATGAAACTAAATAAATTAAATTTACCTTCAACAATTCCAATCTTGATTTTTTTTTGAAAATTGCTAATGACATATGGTGGTTTGTCACAAACATCTAGATTTCCTCAGCCTCTTGGTATATTTATTTCACCCACTCTATTTGGTTTCCAATTGTTTGCATCACCAAATTGAGGGAGTGTGTGATGCACGATGTCCAAAAGATGTGCTCATATCTAGCCTCTACCAAAGCACCTATAGCCCTACAAAATTTTGCATTATTCATAATTACTTGGACAACATTTTCATTACTTACCATCTCTATGGAGTCAATGATAATCTTGGAAATGAACTCTACATCTTTCACTTCCGCTTCACATTCGACTTCCCTTAAAAACATTGCCCTCTTGGGGGACACTACAATAACATTGATCAATGGACAATTTTTCCAATCTTTCCATCCATCAAAAACAATAGATACACCTATTTCAATCCAATAATCTCTAATTGGTTTTAGTTGGGCCTCTATATATTTCTTCTCTTTTTGCAATAAGGTGGTTCACACCTTTTCATACCAAGCACTTGTGAAACTAGGAGGTGCACTATTTATTGTTGACACCATGTCCCGCCCATATGGTGATCTCACCAAGTTGAATGGAAGACCATTGGCATTGAGGCAACATGCAATTTTTTCTTCAAAAATATATGTTGCCTCCATTTTAAATTCCCTCTCCAATGGACCTCTCTTATGAGTGGTGATTTGTGGTTCATCTTCACCTTCCATAGAGGGCATAGGCAAGAAGGGATGTTTGGAGGTCGTAACTGTTTGAGATGGGTAATGTCATTATTCTTTCTTTCTGGAACTATAACCACTTTGTTTTCCTTTTACAATCATTTTTTTAGCATCTTCTTGTTCTTTTATAAATCTGGTTATTTGTACAATAGGCAATCCCTTCTTATCTGGTCCCTCACACATATTAATCCCTTTACCACTAGGGCCCGTAAAATGAAGTTTCACTCAGTAATAGGAGCTATTATATTGTCCATTAAAAAAATTACACTTCCAAACAAACCCCCCACCTCCAAGAAGTTGTGAAATTCTTGTGGTATGTCTCCATAAAGGAGACCCTTTATCAATTTTGAATTTTTGACTTCCCTCCCCACCCACTGAACTTTGACTACTAGCCATTGTTGCAATCCATAAAAAGAATGAAAAAAAAACATACTTGAAAAAATCCATCAAAAACTTGAAAAAATTCATCAAATTACTAAAGAATAGGGCTTAAATTCATATCTTAAATACTTAAATCTCCTTTGTGGAAGCTATTTGGCACTCCACTTGATCGATCTCCTTCGAATACAATCACCTCCCTTCAAAATGCCAAAATGGAGAGAAAATATGGTGAGAGAAAAATGAGAGTTAAAAATGAAATGTATGTGTGTTTGAAGGCCTCATATTGGGTCGTTTTAGGGTTATGAGCAAAAAAAAATTTTAAAAAATTTAATCATGTTTGGGCCCACTTTTTTTAACTTGGCCCATGGGTTCGCCCAGGTTCATGTTGGGTGTGCACAGGGTGTGCGCCCAACACTGTGGGTTTGCATGAGTGTGTGGGTGTGTGGACGCTGGTGAACCAACAGTGTTGGTCTCACACCCTATGCACACCCAACATGTACCTAAAGACAAACTTGAACCGATTTTGGGGCCTATGTGTACGAACCCTACATCTTAGCTTCCAAGATCTACTTTCTATCATAATGCACTTATTTTGAATTGGGAGGAACAACATAAGATTGTTCCTTATCCCTTTAAATATGAGATTATGTGGGGTCTCCACCCAAATTTTAAAGATCTAATTATAGTTTTGTCAAGGAACTCCAATGTTTTATGTTTCCCAAAAACTTAAAAGAATTTAACATAATGTTCAAGGCTGGAACAAACTTACTTTTGGAAATATATTTCAAACAAAGAACAATATCCTTCTCAACCTCAAATCTATTCAAGAGAAGATGGAAATGGGGGTGATTGATGAGAAGACCTCTATCAAAGAAAAGGAATTAAGGAATGAATGGTTTCTTATAGTGAGGAAAGAAGAGTATTTTTGGAAACAAAAATGCAAGGTGCAATGGCTACAAGAAGGAGATAGGAACACAAAAAATTCCACCAATCTACCATAAAACACAGAAGAAGGGATAGGATTTTCTCTCTTTTTAATAAAATTGGAGATTTGATAAGTATGAGAACCTAGAAAATGAGGCAATCTCTTACTTCAAGAATATGGGAAAAGATCAGCCTCCCCCTTCTCATGATTGTGATTGTGTTCTACGGGTTATTATGAGGGTGATTTTTGAGGACATGACTTAAAGGTTTTGTAAAAGAAGGTGTCCTTGTAGGGAGGTTAAAGCTATTATTTTTTATTTTGGTGCTTTTGAAGCCCTTAGCCTAGATGGTTTCCCCTTAGCCTTTTTTTAGGATTTTTGGGAAATGATTTATGAAGATCTCTTACTTGTTGCTAGAGACCTTTTTAGAGTTGGAAGGCTTCTTCTTCATCTCAATTCAACCTACAATGTTCATGTTCTAAAGAAAGAATATGCCATTTCAATGTTTGATTACCTTCTAAATATCCTTTGCAATTTGGTTTACAAAATTATATTTTCTAAAGTAATTGTTAATAAGTTGAATCTTGACCCTATTGGATAAAATGATTTTCAGGAGTAAAAAGGGTTATGTGTCAAGAAAATATATTTTAGATGCAACTATTTTTTCTCATGAGTTTTTCCACTCCATAGACCATTCCAAGAACCTAGGTATGGTTCTTAAACTTGATATTAAATCCTATGATAGGTTTTTTTAGAAATTTTGTTTGCTATTCTAGAAAAACTTGGTGCCCCAAAAGGTCATTTTCTTGTGGAAAGGGTTTGAGATAGGGTGACCCCCTTTCCCCTTATTTATTATTGTTGCTAATTTTTTTGGTCATAATATTCAAAAAATCCTTGATTTTGGTCAACCATCTTCAATGGATTCATGTTGCTTCCTCCTTGGCCACAACTTGTCATCAACAATTTGTTGATGACATGATTCCTTTTGGTTCTTCTTTTGTTGTGGAAGCAACCAAATGGAAGGCTATCCTAAAAGGGTATGTTGAAGCCTCAAGATAGTACATAAACTATGATAAAAGTAAATTGTATTTCTTTAACACTAATCATCAGGTGAAGGAAAGGGTACTATGAATCCTTGAATTGTAGGAGGTTTCCCTCCCTAATGTGTACCTTGGTTTACCATTGAGCACTAAAAATCCTCTTAATTGCTTCTAGAATAGTATCATTGAGAGAATCCAAAAAAAGATAGCTATTTGGAAAAGGTAAACTACTTAGTCAAGCTAGTAAAGTGCAGCTTCTAAAGTCTTCTCTCTAAAATATCCTAGTTTATTACTTATCCCTTTTTAAGATGTCAACTTTCATTATGGGAAATACTGAGAAAATCTAGAGGACCTTCCTTTGGACTAGGATGGCTCAGAAAAAAAACCAAAATTTCCCTAATTAGTTGGAAGAAGGTTTTTTCTTCAAAGAAAATTGGGGGTCTTGAGATTCAAAGATTGAATATGTTCAATAAGGCTCTTCTTGCAAAAATTGGTTGGTTTTTTATTCAAGGGAAGAAGATTTGCACAAACATGCTAAGTGCTAAGTATATGGGGAATGATGCCCTTGGTGTTTTGTTGTCTTCTCATGAATGGCCTAAAGGTCAGACATTTGGAATAATTTGATAAAAAATAGTGGTATATTGCACTAAGGTGTTAGAATAAAAGAAGGGAATGAAAGATCTATTCAGCTTTGGGAAGAATCATAGGGTAGTGGTCCTATTTTAGCTTCAGTGGCTCAATTAAGTCATATTAGACAAGACCTTTCAAGATTGTATGGAACTACTCTTTATGACTATGTCGATTGGGTTGAAAGGATCCCTAAATGGAGAAAATTTAAGCAAGATGTCCTTGACTCAAGAGTTGGGAGAGGCAGCAATGTTTTGGTTTGTTCTAAGATGTTTTCCACTCTTGAATCTCTAATCGGTGTTTTTTTTAGCTCTTCATGATGTGGAGAAGGTGAGTGGATTTGTAGTGACAAAGCCTCTAGAATTTGTTAGTCAAAGTTGTCTACAATAGACTAGATCAAGATTATTTTAATGAGTAGAGCTTCAATTGGAGTAAAATTTGGAATACCTTGAGTTAATTCCTAAAATTAACTAGTTTTGGTGGGCAACAATGCATGGTAAAATCCTCACTATTGATGTCCTCAATAGGAAATGGTTTCACTTTGTCAATAGATTCTCTCATTGTTTGTCTTCTAAAGAAACCATCCCCAATCTACTTCTTCAATGCACTTATGTAAGAGAAATATGGTCTTTGGTGCTTCAAAATTTGTTGACTGATTAGGTGTCCCCATTTGAATTAAAATACTTTATTAACCAATGGTTTTTTGGTCCTTTTTCATACCTAATCATTAAGGAATTATGGCAACAAATCCCCCCTTTTATTTCCTGACATCTATGGAAAGAGAGAAACAATAGAATTTTTAGAGAAAAGAAAAGGAGTTGTGAAGAGGTCTTCCAGTGCATGAAATAGAAAATCATGGAAATTTTTATATTTTTTTTGGTCTCTTTCAAAAGTTATGCTAAATTACAAGGTTCTTAGAATAAAAAAACTATGGGGAATAAAACATGACATGACTAAGATTAACTAGTCTAACATACTAAGTAGAAAAATGACAATGTGGGAGCCTTCACTAGTTGGTTGGGTCAAATTAAACTTTGATGGATTTTCCAAAGGTAATTCGGGGTTTGTTGCAGTGGGTGGTTTTCTTAGAGACCATAATGGGAAGTGCATAGAAGTCTATGATATTTTTTTGGGAATAGGTACCAGATGGAAGTGGAAGCAATTTCTACTTGGAGGAATAAAGAGACTTAACGAACTTGGTTATATTAACTTGGTCATCATTGAGAGTGACTCTAAATTAATTATTGAGTCACTTAAAGATCAGGTTGAGACCCCATGGAAGATCAAGAGTATGATCTAAGATTCAAAAATAATGATGAATTATTTGGATCAATTTATTTTGCAACACATTTTTAGAGAAGGTAACAGAGCTATGGATTTTATTTCAAATGTTGGCCTTTCTAATTTCCAATGGATTTTTTGGAAGTTTGAGAATCTCCAGCAAAGGATAAAGGAATGGATTTCAAAGGACCATATGAGTAGCGTTAACGCTATTGGTGAATATGGTGTTTCAAATTTCTCATAACACAAGGTTTAATGTTAGCTTTAAGGCTTGGATAAGACTTAGCTTTTTCCAGTCTTTTTTTAATTCAAATTTTCTAGTTCAGTTGTTGACGTGTATGAGGAGGGACCGAATGGAAAGTATCAAAGTTCTTTTTACTATGTCAGCTAGATAATAAGTTGTTTAACCATGTGTTATTGTATGATCTGGTGGACCCTTAAGATTGAAAGGATGGGAAAGAAAAGTGACAGAGGAAATATTTTATTCAATCAAAACTCATTTAAAAATTTGGTGAGCTTGGATAAGAAAAAAAGTAACGAAAATAAAAATTTGGAAAACTTTATTCCTTACCAAAAACATTGAAGGGTAATCATTTAAAGCTAATAATGTTTAAAGAAGGGGGAAGGTTGTGACAAGACTGGTCATTTATTTAATATAATTGCAAAGGTCATGAGAATTAATTTTCTCGTGCCTTTTGGATGGTAGAGTACTTCAATGGAGGCTTTGAACGCATGACTTCAAGGTCACCTTTTGATAGATATCACCCCAATAATTCCTCTAACAACAAAGAAATTTTAAAATCAATAATCATTATCAAGATGGGTGATCTCCTTCACATGAATTCTAGGTGTTGGCCTAAGATTATGGAAGTTTGGCCAAAGATACATTTGGCCTCAAACTATAGAAAAGGAATTATTAAAATCTTTGGTGGATCTTTCTAAAAAACTAGTGATTTTGGTGTGGGTCTCTTAGATATTATGTGGGCTTCTAGTTTCTCTCTAAGTGATTGTGAGTATTGTTACATCTAGAGGGGGGTTATTTTATTTCACAATTGTGCATAAGTTTTTGAGGATAAAGTGCACACTACTCCTACCAATTGCAAAATTATCATGGGGGGTCCAAGAAAGAGGTCTGAGCCACTCTCCTGTGTGCCTTTGCAATAAAATGTAGGGCTCTAGAAGGTCTTTGAAGATGTTGGCATGACACCCTTTTCATGGAAATAAAGGGTTATAATGATGATCAAACATCAAAATTTTACAACTCTTGGCATAAAGATAAGGTTATGATTGGCAGCATAACCTTTGTGGTTAATCCAAGGTTAATTGTAGAGGCGACTGGTCTAGAGTAGAGCAGTCTAAAAAGTGGAAAAAATTAGTAATGGAAACTATCAAAGGTTCATTAATAGTTTCTTGGATAGCAAGGAGAAGCTTCAGTGCTACCAAAATGGGTATGATCATGGAAGACTCTTGAAACCATATAGAGTGGTTAAAGCATTCACATAATGAAGTATTTCACCTTGGAAGGAAGGTATACTACTATCTATGGATATCATTTTCCTTCTCTTAATCATATTAGAAGGAAGGAAAGAATGAATTTATTTTTTTTTCTTTCATCTAGATAAAGCAATGTAAGGCCAAAGGGGCTTCACCGCCCCTTCTCCAAGGCCTAATTCAAATGTTGTATAGTCATGTTTCTACTAGAACGCCTCTTCTTGGCCCTTCTGTGGTGAATGACCCCCAAAATACTGAAGCCCTAAATAACCAGTACTCCCCCATCCTAATCACAACCCATGCAAGAAAAAAATTGAGGCTTCCCCTTTAGTTGAGGCTTAGCTAAATGATAATCCCCCTAGAGAACTAGTACTTTTTATATCTTCTAAAGCTAAAATTTTTTCCACAAAAGGACTATTAACCAAAGAGGATCCTATTGTTTCAACTGTGAAAGGAAATAAAATTATTGGCAATCGTTCTAGTGTCAAAAGAAAGTTTCAAAAGAGTATTGATCCAAGAACATAAAAAAAGGTGGCAATTGTGATCTGTGATGAGGAGAGAAAAGGCCACACAAATTATTCTAGTAGTGAGAAAGGTGGAAGAAGGTCTACTAGATTGGTAGGGAAAACTTCCAAAGGAAAAAAGTTGTGTTTTGAAGAACCTAATGATAAATCCTTAGAAGAGGAGGAGCCCTTGGATTTAAGAAAAATGGAGTTGACGGTGGTTCTCAGTGAGGACCCTAAGGATGACTCTATTAGTAGTGAAGAAGAGGAGGAAGAGAGTTCTGATCAGGAGGTCGTGAAGGATTTTGAGGAAGATGATGAAGAAGGATACCAATAAACAGTAAAAGAGAATGAAGAAATTAATATGCAAACAATGATGAACCTTGAAAATGAAATGGAGTGAGAAGATAAGTCTCTTCAATTCTACAAGACCGGGTTCCTTTTGTTGCAGGGAAAAGTTAACAATTGGACAAAGCCTTTAATAAGTTGATCTCCATTCGATGCAGGAGAATCCCTAGTTGACCAACAATCTTGCATCAACCAAAAATTATATTTTTAATTTATTTTACTAAGGTTTGTGGGTTATTTATTTTATAGGGTAATTTGCAAGGTTAGAGTAAAATATTTATTAAATAAACACCTTTCTCATTTGTGGCAAGATATTGGTGTGGAGATAAATTAGGGGGTAGGGGGAATTTTGGAAATTATTTAATATTTAAAAATTAGAAATAAATAATCTTGGGTGTGGATTTTGGAGGGAATATGAGTTTGAAAGTGCATTTAGAACAAGTTCTAAAATCATGCATAAAAAATGTGGGCACCCAAGGTGAATTGGTAGAGTTACATTGGAAACTACCCTAAAATGTAAGAATGGACTCCAATTTTGGCAATTTTAGTGGGAGTAGGTTTATGAAAGCATTTTTAATATTATGGAAGGCTTTTGGGATGAATTTTTGGAGGTTTCTTCCCAACTTCGTCATGAGTTTTTAGGTGATGTTTTTGGAGCTTGTTTTTGAATATTACATGCAATTTTAACTATGTTTTGGTAGCCATTCTTGGCTAGAATTGGAAGGTTGTTGTTGTAGGTGTAGCATCTTCTTGGAGAGGAGACGGGAGTGTTTTTTTTCAGGTTTGAAGGTGTTATGATAGAAAAATAGATCATGGAATCCATTGTTGAAGATGGGTACAATTTGCAGAATGGAGTTTGTAGGGTGAAGGTTATAGATTGAGAGTGATTTGAAGGAGTTGAATCAAGAGTTTGTATTTATTGTTATTTGTTGTTAATATAAAATTTGAATATTATTTTTAATGTGTATTTATAAGTCCAAGGGGCTGAAATCTTTGTATTTTCATCTTGGAGAAGATACTCTAATGTTTGTAGTAGAACTTTGAATAAAAAATTTGGAAATTTATTTACAAAATTCTTGAATTGGTTTGTTTTCTGATTTATTTCAGATTTAAGTCAAATAATTAAGAGATTTGTATTTGTGGTTTGAGAAGGGAGATTCTTCCTCTACATCACCATCAGAAATGGAATTATGTGCAAGGTGATCTTTGGAACTGTGAATGGTATGGAAAAGGTAGGGAAGGATAGAGGAGAAAGGATTCCTCTCATGAAATGGAGATGCCATCTAAGGATAAAGCTTCTAAAGAAGAGGATGCTTGGAGTGAGGAGAGGGACTAGTTAAAGATGGAGTGGTACTTGATCAATAGTCCCAAGAATTAGTTAGGGTTTGCAATTTTCTTGTTTAGTGGTCTATGTGCCTACGTCATTGTTGGGTTTGCATGCCCCTATGCTTATCTTAGCTATCTTTTGTTTGTTATTTTCTTTATATAGTTGTATGGTTTCCTTTTGTTGATCTATGGCAAGGTTAGTGTCAGTTCAAACATATGTTTTGGTGAGTCTATTTCTTTGGTGTTGTATCGGTGGCCTTGTGGCCTAATTTTTGATCTTTCATTCAAGTTCAAGGGTCCTTTCCCCTAATTTTTTAATCAAAAATAAATAAATCAATTCAAATACTATTTCTCAATTAATCAACTTACTTTACTCTAAGCTTATTTATGATCATGTATACACATTTTATTGAATTTTTAAATATTAACCCTATGGAAAACATTATTTTTCTTTTTATTTCTTTATGGAAATGAGGGATTTTTCTATGAGGATCCCCTTAAACATAGACCCAAATACTTCCCCCTCGACTTTAAAGAAAAAATCATTAGTTGTATTTTTCAGCTCTCAATAACAAAAAGTTGTAAGCGTTGTCAAAGTATTGAAATATGTTGTCTTTTTAGCATATCTCCATTGTAATAGAAGCACCATAATGGTGGCAACCACAACAGCCAATCAACCAACATATCATAGGCACTAATTAGCTAGGTGATGGCACTCCCATAGATTTTTAGGGAAAATAATTTTATTACATGATATTTTTAATAGGAAAATATTTTATTATAATTTACTTTGATAGATTCCTTCTAAAGATAAAAAATTACAAGTTCCATACAAAGTGACTTGGGAAATGTCTAATCACATACATCCTTTACTACATGATAGGTTTTATGCACACTCATACAATAGAATAAGGTAACCTAGGTATTCTAAGAATAATATAGAAAACCAAACTTAAATGCCTTAGAATGTAACTTATCTTTGACAAAAATAACTAGCACATTTTTATAAAAGAGATGTCAGATTTTTATTATAAACATTGATATCATCAAAATAAACCTAAGGACTAAACCCCTCTAGGCCCAAAATTAAGAACAAAAACTCTTAATTCCTTTAATGAGTTAGTAGACAAAATCTCTTAACTTAGGTAGGCTTTAGAGACATTTTTGACATTTCATTAAAGATAAATCACTACAAATGATAGGACTTTGATTCTATAACAGCAAAAAAGCATAAAAGAATATGACATATGACCTTTTAACCCTTCCCTCAAATTTATCCTCATCCAGGAAAATTGAAAAATGATTCTCCAATTTTACCAATAGTTTTCATTTAACTTTTCACCCTTATATAAAATATTTTATGAGCTACATTCTTACTTTGTAGGTGAAAGCTTTAGCCTCAAGGTTTTACTCATTTATTGGCAATTAAAAATGTCCATTAAATCAAGCATTTTGGCTCTTCAAACTCTCCAATTTCATTTGTATCAATAATTTTACTACCTTTTACCATAGAAGAAATTGTGTGATACTACCTCTAGTCTAAGATATCAAAAGATTGATCAATACTAGTGCTAACCTTATCATCAATACATGATTACACATTTTTAAGCATGGAAATGATGCACTTAGGCATCTTTGGATATGTTGGATTTTAAAAGTATTTATAATTTTTCTTATAATCAAGTCTATTTAATTTTTTATTTTTATTATATTTATTAAGTTTCAAGTATGCTTTTATTATATATATATTCTTTATGGATTTATTTTATTGAAATAATTTATTTTTTTAAATACCATGGGTAAAAATTTTATTGAAAGAAAAGTAGAAAATTACAATAAAAGCATTACAGTAATATCTAATTCATGCCCTAAGGAGTAATCAAAGGTGTCCAAAAGGCCTCCATACCAACCATCCTCCCAACACCAAAGAGCATACAACCAAACCAACTCCGCACACCTAACCTTTATGATCCTCATGAAGAAACTCTACAAGTTGTTGACATTTTTGTTTATCAAGCTAACTCCAACTCCAAATTGACCACACCATCTCATTATAAGCTCATTTAGTTAGACAATTAGCCATTTTGTTCCATTCCCTAAGAATATGCACAAAGGAAATAGAAACAAAATTTGAGGCCAGATTGAGAATTTTTCTAGAAATCATGCCTAATGTCCATGAAGAATTCTTGAAATAATATTTATTAAGCAAAGAAAAAAGAATCATTAAATCTATCTCACATATCACCTTCCTCCAACCTAACTCACAAGCTTTCTTTGAAACCCGAAGAATAGCCTAGGCCTCCATTTGATTATTGGAATGCACTCCCATTTAAATGTAGAAGAAAAAAAGCACAACCCCTGCTATCATGTCCCACTCCACCAATACCCTCAACACTTGGATTACCATGAGAAGACCCTTCTCTGTTAATTTTAGAGAAATCCATTGAGGGTGGACTCCACTTTCCCACCCGATTCACCTTCTTGGACACCTTCATCTTTGAACAAAGCTAAAATAGAGCCTCCAAGGCCCTAGAAAGCTCAAAAAGGGAAAAGAAAACAAATTCATTCAAGGAAAAAAGCTCCTCCAAGTAAAACTTAGCCTCAATAGTCTCCTTAAGCAAAATTTTAATCATAAGCTAAATTTGGAGGATAGCCTGCCTACGATCCTAAATAAACCACCTATTTGTAAGGCCTCTTGATCAATGTCATATAATACATTTAAGGATCATATTGTTTGATGTGACAATGTACTTGGCAATAGAGAGTTCATTTAGTTTATAATAGATTTTTATGTTATAGTTTTCTTATGCTTGCATTGCTATAGGAATTTTGAGATTTATGCTAAACAATTTCTGGGTTTTAATTCTTGGTTATTCCCCTTTCTAGATCATATTAAAGTTTAAAATTTGGTTTAACATTGTGAAAGTTATCGCTGTTTTAGTATCGTCTATTTTTCTATGATTTGAAAGTTGTCATGATCAATTTATTATTAATTTTTCTTTCTTAACTAGAACCGCTTCAACTATTAAGATAGTAGATTTTTATAGCATTATAGTGATCGTGTGCTCTTGATTATTGTTTATGTTTTCTACATAATCTGTGTCTGTCTATACTATTATTCTCAAATGAATTTTCCTAGAGATTTGATGTATCTAATTCCTTTTGATGGTCAACCAATTATGAGTTTGAGAAAATTCAAGTTCAAATGTCAAACTACGGTTCCTCTACGAAATATATACATAGGCAAGGTCATCAAAGATGAGCCCTCGAGGAATTAGGTCTAGCCCCTTAGGTTTCCCATTGTTGCTAGAAAGCTAACTTATGTGTGTGTGTGGGTCTGTGTTGTGAATGAAATTGGTAATTTGTGTCTTGTCCTTAGCTTAATTTTGGTTGGTAAGTTTTGGGCATTACACTATTTCTCTCCAACTAAATTTGCCAGATAATTAGAGGACCCAAATCCCAAGCAACTACTAGGAAGGAAGCAGAAGCCAAAGGAAGGCCCAAATTCACCCAAATATCATACAAAGATGAAGCCTAAACAAACATTCACTTCCACAAATTTCACCACAGCCTCCAAATTTTAGAGGAGAAGGATCACTGGAAAAAGAGGTGGTTAGATTTTTCCTCAATGTTTCCACAAAGAAACCAAAGCGAGGGATCACATAATCCCCTTTTCTCGATATTCTCCCAAGTGAAGCATTTTTTAGACTCAATAGCCACACGAACAGATTGCACTTGGGCCAACCATTTATTTTCCAAATTCTTCTCCACTAGGGACTCTCCTCCAAATCCACAAGTTGAGCAAGAAAAGTAGCATAACCCTAAGCCACCGTGTACTTCCCCTTAGGATCATTACCCTAAGCAAACACATCACTCTCCTCCAAAGAACAACAAGGGTGCTCAACAAGGATCAAAGCCAAGGAGCTTCTTGCTTGATCCCCCACTAGGCCAAGTAATATTGAAATAATGTTTATAAAATTGAATATCACCTATTAATTCTAATGTCACTTTATCTTAAATGTATTTATAATTTTTTTATAATCAAGTTTATTTGATTCGTTATTTTTATTATATTTATTATATTTGTTATGTTTCAACTATGTCTATTTTTTAAAAAATTATTTTCTATGGATTTATTTTATTGAAATAATGTTTATAAGATTGACCATCAACTATTTATTCTAATGTCATTTATGATTTTTCTGATAATCAAATATATTTAATTCGTTATTCTTATCATATTGAAAAATATTGTAGACTTGACACAAAAGTGTTCTTGAACGTGTGTAAAATTATTATTTTATTTTATCTTAAATTTGACAATTATTTATATGTGAAAATAATAGGACATTAAATATGAAGTAAATAACAAAACTAACATACATATCTTTAAAAAATCTATGTAAAATATTTTTTAATATTTTTTATAAAGTATTTAATAAATATTATACTGAAAATTAATTTAAATCAAGCAATTTTTTCACAGCTTCACATCACATCTCACAGCTATAAGAAAATCAAATCAAAACTATATTATAAGAAAAATCATGGTGAGCAAGGAGGAAGTAGATGACGTTGCAGGTCGAAGGCAATGCATGGATTGAGAAGATGAATAGGGTGAGACAGTGACAGCCATAGATGGTGGAGGTAAATACCTCAAACCTAATCCTTAGGGCATTCAAGAGATTCCATTCTTTTTCAATTTTATTAACCCTTAATTTCATCTCCTTTCAAATATATTTTCTACTAGATTTCATTCACTATAAGATGAGGATGCAGAAGTATGCCAGCCATGCAACATGAGAACGAGGAGTATGGAAACCATGCAACATGAGATTTGGTTGTCGCCTTACATCTAACAGTAATACGCTTTTCTTTTGTTTTTATTTTTCTTTCATTCTTCGATCATTATAGGTACCAGAGAGGGCAGTGTCTGGTTGGAAGGAGGGTGGGAGAGTGATTTAACTCATGCCTCCACACAAGTATGATACTTGTTTCTCAAAATTGTTTCCCTGCACACTT
>VDFB02193867.1:389138002-389348319 GCA_007258455.2 Sequoia sempervirens
ACTAGATATATTAAAATAAACTATAAAATATTTATTGCATTTTCTAAATCATATATTATAAAGTGTATAACATTTTTTAAAATCATATATAAACCAAATTGGATATCCGATTCAAAATGGATATCCAATTTGAAACGGATATCCGATTTACAACAAATATCCGATATTTCTGACACAGAATTTATTGCCTAGGGATTAGCCTTAGGCTTGCTTTGGTATTTGGCTTGGACATGAAAATCCTAAGAAGTCAATGCAAAAAACATGTTTGACAACTTACCTTGTTTTTCTAGACTTTGTCTATGTGGCTGATGACTTTATTTTTAGCCAAATTTGATGAAAGCGAAAAGGGTTTGTAGAGGACTCTCGGCTTTCCACCAATATAAATTATTCTTTACTTTGAATTTAATAAATAATTATTATTCATTTTCTATTAGAATTACAACTAAAGTCCTGATTGATAGGTTGATTGAAAAACATCTATAACTTTCAAAGCGGTATCATATTTTTGAATCCAAAACATGCGTCACATTCTATGCTTACATACTATAGGATTAAAAACAGAAAATTGAATTTCATGAAGTTTTGACCAAGTTAAGGTAGTCAGACATACAGTTTTTTTATATTTTTTAAAAGTTGTAAAATTCATAATTAATTATTTACTTGGAAAAAAATTACAAAAAAATATGTGTCACATCTAGACATGAGTCCTCTACTTATATGATCTAAAATATTATATAAAATATTATCATTTTATTGTGGTTAGGGTGGTCAGACAGACACCTACTTCTTATTTATTCCCTGAAATTTAAGTACTACTGAATTGAAATTTCAAATTTTCACCAAATAGACTTTTAAAAAAATAAAATAAACTTAGTAGTTTAGAAAATACATTCAATTTTCCACAGATTCTATTCTTACATATTTTTGAAATAATATAGATAACTTATTCATTTTTTTTGGTCAAGTTTCCTAACTCTGATTTTTTTGAATTGTCATTGCCACTTAAGGGCCTATTTTTTCTATAATGATCCTGCACATACCCATAACACCCAACACCTTTATAAAATAATAAAAATCGTGAAAGGTTTCGGGGGTGTTGTCCCTGAGCCCCCACGAGGGCGCTGCCCTTCAACCCTGCCTTGTATCACAACAGGGAGCACGCCAGGAGCATTGCCCCTAGACCCCTCAAGGGCTGCTGCCCCTAGACCCTGACTTGGGGGAATTGCCCCTTGACCCTGGTAAATAATTGGGGGGAAACTACACCAAAAAAGGGGGGAAAATTTAACCTTTGAGTCTAATTAGGCTCCATATACCAACAATCTCCCACTTGGAGACTGATCAGACTCCACCCTATATCATCTTCCACTTGGAGACTGATCATAACACTACTAGCCCTATAGCTCCCACTGGAAATAAGCACCCTAGACCTTGCTATTTTGATGTTATTATTTTCAATCTTGAAGACCAACTGAAGCTAAAGAGGAGCTTAGCTTCTCCCTTGGCATTGCCTTAGTAAACATATCCGTTGGATTATCATCTATATGTATCTTTTCTAGCCTTAACTTTCCATTATCCAACACTGACCGAATGAAGTGATACCTCAACTGTATGTGTTTGGTCTTTGATTTTTTTTCAAGATATATGGCACTCTGGCTATCTATAAATAAATAACTATTTTCTTGTTGTTTTCCCAATTTTTCCATGAAAGATTATAGCCATATCATCTCCTTGCTTTCCTTTGTTGCAGCTACATACTCTGTCTCCATGGTGGATAAATCAACCACCTTTTGCAACCGTGAGATCCAACTTACTGCTGTCCCAGCTATAGTAAAGACATAACTTGTAGTACTCTGTCTGGTATCAATATCCCTTACCAAATTTGAGTCTACATAACCTACTAAATCAGTATTAGAGCCCCCAAAATATAAACATTTATTGGATGTACCTCTCAAATACCTGAGAACCCATTTTACTGGATTCCAATGCTCAACACCGAGATCACTCATATACCTACTAACAACTCCAACAACATGTGCAATATCTAGTCTTGTGCATACCATGGCATACATTAAACTGCATACAGCTGAAACATATGGTACCTTAGACATTTTATCTTCCTCCTCTTGTGTTTTTGGGCACATCTCCTTAGTCAATTTTAAATGACTAGGCAAAGGTGTGCTGATAGCTTTTGCATTCTCCATGTGGAATCTCTACAACACCTTTTCAACATAATCAGCCTGAGATAGAGTCAATTTTCTATTCTTCATATGTCTGCAAATTCTCATACCAAGGATTTTTTTTGCTACCCCCAAATCCTTCATAGCAAATGATTTTGCTAACTATTTTTTTTACTCACTTATGTGATCCATGTTAGACCCCACTACAAGCATGTCATCAACATATAAACATAAAATAATTTAGTTGTCATTATTCAACCTCTTAAAATAAACAAAATGGTCAGAATTACACATGATGTAGCCTTGCTCATCCATAAAACTATCAAATTTCAAGTACCATTGTCGAGGTGCTTGTTTCAAGCCATATATGTGATCTGTTAGACTTCCACTTCCTTTGACCTGTCATCAACATATAAACATAAAATAATTTAGTTGTCATTATTCAACCTCTTAAAATAAACAAAATGGTCAGAATTACACATGATGTAGCCTTGCTCATCCATAAAACTATCAAATTTCAAGTACCATTGTCGAGGTGCTTGTTTCAAGCCATATAAACTCTTCTTTAATCTGCACACCAATTTCTTCTTTCCTTTGACCTGAAATCCTTGGGGTTGTTCCATATATATTTCCTCCTCCATATCACCATGAAGAAAGGTATTTTTCACATATAACTATTCCAAATGCAAATCTTCAACAACCACAATACTTAAAACAGTACAAATAGAAGTAATCTTAACAACTAGAGAAAAAATTTCAGCAAAATCAATACCCTTTTTCTATGCAAATTCTTTTACATCTAACCTAGCTTTAAATCTGTTCTTACTTCCATCTTCCTCTTTTCCCTTGTAAACCCATTTGTTTGGTAAATAATTTTTACATGTAGGCAACTTGCGTAAATCCCAAGTCTAATTTTTCAGTAAGGAGTCCATTTCTTCTTCCATTGCATGCTCTCATTGAACCTTTGTATCCACTTGCATAGCCTCATCATACCCTTCAAGTTCACCAGCATTTGTTAACAAAATAGAATACAAAGAGGGAGAAAATATTTCTGGAGATCTACTTATCCTTGAAGATCATCTAACATTCACTGGAGTTTGTGGTATAATTTGTTGTTGTTGTTGTTGTGGAGTATGAAGAACCACTAGAACATTGTTATTTGGTGTATCATCCAGCACTACATAATCATTTTATTTCTTCTCATGTTGCTGCAATTGATATTTGTACAACACTTTGTCATTGAATATGACATCCCTAATTCTCAAAATTTTTTGATTTTTAAAATCCCAAAGCCTATAACCAAATTCATCAATGTCATATCCAACAAATATACATTTCTTTGATTTTGCATCCAGCTTGGTTCTATTTTAATAATCTACATGTGCAAATGCTTCACAACCGAAGGTCTTGAGAAAAGAATAACTCACCTTCTTACCTATCCATGCTTCCTCTGGAATACCACAACCCAAAGGAACTGAAGGACATCCATTGATTAAATAAATGGCAGTATTTATAGCCTCTTCCCACATGTTTAAAGGCAACCCAACACGCAATCGCATAGTCTGTGCACACTCCATTATTGTTTTGTTCATGTGATCAGCCACTCCATTTTTTTGTGGAGTCCTTGAAATCGTTTTCTACCTACGAATACCATTAGAGGAACAATAATATTCAAATTCTTTGCTGCAATACTCACTACCATTATCAGATCTAAGACATTTTAACTTTTTACTTGTCTCATTCTCAACCAAGCTTCTCCATTTCTTAAAAGTTTCAAATACATCAGATCTTTTCCTAAGGAAATAAATCCATACCTTTCTTGTTGCATCATCAATAAAAGTGACATAATACCAAGAGCCACGGAGAGAAGATACTTGAGCTGGACCCCATACATTCGTATGCACAAACTCCAATTTCTCATCTTTCTTTTCCTTCCCATCCTTGAGAAAACTAACTCTCTTTTGTTTTTCATACACACAACTTTCACATAAATCCATATTAACAAATTTTAGACCTAGTAAAACATTCTTTGAATGAAGTAATTTCATACCTTTTGCAGTCATATTCCCAAGTTTGTTATGCCATAGTGTTGATTCAAAATCTATAGCAACTGTCTATTTTTCTACCTACTAAATTGCAGCAATTGTTCTTGAACGTTGACTTTTATTTGTAATAGCTAAATTAGAAGGAACAATATGACTTGTACAAAGATATAAGGTGCCTACTTTCACACCTTTTGCTACCACTAAGGCACCTTTTGTAACCTTCCAATTTTTATCACTAAATGTAACACAACCTTCATCATCTAGTTGCCTTGCTAAAATTAAATTTCTTTTCAACTTTGGAATGTGCCTTACCTCATGTAGTAGCCAATTATTCTCACTCTGCAACTTAATCTTGATTCTATCATGTCCCCAAAGTTGTGCCTTTAAGACAACTAAAACATATCTCAAATTATTAACCATTTGATGACATTATAATTATAACTGTTAAAACAATATTATAATTATAAATAATGTTATAATCATTAAAATAACAATACAATCATCATCATATAATGGATATTTAATAAATATAAATATAATTATAATATTGTAATATTTATAAGAAAGATCATGAACAAATTTATACAACTAACAAATATTAAAAAAATATATAAAATTAAGATAAAACATTAAAGCCAATATAAATAATTTTTTAATTGTGAATATATAAGACATAAAATATCCTAATCAATAAGTCTTAAGAGTTGTGTCCTTAGGCATGCGTATATGATTTCATGAAGGCTTGTTTGTCGAAGGAGTATGTAATATAGGTGCAAACGGGAATGAGTTAAGACTACAAACCGTAATGTGTATATCTCAATGCCTAGCAGATGTTTATCGACAATGCATAAACATTAATAAAACACAGCAATTAGAATAAATAGTGATTCCAAGGAAAGCAACGTTTCAACCAGGGGAAGTTCTCTGACTAAAGACGTGACCTTTCCTCAAGCAAAAGATCAATATTTAATGAGAATTATTCAAAGCAAATAGAGGCATCATCGGTGGCTAGTGGAGAATAGAGGATTAGGCAGTATCGGGATATAAGAAAGAAGTATTTAGCATAAAGAAACATCTAAATATCCTCCAACCCAGCGAATCATTCCAAAGACATCCCTCATTTCGACGGCAATGGTATTTGATTATTTATGTCCACAAAATCAGTAAGGGGTGGTGAAAAAGAGAAAGAATACTTAGATTAGAATATTCAGTGAAACTCAGGAAATAAACCAATGCTGTAAGTTGCGATCTGTCTCAGCCTAAAGTAGACTTGTTGATTCATGGTGAATTGCAGATTATATTTTTGTCATAAAAATGTAGCACAGGATTTATAATTGTTTACCATTCTATTTCAAATATAATATAGAATCTAGATAGGATTTATAAAGGAGGAGAAATGAAATCTACAGCAGTAGTAGGTAAGGCCGATGGGAAAGAAATAAATATGAGATATCGGCTGGAGAAGTAACTATGGCTGCAAATACATAACTCGGAGGTAAGTATTGTCATATGGTAGTAAGAATAGCAGATATCAGATACAATAATAATCTAAATTTCAGTTGTCTTATAAATATATGTTATATGAATATATCTAAATATATTATGATGGTTAAATATAAATAACAAGTATATATTCAAATATATATATTACTATGATTAACAAATAGGTTGTACACAAAATATTTTAGCATATTTTGATTTATGAATATATTTGAATATATTAGGATGGATAAGAGTTGAAACAACATGTAACATTTGATAAGTACATTTAGACATATATGTATATATATATATAGGTAGACCCATACACTATATATACTAGATAATATATATATACTATACTATTTACAACTATCCAATAATGATGCTTGTAGCAATTATTGAGCCTTATAAATAATGACTCCAATAATTCATCATGATGTTAAAATGGTATAATGGAATTTCATCTATGGGATCCTGAAAGATATTTAACATCCAATGTACAAATGAGATATAGTATGAAAGAATCACTCAGGGTGCGCAACAAGGAGTAAATGAACAATCCTTTGGCAAGTGTAGAATACGTATATCTTCTATGATCTATTTAGTGGTTATCACTGGAATTTATTGATCTCTAATGTTTCTAATGTCTCTTGAAAAGCACTTTGAATGCAAGATTCAGGTTTTAGTGATTTCAGCCAAAAAGGGGACATTACAGATTCTTCCCTTTCCAACAATCTAACAGGGTTCGTTATCTCCTAAATAAACTAGCCCAAAATTCCCTTGGACATAATAAAAAAAATAACTTCTATGGGGTGTAGCATGAAATGAAGCCCTTGAATCTAACACCCAAGAATCATCAACATTATCAAGCGAAATAATCAAAGCATCCTCATCAAATTTATTACTTACCACATTTTCCTTTTTATTGCCTTCCTTTTTGTCTCCTATAATTTTCTTAGACCAACAATCTTTCTTCAAATGACCTAGCTTACCACAGTACCAGCAATCCCTCTTGTCTCTAGATTGGGACCTTTTTTCCTTTGATTTTCCTTGTGACTTCCCATGACTTCTAGAATTGTTTCCTCTCTCCTTTGATTTTCCCCTGCTTTCTGCATTTAAAACACTATCTAATGTGGATGTTCCACTTGAGATTTTCCTATGAATTTCTTCGCTCAAAATAACACCACCAACATCATCAAATTTCAATGTATTCGAACCAAAAATAGAATTACTAATAGCCATGACCAAGCTATTCCAACTTTCAAGTAAAGAACACAAAATTAAAATAGCCCTAACTTCTTCCTCAAAGTTTACATTTATAGAAGTTAACTGACTGGTAATTGCATTAAACTCATTTAAATGATCAACAACTAACCCACCTTCTGCCATTTCATATTAAATAAACACTTCATAAGAAATACCTTATTTGAAGCGGAAGGATTTTCATATAAATTCACCAAGGTTTCCATCAACTCCTGAGTTGTCTTTGTTGTTGTAATATTGAATGCCACCGATTGTGCCAGGCATAAACGAATGGCTCCCAGTGCCTTTATGTCTAGAAGATTTCATTCCTCATCACTCATTCCTGCTAGTTTCTTGGTTGTTCATTCCAATGACCTCCATAAATCCTTCTGATAAACATAATCCTCCATCTGCATCTTCCATAACTGATAGTTCTACCCATTGAATTTATCTACCTTCAATTTACCCTCGTTCACCATTGCTCCCACTTAACTGTGAGACTCCCATTCAACCATGATACCTTCCTGCAAATGATAATTGAACACAACCCACTTCAATACCACCTATTAGGAATTATACGTAGAAAATATCAGTTACATGCAAATGAAGATTAAATAGAGAAATGAAAAACAAAAAAATAATAAGAGCAAGAGACGATATTTAAGGTGGTTCACCCAAACTTGGGCTATGTCCACCAATAGAGATTCCAATATTATTATCCAGTAAATAGAACCGATTACAACCAGTAATCCCTGCAACTCAATACCGTTGCAAATGCTACAATACAATGTCAACAGAACCCAAACCCTTAGCCTTTTATCAAGACTTATGTCGGTTACAAAATTAGGGTTTTCTTTTATGTCGGCCAATAGAAAATAACACCCGATGCCTTTATAAAATAATATAAATTGTGAGAGGTTTCAGGGGAAATGCCCCAGAGCACCTATGGGGGCGCTACCCCTCGACCCTGCCTTGTATCGCAACAGGGAGTGCGCCAAGTGCACTGCCCCTGGACCCTGCAAGAGGCATTGACCCTTGACCTTGTCTTGGGAGCGTTGCCCCCAAAACCATAACTTTGGGGTGCTACCCCCAAACCCCCACAAGGGGTGTTGCCCCTTGACCCCAGTAATAATTGGGGGGAAATCGGGCCAAAAAAGGGGGGAAAATTTAACCTCTGAGTCTAATTAGGCTCCATATACCAACAAAAAAGAAAATGGTGATTGGTAAAGAACAAATTGATTTCCTTGGCCTACATCTAAACAACTTAGGCGTAGTTCAACTGTAGCCACACATTCTTCAGAGGATTCAGGAATTTCCTGATATACTTCAAGTTAAAAAAACAAATCCAAAGATTTCTTGGATGCTTGAATTATGTGTCTCCCTTCTACAAATACATGGTTGAAGATCACAAAGCAATCCAATCACATCTAAAGGAAGGAAGGGAAGGATGGTCTCTCCAAGCTATAGAAGTAGTTCAAAGAATAAAGTCTAAATGTCTAAACCTACCTTCTTTACAAATCCCTGCTCCTGACTTGCCTCTTTATTTATACACTAATGCTTCTGATCACACTTGGTCTATTGTTTTGATATAGGAAGAAGGAAATGGAAAAAAATATATATGTGGATATAGGTCTAGTACCTTTACTAAGATAGAAAGAAGGTACCATATATTTGAAAAATAAATCTTGGCTATTAAAAAAGGCATTGAAAAATTTAAACTTTTCCTTAAGCCAGTGAGATTCACAGTTTGCATTGATAGCCAAGCAATGAGAATTTTGCTCAAGAAAAATCCCAACAAAAACATAGCCCAAGGAAGAATAGCCTGATGGTATTTTTAATTTCTTGCTTCTGATTTTGATATTGAATGGATCAAAGGTGAAAATAACCCATTAGTTGATGCTCTGACAAGAGAACTTGTAGGATCTATTTATCAGAATTTAGTATTCAATGCCCCAGATTAGTATAGGCCAGATGGCTCTCTGATGTATAAGGTAGAATATAGTAATGGACTAAGAATAAATCTTCCATAGCGACTATTAGAATCCTACTTCCTCAACAAATGGCTTCTTGAGTTAGATAGAAAATTAGATATTATCATGGAAAAGGGCTGGTAGATTTAGATGAAGAGGAAGAATTCAAGACACTTATAGGATTGGATAAAGATCCAATAAGGTGCTAGTGTGGAAATGATGGACTTCATATTCACATCAAAGGATTTTTTGGTATGGATTGGTCTAAGCAGAGCAAAATGAATTTGCTTAAAAATTTGAAATATGGATTCATCGGCAGGATCAGCTTTGACCAGGATATATTTGAAGTACAAATTTGGTAGGAGCAAGATTTAATCCTGATATGAGAGAATTTTTGAATTTCATCCATCCTTAGCTTTGGAATAAAATGTGCAACTCAATGGCATAGTATCTAACTCATTATCCTAAAATAGGATATGATTTTCCTAGAATTGAGTTATACCCTTTAGAAGCCAAATGGAGAGTTGAAGTCAGGATTGAAGAGATGGAGATCATATTAAAGCTAGCCTCCCTCGCAAGAAGGATTGAAATGGACAGATCCTACTCTTAGGATTACGTAGTCCAATTGGATTATTCTTTCAATCCCAAGACTGAACTATTGGGAGATTGATTACCAAATGCTACCTAATAATTTACTAGACTCAGTACCATTCAAATTGGCTAGCACATGGGCTTGTCAGTGTCGTGATGTCACCCATGTTAAAATGTGACAATAGGAAGCAACCCTATTACAAAAATCAAGATCCTTGTATCCCCTTACAAGTGTTAAGTGGGCCCTTCTCACTCACGAGTGTCCAAAAAGTGGTCATCTTTATTCTCCACAATGTTAGTGCTCATGGCAGACTGCTTAATAGTTGTCTACTCCATAGTGCGGTAGGTAGTGGGACACATGTCATCTTTGTATGGATAGACTTCAAATCTAATTGTAATTTCCTTGAGGTTACAAGCTCGACCCCTTCTATAAATTGTTGGGGATGCCTCATTCTTGGCAAGGGTAAATTCTTGGAATGAATTCTTGTTGCCATACTTTCCATGCTTTCTATGTTTGAAAGTGTATTCTCCTTCATGATGTTTTTCTTTGGAACACCTTGTGCATCTACATTTCCTTTTGTAGCTTCTTTTCTTGAATTTCTTTAATTGTATGAAGACCTTTAACTAATTTATAGGAGGAAGATCACATAATTGCTTTAGTTTGCATGTGTAGTTATACTTCTCCTTGTTGAGTTGCAAAGCACCCAATAAACATTATTTTTCCAACTTATATCTGATTAATCTTTTAATAGTTGGAAAGATAACATTATCAAGTTGTGTGTGTTCTTTTCTGATGATGTAATCTTGTGCCCAAGCTCCTAATCCACATGGAAGTGAATTCAAATAATACTATTTTGTTGTGAGATCATGCATCTTATCTACTATGTAACCATATAGGACTCAAACATACAATTATATTCATCAAATTTTTCCAAGTTCTTGAGTTTCATGGATTGTAGTATCTTGTTTGCTTCAAGAGCTTGATTTTAAATATCATCACAAAACAAATTAGTAAGGAATCATTTGAATTCATCAAATCTAGCTTGAAAAATATCATCTTTACCCATGTTTTTGGATCTATTAGCAAAGCATCAGAAGAGGACTGCCCTTGAGTCACTTTTGGGCCTTTTCCTTGATTTGGAAAATTATTCCACCAATTTCTCAGCTTTCCAGACATTGATCTAACAACATATAAAACTTTTGCCTGTTCTATCCACGAACCACTTCTTTCAAACATATTTTCAATTGTTTCTATCCATGTACAGATGGCATCATAGGGATTGACTAACTTGTCAATATTTAGAATACAACCACTAGAAGCATATGGTCGCATATGTTCTGGTTTAAGATTCTTAGTAACTGATTCTTGCATTTCTATATCCATTGAAAATTTCTTTAATGATTCTCATGGTTCCTTTTCTTAAATTTTCCTATAACTAGATAGATCTAAATCTAATTCAACAAAATCATTATCTACAGAAGACTCAGACTTACTCAAACTATCAGACAAAACTAAAGTATTTAGATCAAATGTCTCGGCCTCAAATTCTTTATTAGAAAAACCAGGCCCATCCATATATACTGGTTCTACTTGTTCTTCTTCTACTTCCAATTCTTCAAGCTAATATTTCAAATGGTCTTCTTTATTTTCTAAGCTATGTTCCTTTATTTTGGGCATAGGAACATGGAGTGGTGGCTTATGAGAAGGTTTTTTAGAATATGATGCTATTACTTCTTCTTTCTTTTCAATCACCAAAATTTTCCTTCTCTATATAATTACTTTCTTGGGCTTGGGAGGAGCTTGTGTTTCAACACTTTTTCCCTTTTATCTCTATCTTCTTTCTCATAACTATCTCAACCAACTTGTGAAACTCTTATATTTTTGGTAATCATTCTAACCTTTTCTAATTTTTTGCAAAAAAATATAGAAGAGTTTTATTTTCAAGTTCATTTACTTTCCTTGCAGTCTCAAAGTTCTATTGATCATCATAGATATGTGTTAGATATCTATCCTGATGTTTCTGGTTAGAAACAATAGTCTTAACACTTTTATAAACTTCTTTTACATCAAAGCTAACACCAACTATATCATTTGACAGAGTTGAGGTATACTGCTCAGATCTAATGGTAGAAGTGAAAATATTTTGTTGATCGGCTGAAACACTATCTAGTTTATTTAAAGCTTCTAAACATGAATCACTAGAAAATCTAACATCTATAGCCATGTCATCAATATTTTCTTGGGCTGAAATCATCCATTGAGAAATCCAATTCCTCTGGGCTTCTGAATTCTTTTGCTTCCTAGCCAAATCTGTATGAAGTCTAGCCTCATACCTTCCCCATAACCTTTTATCAGGGTTAATAACAGTGAATGTTTCAGGATTTGGCCATCTACCAAGCTCATATCCAATTATGTCTTGTTCTTGATCATTCATTTCCATTTTATAAATAGTTTTCTTTTCAAATCCAGCACATGGGAGTTTTCCTTTGGGAATTCTCTCTTAACATGCATCCTTTCTCTCCCATCTTTGTGAGTTTTATCCCTTCACCCTTGTGATCTAATTTTTCATCTTCTTTGGGGGTCAAAGCAAGGCGTTGGCTGACTTGACAGGCCAATCTATCCATGAGTTTAGGATTATTGCTTAAATTAGACAGTGTAGCCAAAGTGGCTCTTGATGGATAGGGATTAACTGAGGGTTGCTTATACATGGGAAAATGACTAGATGATCCTAAAGATTCCTCAGGATTGTAATCATTGTATGGCTTATTGGAAGTGCTGGGGAAATTTAATGACAAGGAATAAGATCTAGTTGACATACTGGGTCATCCACTACTTGAGGCTTCAGGCTATTCAAATAAGGTTTCATTAGGAAGAGATTTGAGATCTATACTAGCTAGCCTTCGACTTTGAGTATGGGGTTTTTCAGATAATAGACTCCTAGAAGGAATTGGTAACTCTTGGAATCTAGGTTGGGATTGGTTGATGAGATTTTCAATTACAAGGAAACCAATATCAAACCCAGTTGCATCTATATGTCTACCAAAATCATCAACATTTAATTTGGCTTCTGGATAACTTATCTCAGATGGAAATTTGGATGGTGGAAACATAGTATTCAACAATCTATATATACATTGACCACCAATTGTAGCATAAACAGAATCAGGTTGTAGAATGACACCTTTGACTTGTAAAAGAAAATAGAAAGTTGACTAGACATATTTATCATCAAGACTAATGGTGAAATTTGGTCTAACAGACATTCGATCATCACCACCTTTACTTTCATCAAAGGCTTTTGTGAGGTGACCTCTGAACTAACCAATGACTCCTTGATCCTAAATTTTACAATGGGTGACTATTAAACTAGCAAAATATCCGGCACCAATATCATAATTGAAGTGAGGGTGTAAGATAATCTCAACTAAAGAGAAATGCACATGAAAAAAAAATGTTTTTCTTTCCAACATTTAATATCTTCAGGAAACAATAAAGGAAGATACACAGGGAAAATTCCTACACCAGACACTCTTAGATTAATTTTAGACTGATGCACAAAGTTCATCATTTTATCATTTATCCCTTTTTCAGGGTATAAATCAGAAATTTTAACATTAGGGAACTTAAAATTTCCATTTTCATCCATGTATTCCTCTTTGTCCTGGAGATGATTATGGATGACAAAAGAGAGAGAGCTACTTGCATTCATGGATTGCTAACTAGCCATAATGAAGAGATTAGAACTTACTTGAGTTTACAGATCCTTTTGCTGCTACATTTTCTGACTTGCTGCTCACCCTTCAATCGCCTATCCTTCGGCTTCAACATGGGATTTACGGCTACTCTCAATCTCAAATTTCATTCAGCTTCTTGAATCTTCAATATTTGACTATCAAGATGTCTAATGAAACAATAGCTTCTCAAATTCCCAAATCAAACCTAGAACTATAACAATGAATACATAGACTATCTTGACAAATCATACAAACCCAAATGAGCAATAAACTTCATTATAAGTACCATGTATTTGCTGCTCAATATCAGGCATTAGAAATGAACACTGCTAACCTATGGCTTTGATACCAATTTGCATGTTACAAATAGGATCATAAAGCAATATACAAAAATAAGATATAAAAATAACAAAAAATAAAGACACAAATATATGTGGTTCACCCAATAAGGGCTATGTCCACAGAGAAACAACCAGTCCTTTCTTGATTTCATCCAACAAAATGAAGGGATACAATCTACAACACATTCGTTGTAACTTTCTCTTCTCTTTATCGCAATCCTCTCACAATACAATTCAATTCAATGCCCATATGTAAGATAATGCGCTCATAAAAGGGAATTATCTTCTAGGATAAGAAAACCAACATAATATTTATTGTAAGATCTACAACCTAATGATGAACGATCCAAATTTACAATAATATATATAATGTGGCTTTCGGGGGCACTACCCCCAAACCCCTGTTAGGGTACACAACCCCTAGAACCCACAAGGGGTACCCCCTACACCTCCCATGTTGAAATGATCTCAAGAACCAATAACATCATGCTCCACAACCAACAAGGAAAAGGATAAAGCTCTAATCTAGAAAGGTAACTCAATTTAATTGTCATAGATTTGGTATTTAGGCTAAAGGCATGTCAATAAGGAAAAGAGAAATGGTTGAAGGAAGGGAATTTTGTGAAGGAAATTTTCAAAATTCTAGTGGAGACAAAGGAACAAATTGGACTTAGAAGGAAATTCATGATTGGATGGAAAATTATGATATCTTAAAAGTAATAAAGGAAATGACAAAGTTGGTGGAAAGGTATGTGAAGATGAGAAAGTCCAATATTTTGACAAGAATAAGAAGAAAGGTGGAGTTAGGGAGAAAAATAATTTTGGATGGGAAAATCCAATGTTTCGACATGAATAAGGAAAAGGGTGAAGTCTAGGTAAAAAAGGGACAAGATGAAAAGCTTTGAAACTTTGACAAATTGCACACATTTCATAAATTGAACATACCTATACACTTAGAAAATTTTGAACCTAATGAGCAAATGGGAGATGAAGAGGGAGAACACATATGCAAATTTTTACCAAGGGATACACTAGAAATAGAAAATAGACCTTTGGTTGACAAACACAAATTAATTGGATGGTGGAAACACAATATTCAACAATCTATATATACATCAACTAAGATATATCTGATTAATCTTTTAATAGTTGGAAAGCTAACATTACCAAGCTATGCGTGTTCATTTTTGATGATGTAATCTTGTGTCCAAGCTCCTAATCCACATGGAAGTGAATTCAAATAATATTGTTTTGTTGTGAGATCATGCATCTTATCTACTGCAACCATATAGGATTCAAACATACAATTATATTCATCAAAATTTTCCAAGATCTTGAGTTTCATGGATTGCAATATCTTGTTTGCTTCAAGAGCTTGATTTGAAATATCATCACAAAATAAATTAGTAAGCAACCATTTGAATTCATCAAATCCAGCTTGAAAAATATCATCTTTACCCATGTTTTTTGGATATATTAGCAAAGCATCGGAAGAGGACTATCCTTGAGTCACTCATGGGCCTTTTCCTTGATCTGGAAAATTAATCCACCAATTTCTTTGCTTTCTAGACATTAATCTAACAACATATAAAACTTTTTCCTATTCTATCCATGAACCACTTCTTTCAAACATATTTTCAAGTGTGTCTATTATTTATTTCCACATTAATGTCTGGAAAGCTAAGAAATTGGTGGAACAATTTTCCTAATAATGATTAGTACTTATTAGTACAGATAATATAATAAGTACTTTCATGCTTGGGAAAATCCTGGTTCATTTGTGTCTCACAATCTTTTATATCTTCTCGAGGGCTTCAAAACTTTGCATTTTTTGCTGGTGTACATTGTTAGAGGATTTGGTTCATTTCTGGAAACATAAGATATCACGTAGACATGAATATGGATAGATTGACATCCCTACTCTTAAGATAGTCAATCATAAGTTTGAAAACAATGGAAAAAAGGAAAAGAAAGAATCAGTAAAGGAACTAACAGAGAATACATCTGATATGTTTAATAAAATTACACAAAGATTTGAAATAAACTATTGCAGCATGAACCCATTGTAGTTCTAGTCCTACTGGTCCCAGGATCATGAAGAATGTGAAATTCAGATACGACCAGAATGTCAGTCAGTGATCCCTCATGAGCTTGCCTACTTCATGAGTCCTACTAAATTCAAGGAAATGGATGAGCATTTAAATGAGTTATTAGGTCACTTCGTTCACCCCAGTAAAATTCCATTCTCCTGTCCAACATTCCTAGTTAATAAAAGAGTGGAAAAGAAGCAAGGAAAAAAGAGGTTTTGTTTTAATTATAAGCCTCTGAATGATATCATTCTTCCTTTTAATTATCCTATCCCTTTTAGTGCTGATCTAATCATAAGAGCTACTACTAAAAAGGTTTTTTCTAAGTTTGATTGCAAGTCTGGATTTTGGAAAATTAAGGTCAAAGAATCAGATAGGTATAAGACAACATTTTCTATCCCTCAAGGACTCTATGAATGGAATGTTATGCCTTTTAGTCTATGCACTACTCTTGCTTACTTCCAGCGAAGAATGGACCAAGCACTCACGCATTTGAAATATTTTTGTGATGTTTATATAGATGATATACTTGTATTTTCTAACTTTGAAACTAACCACTTGCAGATCCTGGAAGAACTTTATGGAGCTATCAAAAAGCATGGGATATGTTTAACAACAAAGAAAATGGTGATTTTTAAAGAACAAAGTGATTTCCTTGGCCTACATCTAAACAAAGGCATAGTTCAGTTGTAGCCACACATTCTTTAAAGGATTTAGGAATTTCCTGATATACTTCAGGATAAAAAATAGATCCAAGGATTTCTTCGATGCTTGAATTATGTGTCTCCCTTCTACAAAGGCTTGGCTGAAGATCGCAATGCAATCCAATCACATCTAAAGGAAGGAAGGTAAGTATGGTCTCTACAAGCTACATAAGCAGTTCAAAGAATAAATTCTAAATGTCTAAACCTTCCTTCTTTGCAAATCCCTACTTCCGACTTGCCTCTTTATTTATACACTAATGCTTCTGATCACACTTGGTCTGTAGTTTTGATACAGGAAGAAGGAAATTGCAAACAAAATATATGTGGATATAGGTCCAATACCTTTACTGAGACAGAAAGCGGGTACCATATATTTGAAAAAGAAATATTGGCTTTCAAAAAAGGCATTGAAAATTTTAAAATTTTCCTTAAGCCAGTGAGATTCACAGTCTGCACTGATAGCCAAGCAATGAGAAGTTTGCTCAAGAAAAATCCCAATAAAGACATAGCCCAAGGAAGAATATCCTGATGGTATTTTGAATTTCTTGCTTATGATTTTGATATTGAATGGATCAAAGGTGAAAATAACCCATTAGTTGATGCTCTGACAAGAGAACTTACAAGATCTATTTATCAAAATTTAGTATTCAATGCCCCAAATTGGTACAGGGCAGATGAAACTCTGATGTATAAGGTAGAATATGGTAATGGACTGAGAATAAATCTTCCATATCTCCCTAAAGATATTGTGCAATGACTATTAGAATCCTACTTCCTCAACAAATGGCTTCTTGAGTTAAGATAAAAAATCAAATATTATCATGGACAAGGGCTCGTAGATTCAGATGAAGAGGAAGAATTCAAGACACTTATAGGATTGGATAAAGCTCCAATAAGGCACTGGTGTAGAAATTATGGACTTCATATTCGTATCAAAGGATTGTTTGGATGAATTGGTCTAAGCAGAGCAAAATGAATTTTCTTAAAAACTTGAAATATGGATTAATCTATAGGATCAACTCGTACCATGATATATTTGAAGAATATACAGATTTGGTAGGAGCAAGATTTAATTCTGATATAATAGAATTTTTGAATTTCATCCATCCTTAGCTTTGGAATAAAATGTGCAACTCAATGACATAGTATCTAACTCATTATCCTAGAACACGATATGATTTTCCTAGAATTGAGTTATACCCTTTAGAAGCCAAATGGAGAGCCTACTCTCAGGATTACGTATTCCAATTGGATTATGCTTTCAATCCTAGGACCGGAGATTGGGAGATTGTTTACCAAATGCTACCTAATGATTTACTAGACCTAGTACCATTTTGATTGGCTAGCACATGGGCTTTTCAGTGTTGTGATGTCACCCACATTAAAACATGACGACAAGAAGCAACCCTATATCACAAAAAGCAAGATCCTCATATCTACTTATGAGTTTTAAGTGGATCCTTCTCACTTACAGGTGTCCAAAAAGTGATCGTCTTTATTCTCCACTATGTTAGTGCTCATGAAAAACTACTTAATAGTTGACTACTCCATAGTGTGGTAGGTAGTGGGACACATGTCATCTTTGTATGGGCGGACTTCAAATATAATTTTAATTGCCTTGAGGTTACAAGCTCAGCCCCTTCTATAAATTGTTGGGGACACCTCATTCTTGGCAAGGGGAAATTCCTAAAATGAAGTCTAGAATCCAGTCTTAAGGTCCCTAGTTCTGCATATTAGACGTATGCTCTCTCTTGCGCCTTGAGCGATCTGGATGAACAAAAATTTGTATGCATGTTCTTCAGTATGCATTTTGTAACCAAGTTTGCAAATTAATAATAATCTTATGTTGTTTTGTTATTTCGCAAATTGGTGGAGATCTTGTTGTTTTCCTTATGACTTATGATGGGGTAAATTAGGTGAAACAACACCTTTGGGAGAAAGACTAAAAATAGAAAATAAACCCAAATATGCAAAGCAAAACTTGAAATCACTAGATTAAACCTTAATCTATCGAAACCTACAACTTTTAGAATTTATACATGAGATGGTTAAGTATTTTTGCACCTATTACCAAAATTCTTCCATTGAGTGTCCACTAAGACTCATTCACCCTAGAGCGAATGGGTCTTTGTAGGGATTTTCTACTCAACTTCAGGGTCCTCTACAGGTGGATCTAAGATTCTATTTTCCCCAATTTAACTTCTAGAAAGTCAAAAATAAATTTATGATCTGAGTTATGTGGCTTGATGATAATGTTGAATTGTTTTTCAATTTTTCTCTTTTGATAGATCTTCAATCCTTCTTCAACCTAAGATTTGCAACACACACAAGAGGGAAAAATTGTTTTCTTTTTGTGAACAGGGGTTTCCTTGGTCAAACCTTGTTTCAATGGTAATTAAACCTTGAATTTAAATAATGAAACATGAAAGGAATGACAAGTAAACAATTTCTATGTTGAAACTCACCAAATCCTTGATTTTGAAACCCTTGAAGGACTAAAACTTAGTAGATCTCTCCAAGGTATTGATCTTGCATGAAATGGCTTGATTGATGATCTTGATCTTGATGCTTGAAATTTGACTTGAATGCTTGAAACCTACGTCACAATGTTAGCTCCAAAAACATGCACGATGCTTGATAACTTTGACATGATTCTTGAGATCTTGAATGCTACAAAAATGCTTGAGAAATATTCTCTTGAACACCTTTGACAATAACCTTAGCTCTTGTGAAATTTAAATATGAGATCTAGCTTTCTTCTAGGATTTGAATTGATAAAAAAACTTTCTTTTATTGGTAAATTTCTAATTTCCCAAAAATTAAACATTACAAGCTGACACTTAAAACTTGAATTTAGGACCTTAATATGCCACCAAAAATATGTTTAAAATTTGAATTTGTGATCTTAACGGGGACCCATTCACCCAAGGGCGAATAGGTTCTGACCTAAATTATCAAGACCTATTCATTTTGGGGTGATAAGAATGATAATTGCATTAACTAAATCATAATTCCCTTTCATAAATTGCAATTAATTAGGCTTGTAGATGCATAATGGGGCCAATTAGAGGCTTAATTAAGTCCAATAAATTAAGGGACCCAAACATAGTGTGAAAATGTAGAGTATATTTTTTGACACTACATGTAGCCCCCACTTTAGTGAGAGGATGAGCTTGTGCTCAAACTCACACTAAAGTAGAAAAATAAGTGTCAAGAGGGGTCCAAGTGCACAAATATCAATGGGATAGCATGAAAATGATTAAGCAGGTTGCACAAGCCCCTAGATTCTAAGATCCCATGGCAAGCCAACATAAGTACAAAGGGACATACATGAATGTATGATATGAAGCAGCAAGACAAGATGCACAAACATACAATGCCAAAATTACAGGAGGGGAGAGAGGGGTAGATCAAGCCTTGACTATTTTTCCAATTAGTATGGATCAAGCCGTAGCTATTTGTCCAAAAATTTTACAAGTGGAAACCCTTTGTTCACTATGCAAACAAAATGCACTCACATGGGCTAGTTAAATCCATTGTCCACTAGGTAAGCCCCAAAATGTGGCTAATGGGAAGTCATGCTAGGTCTAGGCTCCCATTGTTCTAACCATACCAAAGCTATACCTCCTGATAACTTTGATAAGGCAATATAGAAATGGCCATAAGGCTAGTAAGCTGCATTAGGCTAGGAACTCATGAAACAGGCTCCATTGGCAAGCAAGTTGTGTTATGCTTGGTGGTCATGAAAAACATAAAGGTTCCACTAGAAATCAAGTTGTGTTATACTTGGTGGCATTGATACATGCAATAGGATATTCAACAGGTTTTTTCAATTCATCAAAGGACTCACTTTAGGAAACATTGTGCTTAATGTTAGCAAGAGAGGATTAGTCAAGGATAAAAGACTCACAACTTAGGGAATGCAATTTGTAGCATCACCACTAAGAGCAATGGTGTATGCTCATAAAGGTCTTAATATTGAAGGACATCAAATCCAATGCTACCACCAAAGAGACACATCACGTGAAGTAGGAAGACCACACTTTGAATAAAAATTTCACACTTCCTAGGAGATGTACGCTATCATTGCTAAAAAGGGAACATGCAAACAATGAATGGGGGACAATATGCCCCCCCCCCTCCACTTAAAATGTCAACATACTTGCTATGTTGGTATTTTAAGTAAGAGAGAAAGAGAGGAACCTTGAAAAGAATGCACACCTCTCAAAAAGTAGTTATCCTTGACCCCCAATCATATACAAAGATAAACTCCAAGAACTATCATGTTGTTGCCAAAAGAAATATGGTTGCACCTAATATTGTACCACCATGAATGACAAGGAGCAAGACACATAAAGCTACCAATTCCACATAGTGATGAGCAACATGGTAGGATGAAAAGCAGTATCAACTAGAGGAAATAGGTGCATCAACACAATGCTTAAGATGTTGAATTTTATTACTCAAATCCTTATATTCATTAGTTGAATGTCCATGAACTCTATGATATGCACAAAATGAGCTCTTTTTTTAGAATTTATTTCGTGTTCTTGGAGGAATATATATCAAGCGAGCTTGGAGAAGCTTCAACAAGGTATCCTCTTGATTAATAGTATAAGATTTTCCTTTATTTTGTGGCAAAGATATTTATTGCTTAGTACAAGGCATCATACATACACAAGACTCTTTAAATTGTGAGATTTTGTACTCTCCCTTAAAGGAGGGTGTAAAATCTAATGAACCCCAATTATTACTAAGACATGTGTTTGAATATTTCCTTGGAGTGTTTACTGTAATGACATTGATATTAAGTGAAGGTTTCTTTGATGCTTCGTTTCTTTCAAAGGAAAATAATTAAGACCACTAGTTATTTCTTATGTGGTAGGATCTATATCGACAAAAATACCTTGTTCTCTAGCACCACATTGTTTTCCATTATAACCAAGTTGTTTCAAAATTTTGTAACCTCTTCCATAAAGATTTTCCATCGCTTTTGGATTTGGTGGTTGCTCATGATCATTCTTTATATGTGGATGTATAATTTTTGTTTTCCTCTGCTTTGCTAAAAGTTTTGGACTCATGTTTTTGATGACTCAACTTGTGTTGATATTATGTTTCTTTCTTTCTCTTTTCCTGGTTTGTGTGTAATCTTGTATTCTCCCGTGAATGTAGGTGTGAAATCACATGAACCCCAATCATCATCTAATAGATTTGTGACTTCTTCAATATTCTTTTCTTTTTCTTCCTCTTGCATCGGTTTTACTTTTGAAGTTGGTATCAATGTTTTCAAAGGACTTTCCTTGTCTTTCTCAGTGTACAAAAAACTTTCTAGGTGAGGGTCAGTCTTGATTGTATAAACCTTGTTGTTGTACACATATTTCATTAAATGATGAAGAGTTGAAGGTACCCCATGCATCTCATAGATCCATGGTCTATCCAAAATAAGATTGTATGAAATAATATTGGGCATGACATGAGTAGGAGTTTGCAATGTGACCTTTCCAGCTTGTTATCCCCATTTTTAGTCCCTGAAAGTTTTAAACTTTTCCCCTTTATATTCAGCCATATTGAAGCAGAGCATCTTGTCAGCTAATAGTTTCATTTAAGACAACAGAATATTTACAGGTTGAAATTGCTTATCTTTCTAATTATCAAAATGATGGTTTGATTATACATTTGAAGATTGAAAGCTATGAGGGAAGTCGCGCATTTCCTTGGTGCAAGGCATTTGTTTTCTGATCATGGGAAATAATCATATCCCTATCACCATGTCCATGCATTCACATATCAGTGAGCTACGAATTGAAGCATGCAATTTATAGATCCTCTAGTAGCAATGGCAATTTTTTATTTCTTCAATCGAAACAAAATAAAGTTGTTAAGTGTCTTCCCAAGTTTACTCCTTCATTATTTTCTTTTGTTTCTGAAACTGATTTCGTGGAATGGAGAGATGTTAGAAAAATAATTTTTTGGCTCTTCTACCTAGATTAATGGCTCCACAATAGAGGACCGTGGTGGGAATTCTGGTGATGAGAATGTTGGATGTAGGGATGATGCAGATGCTTTATCCCTTGATCTTCTTAAGGATGAAAATGATGGCTTAGTGGAGCGCCACTGGACATCTCAAGAAATGGCTGCTACATTACAAGCTGACATGGGTTCGACACAATCAGAAAGGCAGATGGTTCATCGAAAGGAAACTTGGCAAGTGTGCTGAAGATAAGATAAAAGGGAATGGTGACACCTGAAGAAGGCACTTTTCTCTCTACATGAACAACATTTCAAAAGAAGATTCCCTTGAATTGTGACATTGGACCAATGCTTCCTCTAACACAAAAAGTGGCAGATCGTGAAGATTAATTCAATCAAAAATTAGTTGATTTCCATATCCGGAATTAAAAGGAAGATGAAAAGTCTTTTTATTCCAAGCAACAGTTACAAATCAAGAATGTGGTTACACGACTGGGAAGTTTATTTTATTCTTGTAAAAGTTATTCACAAAGACAGAGATACGAAACTGGAAGGGAAATCTTCCAGGAAGATTATTTTAATTTGTAATCTTCAAGAAATCGTTACTTAAGAAGGAAAGAAAGATAGCAAGTGCTCATCGACACTTGGTGTTAATTTAGAATATTGCCTTTAAACACATGGTTAAGGAAGGAGAAAAGCTTCACTCAGTTTTAAAATATGATTCTGATGCTCAAACGCCGGGGACAATGAAAAGTGAAACGTCTGAATACAGGAATCATCTACAGTTACGTAACTGCTTGAAAGGTTGAACTTCAAGAAACTTCTAGGATAAAAAAATCTTATAAATATGCAATCTTAAAAAAAAATACGGTGATCTTTTTGGTGGTCAAACAAGGGAGTTTCTATGAGAGGTCTCGAGGGAGGAGATCATTTTTTTTTTAAAACTCAATATTATATTTTAGACTATGTGTTATTTCTATTAATGAAATCACTATTTGTCTTTGTGCATTTAGATGGTGACAATAATTTGTTCTTAAATATTTGCATTTAGGAGTATCTTAGTGGTATTCTTTACCTTTGTGTGAGACATGCAATTTTCTTCATGATAGATTTCATTTTTTAGATAATATTGAGTATATCATTTCAATTCTTAGAGATTTTCAAGATTGGTCTTTGTGCCAGCATTTTATAATCTGTATCCCATTTGATATTGGCTTTAGCCTTTTTTGCTTTCTGGTTAAAAGTAAACATCATTTTTATTTCATGTTCTTTTAATTCATTTAAGATCATAAGGAGGAGTTGTACCTCTAAAATTTAGAGGAAGATTTTCAATTCAATAGCAATCTCCAGAGCTATTAGTAATTGATTTGTCTTCATTTTTGGGCATATCTGAGTCATTTTATCTAATTATTTGAAGAGGACAATCTATTTTCTAACACAATTCTAATAGGAAATGTTTTCACAACAAGTGGTTGTTTTCCCAAATTATCAAATCTACAAATAGATAAAGAATCAAGTTCAATCATAGTCATGTTCACTCCAATCTTATCTAAAAGGTTCACACTACACACATTAAGAGTCAAACCATTATCAATGGGAGTTCTTTTTATTCCACACTTATTAGTGAAAACCATTACCATGAAAGCTTAATTTCTTTTCCACTTCTAATGGAGGTAACTCATCTTGATGATAGGTCATGTCTAAGGCAATCAAGTTCATAACTTGAATTAGGGATGCTACATCATTTGGTTGTGCACTGCGAGGGATAAAAACTTGTTGTAAAGCATGTTGAAGCATGTTATGGTAATTAGGTGATGCTTGAATAAAACCCCATAAATAAATCTTAACAGGAGTGTTTTTGAGTTGTTCCACTAGATCATACTCCTCTCCACTATGCAAATGCAAATGGGGAGCACTAGGCAAGATTGGTTGAGGCAATGGTAATGAAGTGGGTATTGTTTGTGGTTGTGTATTATTCCTTGTATGTTTGAGAAATTCTATTATAACTCAATTGTTGTGAAACATTGTTACTAGTGAGTTTCCTTGCCAAATTTAAGATAGCTCCTAGAGGCTGTAGTTGGTGTTGTGGTGGTCCTATGATAAGATGTGGCTTAGGAGATGTCTTGGGAGGTCCAATAATTAGAGGAATCTTAGGGGATCCAATGATTAGAGGAATCTTAGGAGATCCAATGATCAAGGGAGATCTATTGTTCAAAATCTCAACAAACATATCCTTATTTTGATGATATTTTAGCGAGGGGAAGTCTAATGTCACCTTATCATCTTTATCTAAGGAAGCCACATTACTATTGTTTAAAAGATGTATGTATCAACTCTACCATTTTCTTGCACCATGATATCTTCGCTATTAGGATATTTTTTAGGAGAGGAGCAAACAAGATGTTCACCACATTCCATGGTTATATTTCTTAAGATAACTTCATCACAAGTAGGGGAGGCATCAAGAGAAGAAAAATTATGATTTTCTTTGTTACCAATGATTGCATCCTTTTGTTAAATTATATATTCCCAAGTAAGAGAAGCATTAGGAGAGGGAGAAATGAGAATCTCATGACTCTCAATGAGTGAATCTTCTAACACCAAAATATCTTCTTCACAAATATGAGAAATATTGGGAGAAGAAAAAATGTGATTGCCATGATTGACCATGATTGTATCTTCTTCACTAAAAAATTCTCATAAGTGGGAGATGAATGGAGACTAGGTAAGGTAATGTTAAGAAATTTTTCAATAAAGAGGTGTACCAAATCACACAAAGCACTAAGATCATGAGAACCAAATAAGTATGTGAGGCATAAACCTTCTCACCCAAAAGCCATATCAAAATTAAACACCATGGTACAAGGTAACAACCATAAGAACTCAAAATCAGAAATAAGATCAATGAATCACAAAGGTCCAACCATGGAAAATCAATATAAATCAAGTTTCTCCACTTCCTCTGGAAGCTTGAAACATTGAATATCCACACTCCTACTAAAGGTAATTCAAGCTCTTCGGGTTCCCAACCATCTCAAAATATGACTACAAGGAAGATAGAACATAAAATCCTCTCATTTAAAAATTAGCACAAGAGAAAGACTCACATCAGGGACCACAAAATTCCTATATAAAAACAATAGAAAATCACAAACGACAAGTGAAGAATAACTGTAGCAACATCATAACGAAATCTTGAAACTCAATCAAAGCTAATATAAACAACTATATACAAAATCAACCACAATAATCCATGAATGGCACGGTATTCAATTCATGTAATAATTACTCCAAAGATTAAACATTACTTCCATTTTGCACCATTACAACTCACCCAAACTCCATTAATCCAACAACGAACAATTGACAATAAAACCAATCATCTTTAAGAATGATAGGTGTAATCAATCATACTGGATACTTGTATAATCCTTACTAAAGAATAATAATGCAACTCTCAACAAAATATTATGCCACCATCAAAAATACCCCTTTCTTTTCTATAGCATAATTAAAGACTATAAATGAAACTTGTCTCATGACATGTTCATTAACTACTTCTTATAAAACAAACTAGAAGAAGAATAACATTATTTAATATAAGCAAGGAAATCCAATCCAACATACTTAATCAAATCCCTTTTAATTGTTTAATTTATATCTAAAACAATATTTCTTTTGTTTTGGTTTTCCCAAAATCACTATCTACATAATCAAAGAATTTTGTGAGGGATATTTTCTCTCTACACCATACTTTATATACATTTATGCCAAAATAAGGAAACTAACTTACTTCCACAAAAGTGACTATTAACCCTTGAAGTTCCTTCTATGAAGCTATGGCTAAACAACTTTCATGGTTCAAACATGTAAATATTTATGTATTCCTACCATACTTAGGAGGTTATCATATTATTCTAGAAGTGTATTCCTAACCAAGAAACTTAAATACTAAATGGTGTAGTTAATAATACGTAATATGTCATTCCCAATCATTCACAAATGACTAATATCAAAATTAATCTATTTTAAACAATTGACATGGTAAATTTATAATTCAACAGTAAAATAATTTTTATAGAAAAATCAACACTCACCAACTAACCCAAAGATAATCTAGAACAAATATTTTAACTATCTAGAAATATTTATCAATTAAATCCTCCAACTATCTAATTTAGAAATCCATTTTCCTTGTTGTAAACCAATCCTACCAAAACCTATCCCCCAAATATTCCAACCTAAAGCAATAACATCAAATAACTTCCTATTCAGTAATACCATATTTAAGGTAATAATATTATCATACAAATAAATCAAATATGAAAGTCCTAATATTTTGAGAATGAAATATTAATACAAATTTTAACTAATAATAATATTATTACTTTAATTTGTTATTAAATAGTTATTGTTTTAAATTCTCATTTTCCAATTTTTTCCCACTATAACCACCAATCTACTTTATTCAATTCTAAATATAGGAATGATCACATAAATATTAATATCATTGAATATACATATGAATTTCATTTGCACTTTTTCCCTTATCCAATATTCCAAATCATTTATCTATTAAAAACAAGTGACTCTCACAAATATTCTATTGTATTTATTTAACAAATCCTTCTTCTATTTAACTAAGGGTAATTCTTTTGCTTTTGAACATTTCAAATTTATTATTCTAGCATAACCAATTAATCTCTTAGATAGAATTACTCTTTTAACTTAACCACATAGTTAAATACAAGGTTAGCTTCCTACAATAATTGAATCCTTAACAAGATCATCATCACTTTTATAAACCCACTAGTTAGTGACATAGTAACTAATTATAGAAAAAAATTTATTTGACCGAATTAGAGTTAACATGTCGTCTAAGCAGGGGAAAACGATTTTGAGTGAGAGAAAATGGTCGGATTCTATTTTGAATGGCATTGGCAATGTGGCTTTGGTGCCTGCATTTGCGGGTGGATGGGTGAATGGGTGCCCTTCCCATGCTCCTGTTGTGGGCTGCTCTACAGTTTTGGGTGTTGTGGCTTTGGGTTAGTTGGGTGGGAGTTTGTTGATCGGCTCTTTGTGATTTTCGTAGGATGTGGGTTTTGTTGCTAGGTCCCCTCCTATTCCTTTGGACTTGTTCCAGGTTCTGGGCCAGGGTGTGCACTTAGTTGGTGACTGTGTGGCTCCTTTGGGTGATATTTCTATAGGTTGTGAGGAGATGCATCCTCCCTCTCCTCCTATTACTTCATTTGTGGGTGTTGTACAGGGTGTGGCTACCCCCGCCCCTCCCTTTGATGGCCTTCATAAATCATTCTCTAATGTTGCTCATGCCTAGGTCTCAACTAGGGTTTTTCCTTTTCCTTGTGCTTGGACCTCCCCTGTTGTGGTATGTGGGCTTGAGGTTGCTAAGAATGAGGAATACTATGTGTAGCAAGGTGTGGTTTGTAGGTTTAATGGCATGTGGCCATCCCTTCTTGATCTCCATAAATGGGTTTTTGTTTCCTAGAAGCCTATTGTTTCGGAACAGATTGAGCTCTATCCCAGTGCTAGAGGGTTTTTATTTGCAAATTTTCTTCCCTGGAGGATCGTGACAGAGTGTTGGACAGGGTGTGGATATGGGGTGTTCATTTGTTGTTCATTTGTTGTTCATTTGGCCTTGGTCTTGCTCTTTCAATCCTCTTATGGAGCCTTTGAATATTAGACCTATTTGGGTTCGACTACCGAATCTCCCACTCCAGTTTTGGGAGCATTCTTGCTTTGAAGCTATTGGAAACGTTGTTGGTAGCTTTTTGAAGGTGGATTCTATGTCTAGGGATCTTGGGCATACTACGGTGGCTTGTATTTTAATCGATTTGGATATCTCCAAACCTCTCCATGGTGATGTGGTTTTGATGGTGGCAGACAAACCTTAGAAGTAGCTTCTAGACTACAAGGGTCTCCCTTTTCAATGTAGGTGATGCTTCTCTATTGGTCACCTAGCCTCTGACTACCCTCTTACCCACCGCAAAGGTGTTGCCACTTGGTGGAGGAATGCTCTTCCATACCATCTCACGGTTGATTCTCCTTCTTCGAATGATTCATCTGAGGAGGGCGACCCTCCCCTTATAGCTCCCTTGGTGTCAGAGCCTTTCCAGAGTCCTCTTCCGGCATGCCCTTCTGCGGAACCTTTTGTTATCATTGTGTTGTCGGTTCCTGCTTGTTTCTCGTTGCCTGATGTTGGTCCTATGATCTCTCCTAAATCCTCTTCTATTTTTTGGCTCCCTCGCCGCGTGTTGTCTCCTCGCCCAAGGTGGCTATTGTGGATATGCTACCTTTGCCTCGCTAAGTGGATTTTGATTTTGAGCCTTCCTGGTCAATTGTGCCAAGGAAGAAGGTTCTTCCCAAATTCATTGCTTCTTCATGGCCACGAGTTCTGGGTGTTAGATTGGTCCCCTCTGGTTCTTTGATCTTTTTCTATTATTCTATAGTTGTTAGTTATTGTCTATGTTTTTTCTTCTCTAGTTCATTTGGTTTGAATTATGCTTCTTTTGGCCCTCTGGGAGCCTAGTGTAAAGGGTACAACACCCTGTAAATGATGCTTATCTTATTAAAAACTAATTAGAGAAGGTATTATTTACCAAGACAAATAAGTCTATATATATATATATATATATATATATATATATATATATATATATATATATATAATCTAATTTAGCATACAATGTGAAGAATATCAAACATGATAAATCATTATTCATATCTTATAATAATCCCATTAGGAAGGCTTTTAAATAATTAAATACTATGTAATCAAATTAGAAATATCTAGTACGTAGTATTACACACAAATTTCTCTCTAAATATAATTTATGAATTACATATACTTACACACACATATTAAAGAGTTGTTATAAACAACAATATCTAGATTCAACTATAGCAGAATATCAATTTTTTAAACATTTACATTTATTAACTAAGTATATATATATTTATATATATATATAACTGTACGCAGGGCAGAGGATGTTGTAATGTTAAAAACTAACTCTGCACATTATTATGATCTTGATAGTAATTTTCATTTCAATAAACATACTCTAAAATCATCCTGAAAACCTTATTTTCATATGGCAGTACGCTAAATTGGAGAAGTGAAAGGTCAATACCAGTGAGGAAGAGTTTGAAGGAGTTAATACCATTTTTTTTTTACAACTGCAAATGTTCCTCACATCCCCTCTTCCTACACCCAAAATAGGAGTCTCGCACAGTGTATGAGCATCCATCCAAGCATAAAGGTGAAGAGGAATTTATTGAATGTTGTAGTTGCAAGTGCCCTAAGAACCATGTACGCAAAATGTGAAGCCTAGACAAGGCACGTGAACTGTCTAACAAAATGCTTCAAGAGACCTCAGTCTCATGGAATGCGATGATTTCAGGATGTACACAAAATGGGTTTGTTGCAAAATCCCTTTGAAACTTTTAAGAAAATGCAACTAGTGTTGTAAAGCCATACTCCTCAACCTTTGCCAGCATTCTCCCTGCACGAAATGTGGGAGCAGGAATGGGCATGTGAATTATTTAACAGAATACCTCAAGAGATGTGGTCTCAGGGAATGCCATGATTACTGGATAGACACCAAAAAAAAAGAAATTTTTGAAATAAGGCCTGAAAGAAATATGGGCGTATAGACAAGGTGTGAGATTTGTTTGACAGACCTCAAAGAAATGTAGACACACAAACAAGGCACGAGAAATTTTGTAGTCTCCTCGAAAAAATGTGGCCCCCCCCCAATATCCCCCAAAATTGATTTATTAAAGAGGCTTTTGAAACTTTCCAACAAATTCAGTTGGAAAATGTAACGCAAAGCTCCACTACCTCTCAGCATCCTTTTCCCACTTCTCCACGCGTCCTACATGCCTCCCTCTTCTTGCATGTTTCCCATATTCAAATTTACCATTTTGTATTTTTTAAAATGGTGGCCTCTTTTTATACATTTATATAATGACTATGATGCTTACAATATAATGCTTATTAATATATGGCATACATATCAAAATCATATACCTATGATTCTTGCGAATCACCTTATGAAATTTAATTACTTGTTATGATTCTATATTGGTATACCTTTATTTTAGAGTTTATGTATTAAGATTGTATTATTATTTAATAAGTTTTTATATTAATTTTCATTCAAGTTACTAATAATATTGTTAATGTTAATGACGTGAACTTTGAATCACAGTCAAGTCTACAAATATAGCATCAACCATGAAACATAGTTTATGAGCATGATCGATGTATAAGAAAGACAAGCCTAGTATCATGTAGTTTGGATGCATTTGATTGTTTAAATACTGAGGCGAGTTGGTGCGAATATCTTTATGGCTTAATAAATACATCAACCTCAACATCACCAATAGTTATAGCTATAATAATATTATCATTGTTATAACATCCCTCTACTAATATTACTTTTTCCATATGTAAATAATTAAAATCTCAAGATAATAAAAAAAATTATCAATTATTATTCAATATAAATTTATCAATTATTATTCAATATAAATTTAAGCAATACTTTTCACAAAGTGATTTAATTTAATTATTCATATTAAACCGCATACTTTGATTTATCAATATTGATTCTTTTGATTATTTATTTTAGTCCCAAATTAATTTAATCTAATTATTTAATAAAAAGTTTACTCTTAACATAGCAATTTAATTTAATTATTTATTAACAACCACATCCTTTATATTTCATATCATAAATTTATTTAATTATTAATTTAATTTTTGAATTCATTCGAATTACCACATCAAAATAATTCTCAATTTAATTAACAACTTTAAACAAAACTATTATGTATATTGGTCAATAAACTAACTTACTCAAAATCCAAAGACGGTTGAAATAGAGAAACACTACATCCTCACCCCTTGGCATTAAATTACTCCTAGAAGTCGCTCACAAGCATAAGCAAAATAATACAATGAACTAACAACTTATCAACCATTATAACAACATGAATTAAACAAGAAAAATTAAGCGACTCAAAATGAAACGATACCAAAAACAGAAATGGGGTCACAAACAAACGACATCGTCAAACATAAAGACAAGGTGTCAGACTAGGATGGGGGACTTTCTTGTCAACTCTGTTTTCCCACATCATACCCATTGGGCTTTGTTAAGCACTCTCAAACCTGACAGTGCAAGTGGAGTCAATGCCTAGTACCTCCAATCTTGAATCAAACCAAATGTTGAGCAACATATATATATCTAATAGCAAACACACCATGAGAGGAAGTCACAGTGTAGCAAGGCACTTATGAGCGAGTGATACTACACCGTCCCTCTCACCATGACCACAAACAGTAGCCACAACAACCAAAACAACCCTAATTATCCATTCAACTTGTAAACAATTTGCTACTTAACAGTCAAAATAATAATCACATAATGATCATAACCATGAATCTATATCATGTATTGTGTCAAAACAGATTGCTTCTTAGCATTACAAGTATCTACCTTTAAATATCCCAATTACTTTACCTTCATCACCATGTTTCTGAAGCCGACTCCCTAGAAATCACAAACTAAGGTGGAAACATAACACATTAATACCAGTTATTCAAGCTGATTTATTACCTTGAAATGCTACACTTCCATAAAAACGTAACATACTCACACAAAGAGAGCACACATTTTTGTTAAATATCATCATTAAATACACACAATGCATTCCACTTAATTCATTATTCAACACAAAATTTCACCACATATGTAGCAAAAGACCATCAAATAATACCTCTTTAGAATCAACAAAACATGATGTATCACTCCCCAAGCACAAAATCCCAAGTTTAACACGCTCTTTACATTTACACAAAAATTCACATAATGGGAAAACACATTACAAGACAACACAAAGGTCCATAATGCATCCCTGATAGGAAGAATATCGGTGCATTACTACACCGAGGGTCCTATCCTTTGCACCAACTTTTCTACACTATTGGACCAACACCACTTACGAAACAAACTCAGATTGCTAAGTGAGGTTGACACAAAAGAAAGATGTACCCTTGAGAGTTTGAGCAGCTAGGTCACATAATGGGGTCATATGTATCCAGAGTGCCCAGTGTATGAACCTAGGCTCTGATACCAAGTTGTAATGCTCCACTATACGAACCCCAAAGGACAACTAGAACTAACAAATTATTGCACAATTTTTTTTTTGAAAGTAGAACATTACGCAAGATTAACATGAACATACATTACATGTAAAACAATTAAACAATTACAATACCAACTACGTCCTCTAGGGTACATGTGATGACATTACAAAACCTAAAATCATACCATGATGATAATGAACGAATTCCAAGAATTACATTATGAAACCATGATATAGCATACATTTAAAATAATCATACATCCATTATAATCCATCAATAAGAAACGTCCACACAGGAAAACCATAACATACTATCATCATGTGAATTCAATGGAGCATATTTTTGTAGATACAACACATCAAATGACGGCTACCACAATTCAATAACCTCATAAGGTATACAAAGGTAAAATAATACCTTACATGCATTTCAGGAGTACATTACATCATTTCAAGAGTACATTACATCATTTCAAGAGTACATATGCATATCAGTGCATCTCGACACAAAGAGGAAATGATATATCGAATACAATAATGTTACATGGTATAAATCAACTATGGTGAAGCTCTGGATTATTTGCAACAACACAAACTTCGTGCTTCGTGAACACTAATTGGGAACCCAATGGGGTGTAAAGCATGTTCCACCCAACCATGTGGACATGAAGTCCCACCCCTTGTGTTAGGAGATGAAAAGAAATACCCACAACCAAGAATAGTCAAGCAGAAGGCAACAAGACTCAACAACACAAGTGTAATAATGACATAATTAACAACAACATCAAAGGAGTACTTCCAGAGGCTAGCAAAGAAAAAGAGCAGCAAGAGATACTATAGGAAGAGTGTCATCACATGGCCCCACATGGGTTATCCTGGCTACCTCTCACTAGGTGTCGACCCCCATCTATGGTTATCTTGCTTGCCTCTCCCTAGGCGTCGACCCCATAGGGTGACACATGTGGGGCCACTAACCTTTTGTGAGGACAAGGTAGTGATCTTGCCGACCATGGCCCTATCATCCAATCCTTAGTCTATGAAAGAACTAATGGCATAGGCGAGGCATCTTACTTATCTTAATTAGTGTGAACTTACCCAAACCCACTAGTTAATTATATTAAGTTATCATGTATTACACAAACTCTTCCATGGGTTATCTAGGCTACCCCTTTATACATCGACCCCCATGAAGAGCCACTCTCCCTAGTAGCATAAAAAAAACCTCAATTCATCAAGGGGTGTACCAAATCACACAAAGCAATAAAATCATGAGAACCAAGTACATTTGTGAGGCATGAACCTTCTTTCCCAAAAGCCACATCAAAATTCAACACCATGGTACAAGGTAACATCGACAAGAACTCAAAATAAAAAATAAGATCAATGAATCACAAAGGTCCAACCATGGAAAATCAATATAAATCAAGTTTCTCCATTGCCTCTTGAAGCCTAATACACCAAATATCCACACTCCTATTGAAAGTAATTCAAACTCTTTGAGTTCCCAACCATCTCAATATATGACTACAAGAAAGATAGCACATAAAGTCCTTGTTGGCCCACAGTTGTTGCACCAAAATATCGACCTGTTAATACCTGATACAACTACCAAAGTTAACGAATCCATGGGAGGTAGCTAAACCATGTCATGAATCCCGAGGGGAGTGCTGGCCATTTTTCCAACAATCTCCCCCTCAGTGTTACCTGAGGGGATTCAAACCCGACACCTTTGGCTCTAATACCACTTGTTGGCCCACAGTTGTCGTTGCACCAAAATATTGACTTGTTAATACCCGATACAACTACTAGAGTTAACTGATCCATGGGAGGCGATTAAGCCATGTCACAAATCTTGAGCAGAATGTTGACCATTTTTCTAACAGTCCTCTCATTTCAAAATTAGCACAAGAGAAAGACTCACATCAGGGACTACAAAATGCCTATATGAAAACAATCCACAATCACAAACGACAAGTGAAGAATAAGTGTAGCAACATCATAACGAAATCTTGAAACTCAATCAAAGCTAATATAAACAACTATATACAAAATCAACCATAATAATCCATGAATGACATGGTATTCAATTCACGCAATCCTTGCATAATTACTCCAAAGATTAAACATTAATTCCATTTTTCACCATTACAACTCACCCAAACTCCATTAATCCAATACATCAATCCAACAATGAACAATCGACAATACAACCAATCCTCTTTAAGAATGACCTAATCAATCATATTGGATACTTGTATAATCCTTACTAAAGAATAATAATGCAACTCTCAACAAACTATTGTGCCACAGTCAAAAGTACCCCTTTATTTTCTATAACATAATTAAATACTCTATAAACGAAACTTATCTCATGACATGTTCATTAACTACTTCTTATAAAACAAAACAAAAGAAGAATAACATTCTTTAATATAAGCAAGGAAATCTAACCTAACATACTTAATCAAATCCCTTTTAATTGTTTAATTTATATCTAAAACAATATTTCTTTTATTTTGGTTTTCCCAAAATTGCTATCTACATAATCAAAGAATTTCGTGAGGGATATTTTCTCTCTACACCATACTTTATGTACATTTATGCCAAAATAAGGAAACTAACTTACTTCCACAAAAGTGACTATTAACCCTTGAAGTTCCTTCTATGAAGCTATGGCTAAACAACTTTCATGGTTCAAACATGTAAATATTTATGTATTCCTACCATACTTAGGAGGTTATCATATTATTCTAGAAGTGTATTCCTAACCAAGAAACTTAAATACTAAAAGGTGTAGTTAATAATACGTAATAGGCCATTCCCAATAATTCACAAATGACTAATATCTCAAATAATCTTTTTTAAACAATTGACATGGTAAATTTATAATTCAACAGTACAATAATTTTTATAGAATGATCAACACTCACCAACTAACCCAAAAATAATCTAGAACAAATCTTTTAACTATCTAAATATTTATCAATTAAATCCTCCAACTATCTAATTTAGAAAGCCATTTTCCTTGTTTAATTTTATTGTAAACCAATCCTACCAAAACCTATCCCCCTAATATTCCAACTTAAAGCAATAATCTCAAATAACTTCCTATTTAGTAATACCATATTTAAGGTAATAAGATTACCATACAAATAAATCAAATATGAAATTCCTAATGTTTTGAGAATGAAACATTAATACCAAGTTTAACCAATAATATTATTACTACTTTAATTTGTTATTAAATACTTATTGTTTTAAATTCTCATTTTCCAAATTTTTCCCACTGTAACCACCAATCTACTTTATTCAAATCTAAATATAGGAATGTTCACATAAATATTAATATCATTGAATATACATATGAATTTCATTTGCACTTTTTCCCTTATCCAATATTCCAAACCATTTATCTATTAAAAACAAGTGACTCTCACAAATATTCTATTATATTTATTTAACAAATCCTTCTTCTATTTAACTAAGGGTAATTCTTTTCCTTTTGAATATTTCAAATTTATTATTCTAGTTTAACCAATTAATCTTTTAGACAAAATTACTCTTTTAACTTAACCACAGTTAAATGCAAGGTTAGCTTCCTACAATAACTAAATCTTTAACAAGATCATCATCTCTTTTATAAACCCACTAGTTAGTGACATAGAAACTAATCAAAGAAGGTATTATTTACCAAGACAAATAAGTTTATATATATAATCTGAATTAGCATACAATGTGAAGAATTTGAAACATGATAAATTATTATTCATATCTTATAATAATCCCATTAGGAAGGCTTTTAAATAATTAAATACTATGTAATCAAATTCTATACATATCCAGTACACAATATTACACACAAATTTATCTCTAAACATAATTTATGAATTACATATACTTGCACAAACACACACACACACACACACACACACACACACACACACACACATTAATTAAAGAGTTGATGTTATAAACAACATTATCTAGATTAAACTACAACAAAATATCAAAATTTTAAACATTTACATTTATTAACCAAGTATATATATATAACTATGCAGGGTAGAGGATGTTGTAATGTTAAAACCTAACTATGCACATTATTAGGATCTTGACAGTAATTTTCATTTCAATAAACATACTCTAAAATCATCCTGAAAACCTGATTTTCAGTTGGAAGTATGCTAAATTGGAGAAGTGAAAGGTCAATAACAGTGAGGAAGAGTTTGAAGGAGCTAATACCATATCCGTTGTTACAGCTGCAAATGTTCCTTGCATCCCCTCTACCTATGCCCAAAATGGCAGCCTCGCACTGTTAATTTCTATAACCCAACAATAGATTAATTGCACAATAAATTCACAGAAAGAAATCTAATTTATAACAATTAACACAATTGGGTTAATTAACAACTAATAACAGCAGAAGCAAAAAAATAACAAGAAGCCAATCACAAAAAGACAATAACACAGATATACCTAGGAAACCCCAATGCAGGGAAAAACCTGCAAATGTTGGATCTTTTATTCAGCCTAACAGCAAATTTTCTTTTGAAAATACAATAAGAGTTTGCTACAACAATCTTATATTTATAGAGCCTAGCTGCTTTACTTAGTGTGCAAGGAAAGAATCTTTCCTTGCTTTCTTTGGATTTAATTACAAATAAAATCACTCTTGGATTTATCTTATCCTCACAAACTCGAAAACATTCTATTAAAGAATAAAAATCCCGTTGTTGCTAAAAATCCAACTCGAATTGTTTTAAAGCATATCTAACTCGAGTTGCTTTAAAGTGATTTAAAGCATATCCAACTCAAGTTGCTTTAAAAAAAATCCACATCCCACCTTTCGAGCTACAAAAATCAACACTCCCTCTTAGCGAGGAAGGTGTTTTGCACCACACCCAACTTGTCCCTGAAGAATTCAAACTTGCTCTTCATCAAGGCCTTTGTCAGGATATCTGCTAGAATGTAATGGAGCTTTACTATCCCCTTCTCCACACAATCTCTGATGAAGTGGTACTTGATCTCAATGTGCTTTGACCTGTCATGAAACACTGGATTCTCAGAGAGTTTGATACAACTCTGATTATCACAGTAAATGACTATAGGATCCAACTCTTGATCAAAGAGCCCAGCTAGAATTTTATGAAGCCAGATAGCCTCACATGTAGCCAGGCTAGCTGCCATATACTTGGCCTCTGTAGAACTCGGTGCAACTGACTTTTGTTTCCTGCTGTACCAAGAGACTACTCTTGATCCCAAACTAAAATTGCACCTTGAAGTGCTCTTCCGATCAGTTGTATTGTCTTCCCAATTTGCATCGGTAAACCCTTTGAGCTTCTTTCCATCCCGTTGAAACATACTTCAGCCCATAATCAACTGTGCCTCAGAGATATCTCAAAACATGCTTAGCAACTATCCAGTGCACACGTTTAGGTTCCACCATAAACTAACTAAGTGAGTTCACTGCAAAACAAATGCCTGGCCTGGTGTTGACCAGATACATAAGAGAGCCTATCAAATATCTATATAAAGTCGGGTCCACTACCTCTGATCTAGAAGCATCAATCTTCTTCCAATTGGTCACAAGTGGCTTTGACATAGGCTTACAATTCTCCATTCTAAATCGCTTCAAGATATCAATTAAGTACTTCCCTTGTCCAAGGAAGATCTCTCCATCTTTTTGCCACAACTCCAATCCCAGAAAGTAATGCATCAACTCCAAGTCCTTCATCTCAAACTCTCCTGCAATATCTCGCTTGTAGTGTGCTACATATGAGCTCCTTTGACCTTGTGAGAAATAGGTCATCAGCATATAACAACAATATGAGAAGTTCGCCCTTCATCTGAACATAGTACAGGTTCGGATCCACCTCACTCTTGATGAAGCCCACACTTTGCAAGTAACTGTCGATACATGAATACCACACCATGGGATCCTACTTGAGTCCATATAGTGCTCTTTTCAACTTGCATACATGAGAATCCCTCTCATGTGCTTCAAATCCTTTTGGTTGCTCTATGCAAATCTCTTCCTTAATCACCCTATTGAGGAAGGTCGTCTTTACATCCATCTGGTGAATCCTCCAACCCATTTGTGCTACTACAGAAATGATAGCTCTTATGGATGAGTACCTGGCTACTAGAGAAAAATTCTCATCATAGTTGACTCCTTCCTTCTGAGAAAACCCCTTAGCCACAAACCGGGATTTGAACTTCTCCACACTACCATCTGCATCATGCTTAATCTTATATAGCCATCTCGAGCCCACCACAGACATATCTTCTGGTCTTGGTATTATCTCCCACACACTGTTCTTCATGATGGAAGAATACTCTTCCACCATGGCATCTCTCCACACTTGGTGCTTGGATTCCTCCTGAAAGCTGGAAGGTTCTACTTCAATTAATTCACTCATAAGTGCCACATACTCATAATAACATTTGGGAGCCCTTCTCTGTCTGACTAAATCTTGAGGATCACCTACATATTCTTGAGCCTCTCTCAGTGTCTGCTCAGCTGCCTTGTTTCTCCTCTTTTCTATAATAGGAATTTGAGGTTGAGGAATTATTGATTCCTCCTTCTGATCACTCTGCTTAGCCTGCTTGCTCTTCTCTCCAGCTTGCATGACTGAAGTTTGAGGAAATTGTGCTACCTCAACTGTGGTTGACTGCTCCCCCTCATTCATCAAGTTGCTAAATTTCTAAAGAGCCCTCTCTTCCTCAAACTTCACATCTCTGTGAACCACTGTTTTCCTGAGAGCAAGAATGTAAACCCAATAAGCCTTAGAAGTTTCACTGTACCCAACAAGGATACCCTTCTTTGTAGTAGGTTCCAACTTGGTTCTCTTCTCAATAGGAATGTGACAATACACAAGGCATCCAAAGATGTGAATGTGCCCCAAGTTTGGTTTCTTACCAGTGAACACCTCTTCTAGAGTCAACTTGCCTAACACTTTATGAGGGCTCCTATTCTGCAAATACAAAGTAGTATTGCAAGCTTCTGCCCATAAGAACCAAGGTAGATCTTGATCATGAAGCATGGCCTTGGCTGCTCCAACTATAGCTCTGTTCTTCCATTCAACAACCCCATTCTGCTGAGGGTTGTACGGAACTGTCAACTCTTTCTTGATACCTTCCTGAGCACAAAAATATTTGAAGGAATTCGAGGTATACTTGCCTCCATTATCAGACCTCGATATCTTGATATTTCTCCCTGTTTGGTTCTCCATGAGAGCCTTAAACTCTTTGAACCTACTGAAGACCTCATCTTTATTCTTAATGAAATATATCCACGTCTTCCTGGAGAAATCATCAATGAAGGTAACATAATACTCATATCCATTCAAGGATGTTGTTGACATAGGTCCACACACATCTGAGTGTACAAGATCCAAAATCCCTTTAGATCTAGTGTCACTATTTGGAAAATTGGTCTTGGCATATTTCCCAAGTGCACAGCCTTTGCACACCTCATGCTTTTATGTTTTTATCTTAGGCAACCCCGTCACTATTTCCTTAAGAATATTAAGTGATCCATGGTGAAGGTGAGCCATCCTCCTGTGCCACAATTCTCCTATCCCTTTATAGCTACTAACCAACGCATGTGTTGGCTCAAACTGTAACCGAAACAAGCTACCATACCTGACTCCAATCACTTTTGCAACCTTGGAATCTTTGGGATGAATATAGAATTTTCCCTCTCAAAGGTCACAATGTAACCCTTGTCTTCCAAAGCAGAAACTAAGATTAAATTCTTTGTCATGCTAGGGACATACAACACATCCTCCACCAACAAAGGTTTTCTAGACTCCCTCTGAAACTTGACGGTGCCAATACCAATTGCATGGTACTTGGCATTGTCTCTGAGCTCAATATAGAAATCTAGCTTCTTCTCCTCCAACTTGGTGAAACATTCTCTGACTCCCATGATGTGGCAAGAAGCCCCACTATCAATATACCATACCCTGTTGGCAATTGAACTTGAGAGACAAGCAATGAGTGAAAACTCATTTTCAAATCATGATGCAAACTCGTCCACCTCTGCTATAGCAGCAAATTGCTTCTTCTGGTTGTCCTTATTTTTCTTATTCGGACATTGATTGGCATAGTGACCCATCTGATGGCAGAAAAAACATTTTATCTTGCTTAGATCTTTCTTCTTCCCACTCTTGAAAGAAGAACCTTTTGATTGCTCTTTATTGGACTTTTTCTTACCCTTGCTTGCAAGAGCAATATTTTCTTCATCTTTACCCTTCTTTGTTTGATCCTCTTAATGAGTACCTTCACAGATCTCCTCTTGAACAAAGTCATCCCAAAGTCTTGCCCAATCAGGTAGCCAATCTCTACCGACAACACACTTGACAAACACTTCCCAGTGCTTTGAAAAACCATTCAAGGCCATACACACCAACTCATCTTCATTAATTGTCTCTCCAACAACAGCAAGCTCATCCCTAACCTGTGTCAGCTTGGACAAGTAAGAGGTCACACTCTCGCCTTTGGACATCTTGGTATTATGCAATTTGTCCTTGAGCATCATCTTACGACTCTGATAGCCGCTTTGATAAAGTTTTGTGAGCGTATCCCACATCTCCTTGGTAATGTCTTTCCTTGATAAATGAGGAATTAAATGATCTCTTACTCCATCTAGGATAATCCTCTAAGCCTTGGCCTTTTTGACTTCATGTGAATCTAGGGCAACAGGATCATTTGTTGGTGGTGTCACTTCTGTACTAGCATAGATCCACAGCCTGTTCTCCTTGAGAATGGATGTAATATAAACCTTCCACTGCAAGAAGTTAGATGCACCCTTAAGCCTGTCCTCGTATCAAATACTGGTTGCCATAGCCACAAAAGAACTGGAAACGAAAATCTGATTTTTTTTCCTGAAATCTGTGTCACAAATCTTGGCTTCGTATTTAGAGTTTAGAGCTCTGATACCATGTTAATTTCGATAACCCAGCAACAGATTAATTGCACAATAAATTCACAGAAAGAAATCTGATTTAGAACAATTAACACAATTGGGTTAATTAACAACTAATAACAACAGAAGCAAAAAAATAACAAGAACCAATCACAAAAAGACAATAACACATATATACCTAGGAAACCCCAATGTGGGGAAAAACCTGCAAATGTTGGATCTTCTATTCAGCCTAACAACAAACTTTTCTTTCGAAAATACAATGAGTTTGCTACAACAATCTTATATTTATAGAGCCTAGCTGCTTTACTTAGCGTGCAAGGAAAGAATCTTTCCTTGCTTTCTTTGGCTTTAATTACACATAAAATCACTCTTGGATTTATCTTATCCTCACAAACTCGAAAACATTCTATTAAAGAATAAAAATACTGCTATTGCTAAAAATCCAACTCGAATTGTTTTAAAGCATATCTAACTCGAGTTGCTTTAAAGTGATTTAAAGCATATCCAACTCAAGTTACTTTAAAACAAATCCGCATCCCACCTTTCGAGCTACAAAAATCAACACGCATAGTGTATGAGCATCCATCCAAGCATAAAGGTGAAGAGGAATTTATCAGATGTTGTAGTTGCAAGTGCCTTGATAGCCATGCATGCAAAATGTGAGCATAGACAAGGCACGTGAACTGTCTGACAAAATGCTTCAAGAGACCTCAATCTCATGGAATGTGATGATTTCAGGATGTACACAAAATGGGTTTATTGCAAAGGCCCTTTGAAACTTTTAAGCAAATGCAATTGGTGGTGTAAAGCCATACTCCTCAACCTTTTCCAGTGTTCTCCTTGCGTGAAATGTGGGAGCAGGAATGGGCACGTGAACTGTTTAACAAAATGGCTCAAGAGATGTGGTCTCAGGGAATGCCATGATTGCCAGATAAACACCAAAAAAAAAAGAACTTTTTGACAGAAGGCCTAAAAGAAATGTAGATGTATAGAAAAGGTGTGAGATCTTTTTGACAGACCTCAAAGAAATGTAGACGCACATACAAGGAGGGAGAATTGTTTTATAGAGTGCCTCCTAGAAAATGTAGTCTCCTCGAGAAAATGTGATCCCCCCCAATATCCTCCAAAATTGATTTATTAAAGAGGTTTTTGAAACTTTCTAGCAAATGCAGTTGGCAGGTGTAACGCTAGGCTCCACTACCTCTTAGCATCCTTTCCCCACTTCTCCATGCAACCTGCATGCCTCCCTTTTCTTGCACGTTACCCATATTCAAATTTACCATTTTGTATTCTTTAAAATGGTGGCCTCTTTTTATACATTTATATACCTACTATGATGCTTACAATATCATGCTTATTAATATATGGCATACATATCGAAATTGTATACCTATGATTCTTGTGGATCACCTTATGAAATTTAATTACTTTTTATGATTATATATTGGCATACCTTTATTTTAGAGTTTATGTATTGAGATAGTATTATTATTTAATAATTTTATATTAATTTTCATTCAAGTTACTAATAATATTGTTAACATTAATGACGTGAACTTTGAATCGCAGTCAAGTCTACAAATATAGCATCAACCATGAAACATAGTTTACAAGCATGATCGATGTATAAGAAAGACAAGCCTAGTATCATGCAGTTTGGATGCATCTAATTGTTTAAATATTGGGGTGAGTTGGTGCGAATATCTTTATGGCTTAATAAATACATCAACCTCAACATCACCAATAGTTATAGCTATAATAATATTATTGTTGTTATAACATCCCTCTACTAATATTACTTTTTTCATATGTAAATAATTAAAATCTCACGATAATAAAAAAAAAATCAATTATTATTAAATATAATTTTAAGCAATACTTTTCACAAAAAAAGTTAATTTAATTATTCACATTAAACAACATACTTTTATTTCTCAATATTGATTCTTTTGATTATTTATTTTAGTCCCAAATTAATTTAAGATAATTATTTAATAAAAAATTTCCTCTTAACATAGCACTTTAATTTAATTATTTATTAACAACCACATCTATATATTTCATATCATGAATTTATTTAATTATTAATTTAATTTTCCAAATTCATTTGAATTACCATAGCAAAACAATTCTCAATTTAATTAACTATTTTAAACAAAACTATTAAGTACACCAATAAACAAACTTACTTGAAATCCAAAGATGACTGAAACGGAGGGACACTACTGAAAGAGTCAATCCCTGAGATTTATGTATAGTCAATTCTCATGCTAATCTCAATGGAAATTGAAGTGTTATGCCCCTCCGTGTTGGTGTTATTGGAATTGTAATTTGATGATGATCTTCAAATGGTATTCTCGAATAATTGTCAAATTCAACCATCACATATGTTGGTGGTGTAGGTGGAACAATTCTTGGTTTGTATACAATCATTTGAATGTATCCTGGAGCTCCATTGACAAGACCTGCTTGTATCCAAAGATTGAAAGTCAACATGACCCTTGAATTTTTATTGATCAATTACTCTAGATCAAGTTCATCATTTGAGCAATCTTCTACTGTATTAACACTTCCTGCTTTTGTTGCAACACTACATGCAATAGGATGATTCAATGAATATAACATTTTCTTATTGTGGCTATGCACATTGTCATTTGTGGAGAACAAATGGACAACATTATCAAACTCATAGTTTCTTGTAGCATCTAGCTTAATAGGGGTCCTCATCATAAGCAACCTCTAGTCATCAATTTGTAGGTTTGCATCTCTTAGATTTTTCAAAAGTTCACGAAATGTTTGTTACTAGATTTTTTTCTCCATCTTGTCAAAATATTTTATCTAAGGTAACTATAATTTTGAATTCTTCCCATAATAACTTTACTCATTTGTTTTTGTCATACATTGGTCTATCATTGACTAGAGGAAACTGGCCCAAATCTCCAACCAAAATCATAGATATACCTAAAAGATAATCGATAAAAGTTATTTTCAAAATGTATACTAATATTATAGTAATTTTGTACATATGATTTATATTAAATAATGTATAGAATACATGCCTTCATTAGTCATAATGAAAGGTATACCTGCAAAGTTTATGTGTGCACTTTGTGGGAATGCTTGTCTAAGTCAAGAATCTACATTTTCCAACATGCTTTGACCAATGAAGCTCATTTCATCAATCAAAACATATTTGATATGTGTTATTTCTTCTTGAAAAATTGTAAGTCTTGTTCCTTCTAGCTGAGCAAATCTCGTATTGGGATTTTTAATTTTGAATGAACTATAGAGGCTACTATATTGAATGTTGAAACTCTTGTTGGTGCAAGTAGTAGAAGGGGAGAGTGACATGGCATAGCTTCATTTTGAAGAGCTTGACTAATGGAACCAATTAGATATGCCTTTCATGTTCTTACTATTCCTTGGATTATCATGAATAATGGCACTCCATTTTGATTTGTATGGAAGTGTGTCTAGTGCCTTTTTTCGTTTACCACTGAGGTTTGTGTAGTGGGTTCTTTGTGGTATATCATCATGTATGATGCATCCATGATCTTTCATTCTGAGCTTATAAAATTGATTTCTCTAGTTGTGTACTCTTCACCTTGATATTCATAAGACCAATCTACATGTCTATCAATATCTCTTCTCCACAACATATCTATTTTAGAGACTTGTATATTTTAACCATGATGTAGTCTAGATATAATTTCCCATTCATGCTCTGTGGTATTTCCATGAAAAACTTCATTGTCTTCATTTTCAAAATCACTATTATTTTCAACATTTTCTATAGTCAAGTTGTTTGTTCCACATGCCAAGGATTATAATTGAATGACTTCCACTTTGCTACTGTGGAGTCATTATTATGACCAATATCTCTTTCTATTTCACGAAATAGTTTGTACAATAATAACTTTGATAAACAAAAGTCAATTCATTTATCTGATTGATGTGGAGGAATGGATACAAACCTAGGAAAAAATCTAACAATGGATGCACTTTTTCTTGCCTCCCATTTGTTCTCTTTTTTCGTTTAGGATTATATATCCATGATCTAGCTGCATCAATTAATGAGACACCTTCTATAGAACAAGGCCTTGTTTTATATCCATCAATGAGAGATTTTGTCTATTCTTCATTGTTTTCTTTTGTATCTTCAATTGCAGGTTTAAACGTGCCTTATGTGAAATGTTTAGATTAACAAATCTTCTATTGCTCTTTACTAATGGAAGTTCTAGCAGCATGTGAGATGTTTCTTGGGCTCCAATGTCTTTTTCTATAACTGTCTCAGTAAGAATCCTTCTATATGCTCGTGCAGCTAAATCATCAGGGTCTTCCATATGTGAAAGATGCATCAACATTTGGTGGTATGTTTCTAAGCTTTTCTTCGATTTTGTTGCATACTTTGCAATATATTGGATTACTGCATGCTTAGAAAGAACAGGTTACCAATCTATATTTTCTCTCAATAGTTGCAGTATGTGGTGATTATGTGAATTCACTCTGTCATCATTTCTTGCTAGTTCAATTTTTTTTCTCTTGTTTCTATTTCTTCATATAATTTGGATTCCCCAAGATTCAATAGCCAAGGAGCAATATACCTATAATGCATATGAAAAGATCATATATTTTTTTTAATTTACAATTATATTAGATTTAAATTTGACAAAAATATTTTTATTTAATAAAATAGTTACCTGCAAACCATTTTTCCTTTTTTCTTCCTTAGGCATGTACCCTCTTTACACATTGTGTGTCATTCTACACAATTAAGTATCTCTTCATAGTCATGCTCAATATCTATCTCTACAAGTTGTCTTGTATTTTTCGTGCATGGATGTTGAAGAAAATTTTGGAATGCCTAAAGTAGGAAATAGAAACAAATATATTATTATGTCATGAACTATAAGTAGTTTACATGATATAGTAGATATATACGTTCAAATGTTTATAAACATACCTGCATATTTTGTTGATGTGGATTTTGTATAGGATTCCATACATGAACAATGGAATGGAAATATCTCTCAACATTTTTTTGTTGGTCCTCATTTGACCAATCAATGTTGTCCATATTTGGTGCTCCATTTATCCAAATGAATTCATGCACATATGGTGACCCCCTATGTTGCCACTCATATCTAGTCCACTAATCTTTAACATTCATTCCTTTTTTTAAAATTCCTTTTCTAAAAAGTGAATGTCTTAAGTGCATGTAGTGTGCAACTATATGAGGATAGTCTATAACAATTTTTTTCTCTAACTTTGAGCTTCTCGTGGAGTGTGTGGCAGTGTTATTGGCATTGATGCATGCAAATTAGGCTAGTACATATCTATTGCACTCATTACAAAGAATATTGTAGGAGAGTCTACTTGATGAAGCATGACTGCCAATTTTGCATGACATTTAGCCCAATATGACCTTGTACCCCTTAATGTGGTTCTAAATCACATCATTCTATTAGCTATGTGGGAGTGGGGCATGTTTTCCATGTGCTCACGCAACTCATTAATGGTTATTGGTATGTCCTGAAAACTTATTTTCATAAATACGGCAGATGAACTTTGTGCATGATATCTCATTATCATATTCATCATAAAATACCTGAATCTTGGATGTTGACAAAAATGATGATCCCTATACCATAATAGATGCTTCACAAATTCATGTAAATACACTCATCTCATGTGAGGTTCTAACCAGTCACATCTTCCATCAAGAAACAATGTAGGAAATGCCATATCAAGTAATCCAGACGTGACATATTCATTGATAGGAGATGCATTGATTCCTAGCCAATCAATCAGTGTTGTTGGATTTGCATCAAGGTTATTAATCCATGCATGGATCAATTCCATTTCTCTTTGAGCATTAGGAGGTTTGGAAGCTATTGATGTTGTGTGCTTGATTATATTACCTAAACATCTGTCTCAGCCACTGGACCTACAAATATGATTTCATTTGTATTAGAATTGAATTCCATATGCATTGTCTTTAATTTTTAAAAAATATTTTCATCAAAATTTCTTGATAAATTATTGAGAGCATTTTCATCAATTGTAATGTTAGAGTAAAACTTGGCATGCACCACTTTTTATTTAAGCGCTTTATACACATGATCTCTATTCACTATGAAGTTATAATTTTTGCCACGTTGGTCCCTTCTTCGAACATTAATGATTGGAAAATGTTCTATTGTATGTGGCAAAATTTTTGAAACATTTTCTAAATTTTATGGAAAACTTATTGTGTGTCCTTTGTATTTATATTGACCACCTATTGCATGTGTAACTTGTAGTATTGGGCTAACACGTGAAATCAACACCTCTTCTACCCGAGTCAATTTTGCAAGCTCCTTTGATTGCAGGCCGAGATCCATGTTATTTGAAGTTGAAAACTTATGATTTTCTCTCTTGTTGACATTTGTTACATATGGGTCCTTCTGAGGTGTGAGATACTTTGATTCCTAAGCAACATCCCTGACAAATATAACACATGTTTGGCATTCTAAACACATCTTATTATTGTCAAAATTGCATTTGGAATCTTTTGAAATCAACTTGTAGAATACCATTTGGGTTCGGTATATTATGTAGGCTTCTTTCTAAAGCTAAATTGATCCCAATTTGACTTCCATGATGATATGTTTCTTGGAAACCTTCTATTGATGTTGAATTTTCATTTTCTGGTAGACTTGATTAGGTATCAACTTGTTGATTTTCTTGTCTTTGATTATGAAAGTTTTGTTCAGATGATCTACGATGCCTATTGCTATCCATATTTGCTTCATCTCTAGTTTGATTTTCTAATTCTTGCACTATTTTTGATAAAATAAGCAACATTTATAGGGTGATGTACCAAAACTAGGCAAAGAGGACAGACCACACACAAAGCAATTGACTGACAACTGTTAGACCATAGACTAGGACTTAGACAACCCTAGAAATAGAGGGGACCAAACTAACTCGCTTAACCTGAGGCCACAAGGATATGACAGATCGAGGGAGTCCCTTCTTTCTCAACACAATAGACCAGGTAGACTCGGAATCCAAGTCTACTAATCGAGGCGAGAGAAGCAGATCAACCAAAGCCACCAAGGGCAAAGAGTCACCACATAGCAGGGGAGACGATTGGGCAAGGGAGGAAACACGAACGAGCGAAGGAACATCAATAGTAATCAACAAAGTTCAGGCAGGCTCAGACAGAACAACATCAACAAATTGAGCCAACAGTGGCTCCAATTCTTGCACTGTTACTTCTACCTTTCATATGGCATATCTTTGTCTTTGAGCTTCTTTATTTCTTCTTCTTTCCTCTTCCCATTGAATATATGTCATTTTTTCTTGTTGTCTTCTTTGATATTCTCTTTGATATTCCCTTCGATGTGCTAGTTGATATTTCCTTCTTTCCTCATCCAATTGAAAATTCAATCTTGGTTGCACCATAGCTATATATATACTTGAGAGAAAGCAATTGTATTATTCTTGGAGCATTGTCATAGCCAAGAAGCTTGGACTTGGAAAATTAAAGTGGAAGAATGGTAAGCCTATTCCTATTGTCGAGTAATTGCATTTGACATTTAAAAAAAATGCAAAATGAATATTTAAAATACAAGATAATTTTAGATAATTGTTGAATAACAAATACATTTGTATTAAAAGAAAATTAACCATGTGTACATGAAATATAAAGTTATCAAACTAAATAGACTTGGTAGACAAAAGGTTAACAATTATCATGCTAGTGGCAAGTTGCACAACTATAACACATATCTTTTTATATTAGATTTTTATATATTCATCTGCAAAATTACTCTAATATAAATTTGGCAGCATTGCCTTCCAAATAAGAAATAAATTTAGACATATCCATTGAGTTTATTTAAATTGTTTGAAAACATTGTTAACAAGATATACATTCAAGCATTTGAATGTAATGAAACCTAGAGCTTAGCAATTGAATCTAATAAAGCTTTGCTTTCAGATGAATAATCAAACATTTTTGTTTTTATGACAGTGCACTTAATTCTTTGTTCATCATTATAAATATCTCTTTTCACTTGAAGTTTAAATATATATTTTTTGAAAAGGACCTTTTGTATAATGTGTCCAAACTTAACATCATCTTGTTCTTCATGCTTCAAAATGTTCAATTCTTTTGCTGTAACACCCATAATCTCTTCTGCCGCTTCTTCAAAAGGAGTAATCCAAGTGAAAGCAGTATGGTCTTGCACTTTGCATTGGAGTATATATTTATAATCACATTCAGGGAAACTTTTATCACATCTTCCACAATACCAATTACCATTTCCATTAGTGTTCACCTTCTTTTTGCATTGCCTACCTCCAATTTTCAAGGGGCAAATTGTATAACAAAAATTGTCTACCTTTATGAAAGAGAAGGTAGCTTTTATCACTATCCAATAAGGTTTATCAGATTTACCAAGTTCCTCATCCTCAATTTGTGTGATACTTTTTAACATTTTTTTCTATTACAGATGAGATTTCCTTTCTAATAGAATAAGAATTGAGATTATTTCCTTATGTATCAAACTAAAATCTCAATCATTGTGACTCTGGAAGATTTAGATTTATAAGAAGTTGGGTTGTAGTAATTGTTCCCATAGATTTTCCACCAAAATCATTAATTCATCCAGCCTTTATAGCAAGAATGGGGAAAGTTCCTAATTCGCACATTTCTTGGAGTTGTTGGCCCATCCCACATTGTTAATTCGACCATACAACCCGACATGTATTTCAATTAAAGGGTTCTTTTTTGAGTTTGTGTGGCATTCTTTTTGAATATTGTGCTTGGTGTGTCGATTGACAAAACAACACCAATGATATCAACCATAGAATTGCTTTTCATGTTCTCAATTTCACTTATTGGTGTAAAATGGAATTGTTGTTTTGGTATAAAGCTATCCTCCTCCAAACATAACTCAACTATCAAATTACTTTCTAATAAAATTTCTCATTCATTCTTTAAATGGTTGACATTCTTTTGTGCAGGTTTGAGTCTCCCTTTTGAGATTATAAACATTTTCCCACTTTCTATGCTATCATAAAACTGCTCTACAATTGCATTAAAACATGTTACTCTTATTTCACCACTATCTAAATCAACCAAGTCAAAACTGAAAACTTTTCCATCTCCATTTGCATTGTTAAAATGACGAAGTTGACCCTTTGTAGTGACTCTCGCCTTTATTGACCATCTATTTTGGTATGGATTCAATGCTACAATAGGAATGGTTCTTGTAGGAGGTTCATTTTTTCCAACAATTGGGTGATCATATGGATTGTTGGTAGGATTCATGCTTGAGCCATCATAATATAGGAAAAGTATTATTTAATAGAATTACAACATGCCTACAAAAATGGAAGAGAAAAAAGTTTACACAAATTTAAACAATTTAACCATTTCTATAAGAAAAAATAAATAATAAAATAATAAAAAGTACACAACAAAAGATAACTATTGCAATTATACACTATTTAAAATAGTGGAACAATTGTACAACTCATGTTATTTTAAAGAGCACCTTATATCCAAAGGTATGCAAAGCAATTTAATACATAATTTAACACAACTTATTTACTTCTTGATCAAATAAATAGCTAAAATATGATAGTAGACATTGTTCAATTAAACTTAAAATATGATGTCTAAATGATAACAAAATTCATATTTGATGACCTACAACAATATCATTTCTCTACACATTATCCAAGTACACTTGAAATTCTTCAATAATACGAGAGGAATCACCTTCCTTGTTTTGTTCATCATAATACAACTCTTTCAGGAAGCTACAAAATGCAAATACCTTTTCAAAAGTAGCACATATTTTTTTAGTAGTTTGTACCATTGATACGTAATCCCAAAAATTGATATTTCGTGCATATATGCTTTGTTAATTCAAGTTTCTTAACATTTTTTTCACAATCATCTTAAAGATATATTCCCAAACTTTCAATATGGGGAGGACTTGACACAGATTCTTGAGATTTTGCAATTTGTAGATCATTTCAATTACTTTCCTTCACAACATTTGCCATGACCTATAAAAAAATCCACTAAGATTACTATCTATTTAAAAGATTAAAAAAATAAAACATATGAAAATATATGTAAATAAATATTATTTTATTTAACAATCATAAATTTAAAAAATTCATGAGATTTACTACTAAAAAATTTAGAAGAATATAAATGTAGAAAAAATAATATTACAAATATGTTGGTGAATGCAATAATTGAAATTCTTCCTTAGTTGGCTAAAGTGAACTATTGTTTTTTCCTTATTATTAAAATGATAAACATGTATATGCTTTTAGCTAAATTATATAAATAAATTTAGTAAAAATATAAAGAATAATTATTAATTAATTATTTTATTATCATCATTTATATTAATGATAATTTATGAATAATATTGTTCACTTTACCTTAATTTATTAAATAATTTACTCTTTTCTGTTTTCAAAATTAAAAAGAAGATTTCAGCAACATAAATATTTTTATAGAGTGGGAGCTCTCATAAATTTGAAGAAAATGCTTTTATATAAGAAAGTCAATTCTTATTCTAAAAAATAGTTCTTTTTTAGCTATATTTCCATTAGATTTAGCTAAATCAAATTGAAATATTATCCTAATAAAAGTTCTTTTAGTTCTATTTGCATTAATTATATTTTCAATCTTAAATTTTAGTCTTACATATAACTATAAAATTTATAAAATTCAAATAATTTTGTTTAAATCTTCAAAATAATATTGAAATCCCCATATTGTTTATGAAATTTTTATTTTTACTTCCTTGCAATATAGATTTTTTTAATAAAAAGCTACAAAATATTGCATCTATCATTTAGCAAAAAACTTGTAAACTCCATTAATTTAAACTTTGAAATAAAACCAATATTTCTATAGTCCTTCAATAATTTTAATTTTAGTTGTATTTCCATTAGATTGAACTAAAATTAATTGAAATCTTATCTAAAAAATAGTTCTTTTTTAGTTCTATTTTCAATCTTAAATTTTAGTCTTACATATAAATATAAAATTTATAAAAGCACTTGATTATAAAACAATTCCATTTTTTTTACTTCCTATTTAAACTCAAATAATTATTTTATAAAATTAATTTCTTATTTACTTGATTTCTTAATTTAAATCTTCAAAATAATATTTATGAAATTTTTATTTTTAATTCTTTACAATTTAATAGGAAATATTGCATCTACCATTTAACTAAAACTTATAAACTCCATTAATTTAAACTTCAAAATAGAACCAAGATTTCTATAACCCTTCAATAATATATGATATATTATGAAACATTTCTCACCAATTTTGAGATAAAGAATAAATATTGATTAATTATTTTATTATATAAATGATAATTTATAATTTAACAGTTTATGACTTTACTGTGAATAAAATTGTTCTCCGTTGATAATTATGGAGGCTTTTTTACAATGGCAGTTGGGCATGTAATGATGTTCCTGAGGTGAATAACCATGACAACAAGATTGATTTAAATGTTTTGTTTGTCTATAAATGCTCTGAATAAATACTTGTCCACTTGCTCTAACTTGTAGATTATTAGATATGATGTCATATCTATATTAAAGTATCAAAACCAATAAAAACAATATGATGTTTCTGTAAACTTCAAAGATTTCATCATACTGTCCCTAAACTTGAAAGATTTGTCCTTTCCATCATGTTTTTGTAAAATCTTTAGTGTAATCTCTGAAATCTGCCTCTATTTCTTTAAATTGATCTACTCTGTTGATATTTTAAGTGTGTTTTCAAAGTCCCTTTAAAGTTCGAAGTGCCAGATCTTTACTTCGCATTTCTTTTATTTTTCTGGCTTTTACAAATATTCTTCAAAGAATATGAGGATTCTTAATTTTAGCCCGGTGAAGCACTGAAATGTTTGCTTTATTTCTCAAATACTCAGTGCGAGAATTTCTCAAAACCTTAGCTAATTAAATTTTGCGAAAATATTCAAGGACGATTCCTAATATTCAAGATACTATGTCTATATTTGAAAGAACGATGAATTTCTCAATTAATATCTAGAAATTTATTTCCTCTTTCCTCGAGTGTTAAAACTATATCCCAACCAGCTTCAAAAATACTGCATTTCCACTTGAAAGATTGATCCGTTCTTTGAAATTATCCCTAAGGAAAAATTATCCAGAAAATGACAAATCACTTAAATTCATGTCGAGCTGAGATTGATCCTTATCCAACCATGCCTCACAAATAATTTTATTAAAATGACACGATTATTTACTAGCACTTGCGCCCTGAGGGGGTGCAAGGAATACGGCGATAGTATTATATAATTTGCTGAGAATTGTTTAGCGTCTTTTTGCAGTTGATTTTGTGTTGCACAGAGCACTATTTTAGTAGTCCTTGTCATACTTTATCAATGCTCTGTACAGAGTAAAATGAGAATAATAATGCACAATGAGCATCTTAAAATGGACAGAAGAGTTTGCCCACAAAATAAAACTTGAATTATTAAACAATTTAGAAAAGAACTACAAGAAAATTCTTTGAATGTGGTTGCAGAATTGAACACATAATACATAGATTTAAATTTTTGTGTATTATCATACACAATATGATTTTTCTGCATTTCGGAGCACATAATCTGATAGTAAATTCCTCACTGCTATAGATAAAAGTAACAGAATTGATACAACAGAGGTGTGATAGCACCAGTAGGAGTAAATAGAGAGGTTTAACATCAGGTAGTACTTCAGAATGGATAAAAGGGAAGATAACTTATGGTGTTTACTGACAGAATTTTAGCAGAGGCAGAATGTTCTCAAAATAGATTGCATTACGTCTGAAACAGATTTGGAAAAAATACAGAGTAGAACAGAGCAAAAAAGATGGAGTGTTCGAGCTCATTAATGTTCTTATAAAATGCTAGAACTAACTCCCTGACTACATATGTTGATGTTATTGCAGCTTTGGGCTTCATTCTTCCTTATTTATTTGTGAATATTTAATGTGAAGAGGCACTTCACATGGCAACTTTGTAATTATCTTCTTGGCCGACCTTCCTTGGAAATTGTATTTATTAAATTGAAATTATATTTTTATGATGGCCGACCTTGCATGAAAAGGTGCGACCTCTCCCCTTCAAGTTGTATAAATACAAGATCATTCCACTCCATTTGTGCATCAAGCAAGTTCGAAGTCTCTTCTCTTCTATCAAGTGCAAATTACCAAGAGCAGATTGTGAATTCATCAAGGGCAGATTGTGAAGTCATCAAGAGCAGATTGTGAACTCTTAAGAGCAGATCTGAATTACAAGGAAGTGTTGATTACTTGTTATCATCACATCTTGTGAAGGTGTTGCATATCGGCCTTGAGATTGGCCTCATTGTAAAGAGACTTGTTGCCATTATTGATATATAATAAAGAGATATTTGTTGCTGGGTTTTTCCCCTCAAGAGGGTTTTCCCAGGGTATTTGTTGTCTTTGTGTCTGATTTTTGAATTAATTTCTTTGCATTAAATCTGATCATAAAACTAACAACATATGTGTGAACTTAACAAAAACTAAAACATGAGTGACGTTTATAGGTGTAGTCAATAATTACATCTAACACTCCCCCTTATTTTCGACTCCATTTTCATTACAATGTTTTCAACACTGACAATTCCTAATTGTTGTTTTTGAAATTCAAAGTTTGCTTTTGCTAATGGCTTAGTAAATATGTCTTCCAGTGGATCTTTAGAGTTGCAAAACTATAGACTAACTTCTCCATTGCTGACCAGTGCTCTAATGAAGTGGCAACGGGTGTTCATGCGCTTGCTCTTCTAATGGAAAACATGATTTCTGGAAAGTGCTAACACTGAGTTGTTATCACAAAAGATAGTAATTGGTTCCTTTGTTTCTGGGTCAATATCGCTTATTAACCTCTTCATCCATACAGTTTGACAAGCTATTGATGTAGCTGCTACGTACTTTGCCTCTGCAGATGAAATGGTGACTATGGGCTGCTTCTTGGACACCCATGAAATTATACCTGTGCTCAAACAAAATGCATAACCTGAGGTGCTCTTTCTGTCATCAACACTTCCTGCAAAGCCACTATCTGTAAATCCAACGAGTTGGTTGTCTTCAGAACCTGTATACAAAATACCATGTTGTGTTGTTCCTACAATATATCTTAATATTCTCTTCCCTGCCTTCCAATGGGATTCCTTCAGTGACTCCATGAACCTGGAAAGAAGGTTGACTGCAAACATAATGTATGGCCTTCTTGTTGTCAAATGCATTAGACTTCCTACTAACTACTTGTATGATGTAGAGTTTACTGTTGCACTTTCATCATTTTTGCTCAATTTGGTACCTAGAACAATAGGAGTACTAATTGTCTTACAATTTTTCATTCTGAATTTGGTCAACACATCTCGTGCATACTTCTTTTGGCTAATGAAAACACCCTGCTTAGATTGCTCAATTTCGAGGCCTACAAAATACTTCATGTGACCGAGATTGGTCATTTCAAATTCTCTCTCCATAGCAAGCCTAAATTCCTCAAGATGCAAATTACCAGTGTATAGCAAGTCATCAACATAGATACATACAATTAGAATTTTACCTTGCAAGTTTGTCTTTGTGTACAATGTAGGTTCATTGTTGTTGTGCTTGAACCCTTTGTTAAGTAGATAAGAATCTATTTTGCTATACCATGCCCTTGGTGCCTATTTCAATCCATATAGGGCCTTTTTCAGTTTATAGACCTTATGTTCCTGTCCTTCAATCTTAAATCCAGGTGGTTGTTCAACATATACCTCTTCTTTCAAAATTCCATTTAGAAATGTAAACTTGACATCTAGCTAGTAAATTGACCAATGGTGTTTTGTTGCTACTGCTAACACTATTCTAACTGTGTCCAATCTTGCCATTGATGCAAATGTCGCTTCGTAGTCTATGCTAGGTTGCTGAGCAAAAACTTAAGCTACTAGTCTTTCCTTATGCTTCTCAACTTGGCCTTTCTCATTAAGTTTTGTTTTGTAGACCCACTTAACTCCTATGTTTGTTTTCTCTTGTGGCAAGTCTACTAGGTCCCATGTGTCATTTTTCTCTATAGATGCCATTTCATTGTTCATGGCTTCTACCCACTCTTTCTTTTTAACTGCTTCTTCAAAGAGTATAGGCTGACTAGACATCGAGGCAAACATTACCTATTCAGTATTGTCCTATTGTTCATATATCTCTCTAATAATTCTGGTCTTCTGGTTCCTAAGTTTTGCTATTGTAGGGTCTGAATCATTGCTGGAAGGACTATGCACTTGTTGTCCTTGATTTTCTTTTTCCGTTGTTGGAACCTGCAATCCGGGTAGACTCTTTCTTGGCTACTCAATATCTGTTATACATGCTGGTGTAAATGTGTGTAGAGCAATTTGACTGTCACCGGTTCTGTTCAGACTGTAAAAATCTGATGTTTTTACATATGTTTACATTCATAATCTTCCAAGTGAGTCCTACCTTGAATACATTTCCCTCTCTTCGTGCATATTTTCTCCATATTTGCCCATGTTGCTCCATATGTTTCATTAAGTCATGCATTTTTCACATTCTGGTCTGTGTCGGCGTGACAATTTTTGGGTCTCCCCGATCCGTTTTTTTGCTTGTCAACATTTGTTGCCTATCAGCAAGACGTTTCTATTCTCATGGCGATCGAAGTTTATCTACTGGCAATTATCGGCATAACTTGCATGTTGTTTCGGCGACAGAGGAGGGGCATATCGGCATAAGTGTTGTTTTTGGTGTGTAGTCTCACCGAAGATTTCCTGTCTCGCCGACCCGCGTTTGGATACATGTATCGGCGGGAGTTTGGCCTTCGCTTTGATGTCATAGCAAACCTGATGGGTCTCACCGACCAACATAGAACAAAACACTTCGGTGTGACTTGTGTGCTGCGGTATATGGTCTTGGCAAGCCCGTCGGGTCTTGCCGACAGATCTAACTAGTGGCTTTCGGCAGCAATTTTTTTTTTCTCTTGGCGATCTTGGTGTGCTCGGTGGTTTCGGTGTGAAAAAATAATCTCCAAGAGGTCCCCCCGACAGATGGAAGTTACAGCGACACGAGGCTAATAGGGTCGTCGGTGAGATGTAACATGTCACAGCGACTCGATATGAATGGAGACTTTCGGTGAAACAAAGTTCAATCTCTATAAGGTCTCCCCGATAATGATAGGTCACAGCGACACGCGGGAGACAAATGGGTTTTCGGTGAGACTTTGTGTTTCGATATAAGGTCTCTCCAATATTATGTGGTCACAGCGATAATAAAACGAACATAACAGAAAGGTGCTCTCGGTATGGCAGGGTTTTCAATATAATGTCTTCACGACTCGGATGTGTTACGGTGAGGCACAGAGGACCAAAGGGATGATCAGCGATATAGTTGCCTTCGGCATACCTCTAGAGATGTTTTGGCGATTGCCTCAGCGGATGATTAACAAAGACTTGAGCGCTGTGGGCCGACATATGAAGATTTCTCAATGCCGTTACAGGCCGACTTGATTGGAGCCCGAATTTTGTGGAGGGTCGACATGGATTTTCATTATGATTTATTTTCTAATGCTGGTGTATATATATGCACCTGGATTGTAATTGAAAGCAAGGAGATTTTAGATCACATACAGTAGATTAGGAATGGTTACATTAGAATAGCCTTCTTTTATCAGAGACTATGTGCATGTTTTAAATGGTGAATTCAATGAAAATTAGCTAGTGTGGCAGGTTATTTCTGGTGTCAATTGTATGTTGAACTTATTGAGAAGTATTGCTGAAGCTGTCTCCAATTTGATTCTTTCTGGTTGTTTAAATTGACATAACAAGTTTGTGTTTAGCTTGTCAATACACATTTACTGTATCTGTGTGATTAATTGACTGGTTCTCTCAAGTAGAGATTAAATCCTTTTTGTTGATCACAGTAATCAGGAAGATTCATCTCGATTATTAAAGTAGAGCTTAGTAGTTATAATCCTGCATTGTTTATACAAGTTATGAACAGATCATATGCCTGCAATTTGATTTTCTGCCAGAACAAGTTGCCCACTTTTGTTTCATTTGACTCTGCATACCCAATAAGGCACTGGTCTCTGCAAATTTCATCATTTGAATTCATCCAGTTTCTTTATATCTATTTATTAAGCATTTTAGGATTTAGATCAGAAGATTGGTATCAAGTTTGATTTCATTTGTTCGCTGTCATCTAACATTGTGGACAAAGCATTTCAGAAGGATAATCATAAGATAAATCTGCTCAATTCAAAAGGTACACCCACCTAGGTTTGGCAGCACCTGAAGAGTAGAAGGTTGAGTTCAATTGACCTTGTTTGTTACCCTAAAGCGTATCAAGAGATTAGCAGCCTCTTGAGGCATTTTGGCCTGCGTTTTTGAGAGCTAACAGGTTCCACCATCTTGTTCACGCCATGCCTTATCTTCAAGAATCTTCACATCTCTAGACACTATTGTCTTCTTGGTAATTGGATTATACAACTTGTAGGCTTTTGACGTATCGCTATAACCTATGAGTATACACTTCTTGCTTCTATCATCCAATTTTCTCCTTAACTCCTTAGGCACATGAGCATAAGCCACACTTCCAAAAATTCTCGAGTTTGTTACATCTAGTTTCACTCCACTCCAGGCTTCTACAAGTGTCTTGTCCTTTACACTTTTTGTAGGTGATTTGTTTAGGATGTACACTGAACATGTAACTGCCTCTGCCCAATAATCATTTGATAGGTTTTTAGCTTTTAACATACTCCTTGCCATGTTCATAATTGTTTTGATTCTTCCTCTCTGCCACTCCATTTTGTTGCCGGATGTACCTGGTGGTGAATTGTCTTTGAATGTCTTGTTCACTACAATATGTTGCAAAAGCTTTGGAGTCACATTCACCTCCTCCATCAGACCTTAAAACTTTAATCTGTCTACCACTTTGTTTCTCTGCCATTGCTTTAAATTGTTTGAATCTATCAAAGGTGTTTGATTTGTTCTTAATGAAGTACACCTAGGTCATCCTACTGCAATCATCAATAAAGGTTAAAAAATAATAACTCCCTCCTATAGACTCTGTTTGCATGGGACCACAGAGATCAATATGCACTAGCTCTAGTAGATCTTTGGCTCTGTAGGTTGCTGCATTTGGAAAGGCACTCCTTTGGTGTTTGGCTATTATGCAGTTTTCACAAGGATTATGGTGGACATCAATTGTTGGTAAACCTAGGACCATTGATTTTTTCTACAACTGATCTAGATTGTTAAAGGCTAGGTGGCCATATTTGAGGTGCCATAACCAAGTTTCATCAAAATTGGTAACATAATGAGCATAATATATGGACTATTTGACACTTCTTAGGTTTAGGGGATACAATTTGTTTCTAGTCATTTGGACTCTTGCTATGACCATTTCACTTGGGGGTTTATCTAAGATAGTACATGTGGAACCTTTAAATTTAACTTCAAACCCATTCTCACTCATTTGGCCTACACTCAATAGATTGTGTTTTAGGTTCTAAACATAATAGACATTATGGATATCCCTCTTTTCATTCTACTTGTTTACCAATGTAACAGTACCTCTTCCTAGAGCATGTACCAAATGGTCATCTCCTAACTTGATCTTGGACTTGACTGTGTCATCAAAACTAGTGAAAACATTTTTATTACCTGTCATGTGATTGCTGCAGGCACTGTCCAATAGCCATGTGTCTTCACTGTTATTGTCTTCTACTGCTGAGCATGATAGAAACATTGACGGGTTCCTTCTTTTGTGTTGGACACATAAGCTTTGCCCCTATTCTGGTATGCTTGCTTCTTTCTACGCTCACTCTTATAGTGTCCATATCGTTTATAGTAATAGCATTTTATATTTGACTTATCAGCTCTACCTCTTCCTCTGTTACTCCTGCCTCTTCCTCTTTGGTTTTGAGGCTGTGACAAAGACTACTCTGACTGATTCTCAGCATTGTCTCTATTATCAAACTGCGAAGAGCTTTGACCTCTTCTTCCTCTGCCTCTACCACTTTTGCCTCTTCCTCTACTGATTGTGGCTTGTGTTTGTAGGGCAGTTTCCAAAGATTCATTTTTATTTTGCATTATGGACTCGTGGTCCAACATTGAACCAGTCAACTCTTCTATGGAGTACTGAGAAAGATCCTTACATTCTTCGATTGTAGTCACCAACATGTCATATGAGTGTGGAAGACTTCTAAGAATCTGCTCCACAACTTTCCTGTCTGTGATGTCTTCACCATAGGCTCTTTGTTGATTTACTACATCCATGGCTTGAGACATGAACCGATCTACAGTTTCTGTGTCTTTCATTTGGAAAGTTTCGAACTTTTTCCTCAATATCTGCAACTTAGCATTTTTCACCTTATCAATTCCTTGATATGCAGTCGCAAGTATCTCCCAAGCTTGATGTGCGCTGGTTACTGCTGCTATTTTGGGAAAGATAGAGTCCTCAACTCCATTGTGTAGATTCCATAGGGCTCTAGAATCTTTCCTTTTGTTCTCTGTATTCATATTCCTTTGTGCATTGGTCATTGCAGTAAGGTCATTTGCACTGGGTTCTTCATATTTGGTGACTATGGCCTCCCAACATTCTAAGTTTTTCAGATAACTTTTCATTTTGATGGCCCACATGGCATAATTTTTGTCATTTAGTATTGGTCCCTGTGTGCTAGGGTTACTAGTGGATGCCATGACTATTCCAATCTATTCGTCCTTTTCTTAAGCTAATAAACAAGATCTCATTTCAAAAGTGTAGAGATGCATGATTACCTTAGCCCACTCTTCTGCTGAAGAAAACCTGTGTGCACTGGCGTGTTTTCACTGTGGTGGGTTCTGTCTCTACAGAGGTCGAACTTGATTGGTTGACCTCAACACCCAACTGTGCTGTAAGCTGCACGTCTGGATCAGATATCTCTGCCTAGGAACACAACCGTGTGCTCTGATACCATGACAGTATTTTAGCAAAGGCAGAATGTTCTCAAAATAGATTGCATTACGTCTGAAACAGATCTGGAAAAAATACAGAGTAAAACAGAGCCAAAAAAATGGAGTGTTCGAGTTCCATTAATGTTCTTATTAAATGCTAGAACTAACTCCCTGACTACGTAGGTGTGAACTTTACAAAAACTAAAACATGAGTGATGTTTATAGGTGGAGTCAATAATTACATCTAACATTTACATATATACAACAAATTGCTCTGCACACAGCAGTGTCTTAGTAATGCCTGTCATAGTAGTTTTCCGTACACAATGATTTTTTGATGAAACTAATTACAAATATAAAACATAGTTTATGAATCTTCTGCACACAATACATTTCTGGGCAATTGCAAAGTAAAGAGATATACAACGAACCAAGCAAGTAAACTAATAAAAAGCGAGCACATAATCTGATAGTAAATTCCTCACTGCTATAGATAAAAGTAACAGAATTGATACAGCAGAGGTGTGATAGCACCAGTAGGAGTAAATAGAGAGGATAACATCAAGTAATACTTCAGAAAGGATAAAAGGGAAGATAACTTATGGTGTTTACATATATACAACGAATTCCTCTGCACACAGCAGTGTCTTAGTAATGCCTGTCATAGTAGTTTTCTGTACACAAAAACTGTAAATAAAAATAAATAACAAACTGATTTCCATTAGCATGTATTTATGAAGCAAGGTAAGACACTAAGATGACCAAAAAGATGCTCCTATGGAAGAAAACAGAAATATATCTAATTCAAAAAACTAATATGTTTCATATTGGCGAATTTGTTGTCAATGTTCATCAACTCCATTGGTCGATGATGGCAATGGTAAAATTTCTTTGCAGATTCTCATACTTGGTTATGTATTGTATATATTGTTTGAATCAAACAAGTAGGACTTCAGAAACATAAATATTATTTTTTATATAAAAAATTCAACAGTCTGTGGATATGGTCCAGACAATAGCTCATAAACATGTAGCAGCTCTCATTGATTAGAAGTCTGATCGCTGTCTCAAGGCAGCAGCGTAGCTTTGTAATATTCAGTATCATTGTAGAAGGAGACACATTGTAAGATTTGATCATGGTGTCAAACTAGGATCATTCCTAGCATTGTAATCTCACTCAAATATCAAAGAGAGGAGTTGTTGGATGGCTACAAATTGTTTGTCATATTGTCAAGTTGCTGTACCTTCATTTTAGTTGCACGTTAAGTGTTTGGTGAATTGCCTAGTTGCTGTAGATGTCATTTCCAGTCATATTCATGCATAGAAAAAGAATATATATACAAAAGATATTTCTATTCATTGAATAGTTGTTTGGTATCATTTCAAAGGCATTCTAATTTCATTTGCATACATCAAAACCCATTCAAAGCAAACTAAAACTCAGGACCAGCAAGGGAAGTGTTTGTCTAAATTCCTCAAGGCAAAAATCAGAAGTTTAAGGGCAGAATTGATCCAGGATCTTACAAACCTCTACCATAGGACCAAATCAGAAAGGACTATAGCTGAGTAAATGTTTTTATCATGATTAAAAGACAGCTAATTCTCACGAATGTTTACAATCTCACAGGAAAGCTTCAGCATAGGACCAAACTAGCAAGATCACCTTAACAATTTGACTTTAGAAAAAAATTGAAATTACAGATGAATTTGTCACATTGGCGAACACGTCCACAATCTTGTATGAATAAGAGATTCAAAGCATTGGTGCCAAAGATTAGATGAACACATTTCTTGATAAAAATGGATCTGTCATATATTCCCTTCTATAAGGTGTATGCAGAAAGAGGTAGAAAAAAGAGGTAGATTACTTCACTTCAAAATAGATGCTGGTGAAAACTAGAAATGATATACATTTCAAAAACATATTGCTATTTGAGGGAACGCATGCTCCATTTTATGAATTTAGGGGCCTATGATCACCCAAATAACTATTATAAAGGTTCCAAAAGACTGAAGTAACTATAAGGGAAATAGCTATTGGAATGTTCTGCATTACTGTATTTATGGTCTGTTTTTTACTAGAGGTATTCCCATCAACACGATCTTCAGTCAGTATCTTTTGTTATGTTATCATTCTTTACCATATTGAGTATGAATTAAGCTACTTCTGTCTGATGGGGTTGTAAAGCTAATAAATCATCATGATATAGAAGTTTGTAGTTCATGCTGAAGGACCCAAAAGAAAATAAAAATATGCTGAACTTTAAAAAAAGAGTACCAGCAGACATACCGTATGATTGAGTACCAGTTAGATATATTACTTCCATGGAAGCCAAAGACAGATCGTTCAGTTTCCCTGTGCTGCTCAAAGTTCTGCTCACTCTCAGAATTATAGAAAACAGCAAACTGGTAATGAGTTTTGTCTATATTCAATCTGTGGCTCTCTGGAAGTAGACGAAGAGATGATCTATTTGTAAACAGCACATATCTCAAGATTTTGTATGGAAGCCACATTTTCTCTACATAATCTTTTGGAGATAAATTAGCCTCAATGGAACTTCTTTTACCAGTAGATTTTTGCAGCCACGATATTCCTATAGCTTCAGAACCAGTTCGGATTCACTCGAACATTTTTGCATCTCAGATAATGGGGCAAAAGAATCTATTAACTCTCCCAAAAGGTCCAAATTTTTATTTCCCAAATTTGGACCAACAATCCTTCCTCCGGAGGTACAAATACCAAAGAATCCCGAACGATTTCGAATTTCAACATTTTTCAATAGAAAAGATGGGTATGGCTCAAAAACATCCCAAGTCTCATTTCTTGTTGCAGTAGCAGCAAGGGTAAGTTCCCAATCAACTACCTCTGTATTCTGTAGTTCCTGTAGAACTGATGCTCCAATTCCCAGCTCTTTGAATCTGTACAAGCTGAGGGAAAATAATTTTCCTTAAGCATTATTAACACTGGATTAAAATCCCACATAGAATACCAGTACATGTAGAATAAAATATTGATTTTTCGTTCTTTGCAAATTTTGCTATTTACCTTTGTGGATGGGATCCTGGCAGTATGGGTTCCAAAGACACCATAATTGCCAGCCTTATATGTAACAGTTTCAAGCCAGGGTCCTGCTCAAGTGAATGCTTAGCAGGACAACAGGACCAGCCCATCAAGAATGAGTGCAATGAATTTAGTAACCGGCATGTAAACCAGGTTATTTAAAAGGAAAAGGTCTCAAATATAATTAATATGTTAATGCAACTTACAACTTAATATTTTAGCTTGATAGAAATGCTTCCAATGTTAAAGTTAGAGAATAGTTCTAAAACTAGGTGAGTTCCTATGTTACCAGCAATGCAATATTTATGACCTGTTCCACATTAAAAATGGACAAAATGCTGTGTCTGTTTTAAATGATCATTTCTGGGGTAGTTGTGACATTATTCTTGTCTGCAATAGAAAACTGCAAGGAACTTCATTTTTCCAAAAACTGCTTGGTCTTTATAAAAGAATCCAACAGTGAATTCCTCCAGCAACAGAAAAAAAGGAAAGGTTGTGGATTTTTTTAACATTTTAGAAATTCTATTTTTCTTGCAGAGCATTTTCTGGGGATGTTCTGCGAATCTGCATGATGCCCTCCACTCACACAAACTATATTTTACATTTTTAACCTAAATTCCTTAAGAACTGTTTTTCTACTTCTTTTCTAAATTACAATTTAGTAGAGAGGAAAATAGTGGTTATTAAAATTAAATATTCTTATGTATATATATAATCTGTTTTATCCATGCAACCTTTTAAAATCTCATTTTTATTGCATTGTCATTGTTGTCATATTCTTTGTTTCTTGTTTCTCATTTCTGATAACATAGGCAAGTTCTCACCAAACTCACAAGAACTTTTGCAAGCCAGGTAACTTGTGTGCATAGTTCTGTGAAAATTTTGCAATTTTTTTGGGAGTTACTCAGCAAGTTTTTGCCTGCAGCACACTTGAACTCAGCACATTTTCTCTTTACACACATCCACTGAAAATAAAATTGCAAAAACTTGATAAAATTGTTTTTTGTTTTTCGTCATTTTCATTTTAAACAATTACAATCTCAGCAGTGTGAAATGATTGTAGACTGATTGGGAGTGCATTTTAAAGGATTTATGGACAATTGGAGTGCATTGGTCAGGTATTTATTTTGTTTTCTATTCCTTTTTTCTTTCTTTCTCCAAACTTCAAATTCAAAAGAATGAAAGCCTTGTTATCAAGCTAATGATTTTTCTTTAATCAATGTCTAGAATCTATAGTGTGCAATGCAAGGCACCAGCAGAAAGGACCTTGCATCAAAACATAAGGCATTGGGTGTGATTAAGCGCATGGTAACCTGCAACAATTGCAGGTTTGTATGAGAGGGGGTATCAATTGATCAAAATACCTAAGTTGCCAATCTTGGTGCAGGGACAAGGTTCAAGTAATGTGGCATGGAAAAAAAATCCTTGGTTATAGGTACGGGTTCAGCAATATATATAGTACTCATTTCTTACCACCGAAGTTCTTTCTTCCTATATTATAATATTAGAGAAATGAATCTCCTCAAACCATTGAATACCCTGTTTAGCTTTTGTCAAAATAACCTCAGGCCTCCAATTCCTAATTTTACCACCCTTCATAGAACCAATCACCAGCTTTGAGTCACCTTCAATCCATACTTTTTTCCAACCTTTTTTACTGGCCAGCATCATCCTCTCTAACATTGCCCTAGCTTCCGTTAAGTTATTCAATCAATTCCAAAGTCGTAGGCATAGATGCATATGCACTGCCCTTTATTGTTGCAGAAAATGCCACCACCTCCAAACCTTACTCGAGTTTTCTTTCACAACCCCATCAAAATTCAATTTAATCCAGTCCTCCCTGGGACACTCCCAGAGATAGGGGAAAACAACTGATCTCCTTTAATCTTTGACCCCTCTAACCAACGAGATCTAGGCGACTTAGAGGCCCACACTTCCTCTTCCTGCCTTAAGGTATCAAATCTGGATTTATGTATTTTGCCTAATTCATTAATATAGGACTCAATTTTTTCCCAAACACTATCCACCAAACTTACCTTGTCTTGGAAGGCTCTTTTGTTCCTCTCTAGCCATATATTCCATAGAATGAGAGAAGGAAAACAGTCCCAAATAAACTTGAGACCAAGATTCTTGACCCTCAAATTCCAGCAAGACAAAAGTCTCGAGATATCCCAAGGCATACTCCAAGCTAGCTCCCACTTATCTAGGAAACAGTTCCACAAAGAATCTATTATAAGCAGCTCTAATTGAGATTACTCTGCTCCCATCCACCACCCCACATCGTCTTGTCCTACCCAACCTCAATCAAAAGAGGCCAATTGTTCAACTTGGCTTGAATATTTTTGCAGGGAACCTTTAATTCAAGGATGGGAGGATGAGCAAACGCCACTGCTTCGTTGGAGCCTCCACCCAATTGTCTCTTATCTATCTCTAAAAACCTCTTCAAAATGTGTCACCAGTGGTCTAAATCTAGGATCCTCCTTGAGAGCTTTATCATCTATCCAATTGTCCTGCCAAAAATAAATTGAAATACAGGTTGGCAAGTATCATAACTAGCGTGGAAGCCCCATCATCAATGGATCCTAAAATGCCAAGCACCATATGTGTTAAATCAGCAGAATCAACATATGCCAAAAGCTTCCATACAGAGACACTGCCTGACGAACCCTTGGGGGAAAGACATCCTTTTGATTTACACTTCAGTTATGCACTTCAGGGATCCAAACAGTAACACCATTGACAGTACACACATGCCATGTTTGTTTTATTTTACACAAATAACAAATTATTTTATTTGTCGGACAAAACTTATAAGTGTTATAAAGAAAATTATGCATATAATGGCCTATTGGCCTAAATATTAAGCTATCTTTGAATCTGGATTCCAATGTGTGCAATTGTATTATGCATACACCATGATGCATGTCACATCCAATCTTAGCTACTGTTTGCTCACACCATTGCCCTTATGTCAAAAACCTATACCCATCGTAAATGCAATCAGTATGCCACCTGTAAAAGGAATTATTTAAGGACCTGTAAAAACAATAATCTGAAGACCGCTATTGGGCAATATGATGATAGTGGTGACATCTGTTCGAACATCTAGAAGATATCTGTATCCATAGCCATAAACATGTCAACTTCAATCATACAATATATCTGATATGCCAAATATTACTTCAATCCTTGACTTTGGGGGATGAATTTTTATTCGTATGTATCAAAAAGGGGTAACTCTCACCAATACAATTGTCAGTATCCCTATTCTTCACCATTTGGCTAGAAATACTTTTCTATGAGTTCAAAGCAATTGCTTACAATGCTCTTAATAACTAAATTGGAGTATGAAGGGCACATCTTGACCAATTACAGTTCAGAGGCAGGTACCAACCACTACGTGGCTCTTGTTTAATACATATTGGACATACATAATTACAAAAGCATAAATATTTCTAGGTATAGGCTGCATACGCAATTTGTATTTAATGCTAATGTCACCAACCTTTAAAAACAAACCTGGAACAGCAAAAAATTATATGGGACAGCAAACACAAAATTCACTCAAAAAGATGCAACACTTTACCATTGTAATGATGAAAATTGCATTCCTGAGCTCTTTCCCCTAATGTTTTGGGCCTACTTGGATTAGAGTGACCTTTACGCAAATGTGTACAAATGGCATGTTTTCAGCTAAAAGACTGAGCACACAACCCAAGCCTTATCAATTCCAATCTACACTTATTTCTAAGGACCAAACCTAGCCCTCAGTTAACCCCTTTCCTGTCTCAGGTCAGATTTGCAGTCATGTTGATCATTTATACACTTCAGCAAATGACTCCTTAACTTTTAAAATTCTAATTCTAATCTGGGCCCGACTTTACCTCTTCTTGTGACCATTATGAGCCAAATTAAAGTGTGAAATGTTTCATTTGTGACCAATGGTGTTGCATTTAAAGGGTTAACCCTAGTTCATTTTAGATCACCTAGAGCATATCCTACACCCAATCATTACATGCTTAGAACTATTAATAAGGCCATTATCAGGAGTTATCCTAGAATCTGCATTGCACAAGCATCTAGAGCATCTTGCATGATTCAAAATCCTCCCCTCGATCTTTTATCTATGAATCAGTATCCTTACATGCTTTGACACAAGGAAGCAATTATTCCTGCCAAATACAAACTATCAAACACCAGAACCAGTTTTTATGTAAGGGCAGCCTCGGTACATCAAGGCAATCAAAAAGCAACAATCTGAAAATCAGCAGAGATTAGATCTGCAGGCCCAAATCAAATCCAGAAGACAGATCAAATCCACACTTGCAAGTCAATTACTTGGCTGCAAAGGTGCCCCAGAGTTGAAAGACACAGCAGTCACTGTCTCCATGGCATCAATCTGATCCTCACTGATATTTCTGCATTGTTCGCAAATCACATTCTGTCATCCATCACAATTTTCTATCTAATTACTTTTATTGAATTATTCAATTCGTGAAGCATTCATTTTATTACATTTCCTGTAACTCTTGTATCTAGGGTAGATTCTGAATATTGATGCTATTTGTTTATTTCACTTAAATTTATGTATAAGGAATTTTATTAACCCTCTCATTAAGGGAGAGCTCTTACACCCCCTCAGGGTTTCCATGCTTAGTGTTTTATCTTCTGATTTTTCTGATTATTTTGATCTGAAACTGATTTAATTTCTACGATTAACATGCATAGTTACCATTGACTCGTCATTGATTATCAGTTATCACTTTAGGGTTTGTTTATGCCACAATTACATGTAATCCTAATCTTTCTTTAGGATTGAGTGTTTATTTTAACCCTAATATGGCCAGCAACTCAAATGAAAATGGCTCTCTTTCTGATATGATGGCACCAATAATGCTCCAACTAAGGACCATTTTGAGGAACATGAAGAACCAAAAGACTATGACCATGAGGCATATGTTGTTAAGCTAGATCTTGGCCTTCTAGGACAATTTCTTATCAACTAAGTTACTGAATCGGCACATTTACAGGCGAATTCCAAGTACAAAACATCCCAGAATCGGATTCTGGGTCAAATCATCCATGGATTCGACCAGATTACTCATTTTTCCCACCCGAAACATTATGAAATTTTGTCTATTGAATCTGGCCGACTCCAGCAACCACATGGCGATTCCAAACTGAATCTTGACCATTTCAACCCGCAAAACAAGTTTTCAAGGGTTTTTGGTTGTGACTCTTTAAACTGTAAACATTGTCACGCCGCAAGCTATCATTTTTTATTTCTCCCATCGTTCTTGTCAATGCTCATTAGTGGAATGTTTTTATGATTACATTTTTTTAATTGTTTATCTCATCCTCACGAATGGAGAGAGCTCTGGTAAATCACTCGATCAGGCGCACCATTCAAATAGACAAACCAATCTATGAATCAAACCAAACCCTTTGACATGTGACCGAAGCCATCTATATAATTTAATTTTAGCTTTATTTTTCAGTTTTTAATTTATTAAATTTAATATTATTTATTAATAATTATTAATCTTACAATCATTTTTAATGAAGTTTATTATTTATTGAATTTAATTTATTGTTATATAAAATATTTTTTAAATGTATTAATTAAATTAAATTATATTACTTATTATTAAAATTTAAATTGGTTATCTATTACGTTTAATATTATTTATCATTTTGTTTATATATATATATGAGATTTTTTATTACTGTCACATTTATATTAAAGAGTTTTGAAAAATAGCTTTATTCATATTTGATATGGTATTGCTATCCTTAATATTTATTATTAATATTTAACATGTTAAAAAATAATTTTAATTTAGTGTAACTTTATATTAATTTTTAGACTACAAATATGTATATATTTATAATTTTTATATGTTTTTTGTATGGACATACCCAACAATACCTAGGCACCCCCAAAAAAATATGTCATATTGGCGTACAAACATGTAGTTTCCTACTGGGTGAAACGTGGAATATGAGGGCAATTCCATTAATCTGCAAGGAGATCCCAAACAATATTGAGTGAAGGAAAAAAAATGAACAGAGCTTGCAGGAAATATATTATGAAATATATCATGGCATGGGACTTAACTCAAGATTCCAACGATGCTGATGAGAAAAAGTGAACAGAGTTTGCAGGAAATATATTATGACACCCTACAAAGCAGATTTAAAAAAAAATATCAGACAATCCAAAACCTATCCCCCTACCGCTGCTGCTTCAATCTATTCACAATAAACGAAGAGTAGATATGGTTTGAATCTGCGCAAATTGTTTGGGGGCTATTTTCATTGCCTATACTCGGAACAATTTAAGTGGGTCACCCATCTGGGAGACAGTCACTGTCTAAATTGCCTAAGAAATCCCAAAGAAGATAAATGACAGGGTTTCTCATGGAAAAGAGACTACCCTCTGCCACTTCTTAGATAAGTTAGAAGTTGCTATCTCAGAGGTAGTTTGATTAAGAGCCAGATGCGAGAAAAGGTTCCTTTATATGGTAAGACTACAGATCTAAAACTGCAGTCAGATTTAATAGGGCCTCCAAAGGCAGTCTGGGCAGAGAAAGAGGTCAATGCTGGCTAATGTACACCACGTATCTCTTTTAGGAGCTTACAATACCAAATTTGAGAAGGGCTAAAACAACAAGGTTGAATCTATTGGTCTAGTCCGACAGCTTATATGATAAGCTTCCAGTTCTTAAAACAGGTGACCTCATATAACAAACACACCTATGGTAATGGAGCTAACTCAATTATGGGGAACCTTAGCTGGAGATGCCTTGATACTAATCAAATATGAAGCTTGTTTTCCCCTGTTATGATAACTACATGTTGTCACCTGTTGATTTTGGTATGATTTGTTTCTTTTGTTTGCTATCTCCTAGGAATAACTGTATCTGATGTCCCATGTTTGATTAACTTCATCAAAAAATATTGAGGTGCAGCTAATTTCAAGGTAAACTGATGAAGTTGCTCAATGTTTGGAGGTTGGAGATGCCTTGATACTAATCAAATATGAAGCTTGTTTTCCCCTGTTCTGATAACTACATGTTGTCACTTGTTGATTGTTGGTATGATTTGTTTCTTTTGATTGCTATCGGGTGGTGCCTTCAGAGGTGGCTTAGAGATTACAGCTAGAACTCAACCTTCCCAAATTGATACAACACATGAAAGTGATTGAATACAATATTATTGTCAATACAGACATTAAATTCAATTGAAAAATGTCAATGTATCTGTAACTATCATGCATCAACAGTAAATCTCTATGATCATTTTTGCATTTGTGATGTGGTAGTAGCTGCATACCCAAAAGGAAAAGAAGAAAATAAGAGAGAATAAAGTTACAAAAAACCATAAAATCAGAAGTTCATCCAAAACATATGTATTTAATTGAGATACAACAAGCTTTAGAGTATTTAAGGACTTGAGAGACAAGCAAGTTTGAACTGTTTGCATCCTTCCCGAATAGGCAACTATTGATCAAACGTGCAAAATAGTTTAGCTTCCCTCACCATATCATAGTGAATCTGAAAACCATTACAACAACAAAAAAATCCCAAAATGTACAAGCAAAGACAAGGCATGCGAAGCCTAGTGTTTCCAAAAAAAGCCAACAGAAATTAAACAATTGCATCAAGAAATGGCTGAAATGTAAAAAAGTACATAGCAGAAAAATAGCAAAACAGTAAAACAGAAATAAACAGATTAACTAGTATCAGATATATATTAGACCACTGCTTCTTACACAGCCTAGAACCAGGTAAACCACTTCTAGTTAGCTCTGGAACAAACTATGACCCTAGTCCCAAATCGGATCTATTGGGATATGGCACCGGATATGCATATGGATTTTGATCAACTTATACCAGTCGGGCCCTACTATCAGCTAAAAAGCTGTTGTCTCTCCTCGCCCTATAGTTTCTTTGGCATCAGTAGGTCATCTACTTTTGAAGCCTGCATTCATTGGTTAATTGTAGGGTTGTCTCTAAACATTTTCAAGGGACCGAAACCTAACTTGTTTCTCAAGACTAGATTCAACATTCTTTCCTTGAGAATGGATAAGGTCTCCACCTGCCCAATCGTGTTCATCTGCAGGATCAAATACACCTGTCTTAGCATGTGGTGCCCACCACTTCTGAGTTGTAGTTGTTGTCACATACTCTGGAACCCTTGTAAGATCAACACCTTCATCTTCATTTTTCTCATATATAAATAAATGTATAGAAAACCCGCAAAAGGCACCATCTTGTTTGTGAATAGATTGCATGCCTTTAACATGAATACACTTAAGTAACCTTGCTGTAGTGTAGTTGATTCTGTAAATTCATCGATACCTACAATATGAGAAGAATGCATAGCATCTATGATTTTAGAAGATATTTGCAGGATTACATCGACCAAAGCTCTTAACTGCTTATGACCCTGTTTGTTCGCAATAAAGTGGATGCAACAAATAGAATTTGCTTTAAACAATATGCTCATGAAGTCTTTCCAATCAATTGTATTGTGTTTTTTTTTTGCGAAAAGAAACACATGCTGTCACAATTTGGCATTTCCAACAGTTAGTGAAAGTTAAAATAGAGTACAAACAAAGACACAAGCCTCAATTTTTGGCATTGAACAGAACTGAAATGGTTCATTCAGTGATGCTAAAATCAATAGCAATTTAACATTTTGTGTACCATATTCTCACATAAACATGAACTTCTAAAAAATTTCATTCTTTCCACAAGAATCCACATTAAGGAATGATAACTGCTAAGCATAGGCTAAATGAATTAACCAGCTCCCATATCCCGTGAACTTCCCATCATAGGAGCCCAATAATTATCCTCAATATAATCAGAGTATATCCTCAATTCAAAAAAAAATAAAAAATTCAGAAATTGTCTCTGGTAGGAAGCTTTTTGATAGTTCAGGACAGAACATTCTTGTTAGAATTGATTGCCTATTGTTGCTATTTCAGGCTCTACAATTGTTGACAGACGGAGAAAGTCTTCTTAGAGAAGACTGTTGGAGGATACCTTCGTCAAAGGATAGTGCATTTGATGACTACTAGGATGAACTGCAGAACTTGACATGGACTGCCAAAAAATAAATGGAATATAAGAAAGATCCCCAGTACCGGGTAGGCAATCAAAATCTGAATGGCTTAAAAATCCCCACCAAAAAGAAAATGAAAATTAGATCAATGGGCAACCGTTGGCAAGAGTGTCTAGGGACATATGCTTGAATGCATCATTGTTCAGGGTACTTATAAGGAGGCACCTCTCTACGAAAGGGGGAGACGGAATAGAGCAATAGCCTGTTTGGCTGAGCAAAACATACACGGTAATAAATAAACTGGTTGTTTGAAGTCTTTTTCGTGAAAGAATACCAGTCGTACTGTTTCTGCAAGAAGAAAACAAACTGAGAGCTGTAAAAACCCTAGTACTAAACCTAACTTTAAACATGATGTTGATTTTTCCTCACTCTATTGAGAGGGCAGCGAGAACCAAAGAGTGACAGGGTAGCAGCGAGAACCAAAGAGTGACAGGGTAGCAGCGAGAACCAAACAGAAATCAATCTCCCTTACCTCGAAATTCTGCACAAATAGTGTCGTGCTCTCAACGGTGGCGGTAAGCCAAAACGAGCAGAGTTCGCAGGAAAAATCTTACGAAACCCTACAAAAGCAGGTTTTTTTTTTAAATGAGACGAACCGAAATCAATCTCCCTACAGCTATTACTTCAATCTATTCACAGTAAACAAAAAGTGGACCTGAAAACTATGGCGGTTTAGGTTTGAAACGAAGCTTACCTCAAGATTCTGCATCGATATGGCGGTTTAGGGTTTGAAACGAGCCTTACCTCAAGATTCTGCACCTGAAAACTGGCTATTACGGCTTGCAACCAATTACGCTTAACAGTCTGCAACATATTTATAATCCATATTGGCGGTGATGAAGCGCTCCAATGCCGGTTCACTGCAACAGATATGGCCATATTGCGGTGATGAAGCAGCAATGCCGGTTCACAACAGATATCGCCGCCCACCAAGTAGCTCCGTAGCAGGTTCACAAAGAATGTGGTGGATTTACCCATACCTGCCAGCAGACGAAAATTTTACCCCCTCTGCAATTTTTGCCGGTTCACAAAGAATACGGTGGATTGACCAAAGGCTGCCAGCAGCACTAAAATTTTAACCCCTCTGCAATTTCTCGGGGCGTGGCAAAATTTCTGGGGCGGCAAACCTTTTCCGGCGACTGCCAAATTGTCCGACGTGAGACAACTTCCCGGCAGCAAGCTCCCACAAAATATAGCCTATCGGCTAAAAGATTTTTCTACTTTACTCCCTAATTTCTCACATACTGTAAAGAAACTACATAAGCCAGCGATCTGAAAATCTGGCCCAAAATGGACAACTCAATACAACTGCACACCAACACAAAGACAGAAGGTGCATTTCTTGCACACTGCTCTGTACCATAAAGCCAGCACAAAAGTGTGCAATGTATATACATAAAAAGCCAAAGAGTTTAAAATAAAATAAAAGATTGTAAAGCTAGCACAAAAGTGTGTATTTCGGGAAGTATAAAACAGTGCAATGATAAAAAAAGGTTTAGGATTTTGAAAAAAACAGTGCAACGATTTAAAACAAGAGTAAACTCAGGAGAAAAAAAGGTCAAGTGGTGTTATTGGAAAATATAGGAATGTAAAAAATGTAGAATCAGAGAAATTATAACTGGATATGGATATGTAAAAATCTTGAAAATTATTTTATTTTAATGACAAAAAAGATTTTAAATATGTCATATCCATGCCCAGGATAATTGCAGTCTTATCATTTATAATCCACTTAGAGCAAATTGATAATCCACTGAAACTTTTCCGGGTGCTATTGAGATATTGAATCCAGCAAGCTTATACATAGGGGGATTGTGACGAGCATCTGCAAAGCTTACACATATGTAGAATCATGGTTGGCACATTGATAAATTAACAATTGTTCTGGCTAGAGTTATTTTAAGCTAAAGGTGTCATGCTTTGCAGCAGTGTTTGAAAGCACAATTACCCTCATGAAATGAACGGAACTCCACGAAAAATTTTTAGTCTCATGTGGAATCATGCCTTACAAGATAATAGTAAAACCCCTTTGCATAGTGATCCTGATCACAGGAGGTTTAGGGGAACAACATTATATGTTGCCAGAATGTGGATATGTAGCAGAAGCAAATCATAATAACAATTGTAGTACACAAATAATGGCAGAACTGCAAAGAGAATAAATAAAGAGCAAATAATAGAAATGTAGATTGTGTATTTTAATTTTATCTTCTACATGAAAGGAGTACATTGTGCCACAGCTTGGTTTGAGGGGATGACTACCGCATTGCCACCTTGGATGAACATCAACACAATGTGTAGGAGTTTGCAGGATCCAAGGAATGTGTGTGGACTCCCTCTGCTCCAAATTCAAGATATGCATAAAGGGATGAATGATGCAAGGAAAATGACTAAGGAAAAACCCATCCCTGGTCTTCTCTGTAGCAAGCTGTTGTGTATAGAAGGTTACCATTAAGCACATGGAAGACATGGAAAAAATCCAACACTACAGGATGCAAAAAAATAAAATTGTAAAGTCCAGTTCAGAAAAATGTGTATATATGTATGCACACTAACATAAATGTAAAAATATTATGCTGGGTTGAGAACAGCCAATCAACTGGGATGTGGGTTTGCAGAGATTTGAAACTTTTGCTTTCTAACAGAGAAAATATAATGAAACAATTGTTTGCAGCAAAAAACACAAACTCCATTAGTATTATAAAATATAATACTAAAATAAATGTGTCATTTACAATCATAATAAAAGATTTTTTACAACAATTTTCCAATCTTATTTTAATAAGGATTAATTATGATAATAATATCCTAAAAGTTCCAGGAAGAAAATATCTATATAATAGAGGAAATATCTATATAAATGAGGAGGCACATCCACTTAATTAGTAGGAGGTGCATCCATCGCCTATGTTAGAATGGTAGGGTGCACCGATTCCATCATCTTGAGATGAGTCTTCGTGTTGGTGTTGCTGTTGATGTTGGTGTGATAAAACATTGTCCATCATTCCCAATTCCTGAAATTACAATAAAAATATATGTACATATTAAAATATTTGAATTTATGCAATCTACAAGAATTAAAAATAACTTAATAAAAAATACACAAAGAAACATTTAGAACTATGCTTAACATCATTTATAAGGTGTATTATGAAATATCAATCCAAATATTTCTCATGATTTTTGTCACTTTCAAGCAGTACACTGAACAAAATCTCAAAGTGATATATTGTATACTTTAACTTTGGTGGGAAACTTGTCTGCAAACTAAAACTTTGACAATTTTGCTCAAGACTCTTAATTGTGGATTCAGAAAAAACACAAGTTGAGAAATATAACTAAAATATGTGTAAGAATTTCTAATCATGTGGACTTATAGCTATAGCTATAATATAACTTTGTCCATTCTTATAAAGTAGTAATTAGATCTCTTATACACCTTACTAGTTACCAACACTTTCCTTTTTCCATTAATTATTGGGATCTTCTTCATGGTCTAAAGTTTCTCAACTTGCCTTTTTCATCTTCCATAAGCATGGTGGGGTTCAAGGAGGTGAAGCAACAGTTTTAACTAACAAATATGCAATAAAATTATTAACAGAGACCCATTTGTACACTAAACTAGTAGTTGAGAGGAAGTAGGGTGAAGAGTTAGGGTAGTAATTACCGATACCAAAGAGTAATGATTTTGCACCATTGAAGGTGTCATCCAATCATTGCTTGTCATGCCTTCCAATGGAGAATATTCAAACTTTGACGGGAAAATTGTTCCAGTGTCCCTTCATTCAAGGAAGTGAAACACATCTTCAGTGTTGAAATCACTTTAGAATGCCATGAATAACACACCCTTTAAATGCATTTATATTTTTTGTTATAGGACATACCTGATGTCTAACATGCCATCAGTATTGCCATGTTCTAGAAAGTTCTGAACACTTAATTGTGGGTCTCTCTGTGATATCCAGCTTAGCATCTGACTCTCACTTGAACTAGCACAACTTGGATTTTCATTTTGTGGTTGCATATACATCTGTATACATGAATACAAAGACCATGTTAATTTGCAATTAATACAACAGTTCATCTTCATTCAGTTTCACATTCCCAACATCTATTCATATGAAACATTTTCAAATCTAATGTTGTACCTTCCATTTATTAAATCTTATGATAGGTAAAATGCAGAAAGACAAGTTAATTTTGGCATTCATTGTCATGTATTGTGTTAAACAACTATATTCAAATTTATCTTCATTGGTGTGTGAAAGATACAAAAATTTGAAACAGAGCAAGTTTGATTTCCCATAAATAAAACATACCTGCATATTTGATTGACCATGTATATTTGCTTGGCCATATGGGACTATCCTAGTTTGTTCAAGATATTGCTGCAATATATTTAAAATTTTCTTTGAAGTTAAATAATGATTTTAGAGTTCAAAAGGAATATAAGTATTAGAAAATAATTGTCATTTTACTATTCTTCAAATAAAAAATAAAATAAATATAGTTTCAATATTTTAATTACATGATAATCGTTCATAAGACATTTAATGAAAGAAAAGAAGAATTGTTTACTTTTTTAGCTCGAACTCTAGTTAAGGATTCTTCAAGAACTCTCTCATAATACTCTGCATCTTGTACTGAAGTTATCATATGAGGATCTGCTTCCAAACACCTGAAAGTTTACATTAAAATGGTGAGATAATTGCTAAGTAGCTTAAATTTAATTTATATAAAAAATATTTTTCCTTTTATTTCTCTTATAATGAATTAAAAAAGAATGTAAAATTTATTTTGATTAGCTAGTAAATTTATTTTGATTTTGAATAAGATTTTGATTTATTTTTTTCAAATAGAGAGAAGAAACGACATTTGAGGAATCACACTTGTCCCAACTTGAATACAACAGTGGAGGTCATATGGAGTATGTTTGTTTGTGTTTTTGTGGTTGTTCTACCCACTTCTATTATTTTTAAATGTTTCTACACATTTTTAGTTGCAATACTTTCTTTTTTAATATTTCATAATTTTCCTATTCAAGATGAAAAGCCTTCTTTCGACTAATGTAGTAAAGAGGTTAATTAATGTGTGTGTTGAATTTTGTGGTTGCTGCTTGCAGGAGGAAATCATGGCTAAAATAAATGGAGGAATAGTTGGACTATAGCTCTTTGTGAAGAGATTGGACTACAAATAACTTCTAAGTTATCTAAATAAATGTTAGACTCTCTAAAGATATGTTATTTTATATTTACATTTCTTATTTCTAATAAAAAATGTTAGGTTACAAGTAAATATATTGAATAATAATTTTTTTTTTGAAGTTGTTATGCTTATGGCTAGGAAAATGATAATCTATGGATTAACAATTAGAAATAATATATTAAGATTGGGAAGAAGAAAATGCACTTAATAAGAAGATTAAATCATATGAGATAGGAGAAAAGAGAGGAGAGGTGTCTTAAGATATGGTAAAATATTTTATGATTGCATATAGAGGGTATTCTTATTTACAACCTTTTTACCAATATTTTGGTAAAAATATAACTTATTAATGTAAAAGGAAAATCCCAAGAATATGAGTGGGTGGGAAAAAATTAAAAATTGGGGCTAGTATTTGAAGGATCTAAAAGTAGTTTTGTAAATAAATTTTATACAATAACATCTCCATTGTTTTTATCTTTGACCCCCTCTCCAATGGATTAAACAAAGGGAAATGCCACCATTTTTAGTAATAATTCATTAGTTAGATCCAACTAGAAAATAATCTAACACCTAAATCATGAACATGTATCATAAGATTTGCATACTCTAGAGCAAGGGAAAAGCATATTACAAGTCCACGAATTTCTATATGGCTAAAGACACATGTCAATCTGAAGCTAGGTTAGGACCCAATAATGAATATAAATTGATTAGAAATATGTTTTTTTACATTATTATAGTTGAAAAAAATATTATTTTGTAAATTCGATTTCTCTTTGAAAATTTCTAAAATTTTCCACATTCTAGTGCTAGGCCATAAGAGCATTGAATTCCTAAGAATGTATTGCATGATACAGATCTTATAGTGTTTGATTATTGATGCAAGAGCATTCAGACTCACAAGCAATCCTGCATCACCAAAAAAAGTTCCTTTTCATGTTCAATATTTTGCAATTTTGGTGTGGACTTGAGCTTCAAGAACATATTGTGAATTTTTTATTTGTGAGGACTTTATTTCCATTTCATACATTAAGGTCAAGCAAGGTGTTTAATGCGATTTGTAGATGTGTGCCCACACAATGGGGAGACATGAGCAGTATTAGCCCAATAAAATTTTCCTTTTCAATATTATGTAACTACTCAAACAATCAATCGAGGTTAAAGAATGTTCTAACTTGATCATCTAGTTGCTCATTATCCAATTCTCCAAATGGTGAGTTTAGAAGCTCTTTCGTTGTGATAATTATGGACTACAACTTATTGAAACACCCTTGCTTATAGATGGTACATCTACAATAGATATGCCTAACCTAGAAGGTTCAATAGGAACAAAAGTAATTTCTTTTCTTGTTGAACCATTCTTATGTATAGAGCTTTAGCATCCATTAAGTTGTGATCCATCCCATTGTACTTCCCAAAGAATATCCTGGTCCATCTGAATTTCAGAATCCTTGAAAACAACTTTTAGCTGGCAATCTCATGGGATGGACATTTTCAGGCATATTGGCAAGATCGTCTTTGATTTCACACACAATTAGATATTCTCTTTCACCAGCATCCAAATATATGATAGTTTTGCTTCATTTATATGTGTCAGATGATTGTAAAGGAACTATTGATACATCATTGTCATCAACCTCAATGGGACTAATGTACCCAATCTGATCATGATGAGCCTTAACACTCTCAACCATGCCAATCCAATAAGGAGCTTGAGCAAAACAAGATGGCTCTAATCTTTTAGGCACAAATTTCAAATCCAAATCATACATTTCAATAAACTATTTAATGCACTCAATCTCTTGGAGCCTAAAAATATCAAGAGTTTTCAAAATGGCATCAAGGTACCTTGCAAATAGCGGATATCTTGATTTTCCTGCATAATTGGGTAAAGCACGTCGGGTCCCCATATGGGCCCAACTAATTTTTTTTTGTTGTTTTGAAACAAATTTCACCTTGAATTGATCTAAGAAAATTTTTGAATACTTCTGAGGTGACAAAATGAACTGGGTTGTTATTGAAATTTGCTTTCTAGCACATTTGCACAGTGATCAAAATAGGTCAAGTGGCTTTTGGAATCAACCTGGAAAACCAGTCAAACAACCTCCTTGAGCCATGAAAATGTACAGGCATGCTGACATTGACCCAAGAATGCAATGCAACAAACAGTTCAGAAAAAGATATCTTAAGGTGTGAGATATTTAGTGCCAAAGTTGCTCATTCAAAACCTGTCCAAAACCAACTAGGGCTCACCAAGTTACCACTTCGAAAAGATATCAAATCACCTCCTGGAGAGCTATGACTAGAAACATTAGATGATTAGGTCCATTGAGTATGTGTCCAAGAGGGTTTTCCGTCAATCATTATTCTTTACAAGATATTAGGGGTCAAAGTTGACTACATTGGAACATTCCAGAAATGTAGATGTAAAAGCAGAACAAACTGCATTTGCTTTTGATCTTAAAAAATATCAAATTTGATCATGAGGCTCTGAAATCAGAGTAGGGAGTATATGAATGTGGGGGAAATGCAGGGAAAAAATACTTTTGTCTTGACAATTATCAAACTATGAAATATCAGCTCAAATAGGAGGCCACTTCGAAGGATAGAGAGTTTGCAAACAACAAAAGAGTCTCAGAACCCTCCAACTTTGCATTTGGAAACCCTGCCAAAACTCATCACGAGGAGTTGAAAATTGACATGCATGTTCACATATGTCAACTAAATATGCTCACCCAAGGGTTTCACATGAAAATCAATAGGCTCTAAATTGTGATCCTCCAAAGTAGGTCACTTGAGCATATTTTTCAGGTGCACTTTTGAGTGCGCAAAGGCAAATTTTTGATATGGCAACTTCAAATTTGCAAAATTTGAAGTTACCAACAAGTGTCCATTAGTAATTAATATGGATTGGTTGTGATAAAAAAAAAAAATAGAATACTTCAAACTCCTAAAATTTATCTTATTTTCTTTAAATATAACAAACCCTAGCTTAATAGAGTTGCATAATTAATTATAAGTATGAATTTAACTTAGAATCATAACTTTAAGTATAAAAAACCCTACTTCAATAAGAGTAAATCAAATTTCTACAGGTATTGATAAATATTTTAAGCTATAGACACCACAAGGCCATAAGCTAGTGAAGACAACAATGGATGTGATGCTTATCCCCCAAGATCAACCATGTGAGATAATTTCTCTAAAACAGTTACAATCTCATCTCCTTATTTTTCCCCCAACATTTAGGCTTGCAAAATAAGTAGACTCATCCTAGGAGTCTTATCTTGTAGCAAAGCAATCCAACTAATAGGCCAATTCCTATCCTAACTGGATTGCCACCATTTTAAAGATAAGGCCCTTAGAATGGGAATACAAATTAGAAGAAACACAAAAATGCCACTACTAGCCATGGCCACATCCATGTGGAGAGAAGTAGTGACTAAGGGAGTTTGAAGGTACATGGAGTATTTCTCTAGTGTGCTCAACCTCTAATTGCAACTTATCTTCCTACACTTGTATCTACAAGATAACATTATAAATAATTCTTGTTTTAGATTACTAGACAAAATCTTATATGTATTTTAAGCCTAGGTTTTTTATGCTTTTAATCAAAGAGAAGATCAAAATAATGCATAGTTATGTGGTACCTAACCAATAAATTTTTTGAAGAGATTTGACTACAAATAAATTCTATATTATATAAATAAATGAACTAGACTCTCTAAATATAAGTTATCTACATAAATCTTATTTCTAATAAAAATATTGGGTAACTAAATATATTGAATAATAGAGCTTTTTGAAGAGGTTATGTTTATGGCTAAGAAAATGATAATCTAAGGATTAACAATTAGAAAGGAGATATTAAGATTGGGAAGAAGAAAAATAAGCTTAATAATAAGATTAAACCATATGTTCAAAATAGGACAAAAGAGAGGAGAGATATCTTGAGATATGGTAAAATATTTTATGATTGCATATAGAGAGTATTTTTATTTACAACCTTTTTTACTAACATTTTGGTAAAAATGTAGTAGGAATATAAAAGGAAAATCTCAAGCATACGAGTGGGTGAAAAAAATAAAAAAATAGGGGCTACTATTTGGAAGGATCTAAAAGTAATTTTTTGAATAAATTTTATACAAAAACAAATTTCCACTATTTTTATCTTTGACCTCCTCTCCTATGGATTCAACAAGGGGAAATGTCACCTTTTTTCAATCAAAATTCATTAGTTAGATCCAACAAGAAAATAATCTAACACCCAAATCATGGATGTGTATCATGATTGTTCCACACTCTAGAACAAGGGCAAAGCATGTAACTCCAAAAATTTCTATATGGCTAAAGACATATGTCCATCTGAAGCTAGGGTAGGACTCAATAATGGATATAAATTGATTAGAAATATTTTTTATATTACTAGAGTTGAAACAAATATTGTTTTGTAAATTGGGTCTCTCTTTGGAAACTTCTAAAATTTTCCACTTTCTTGCTAGGCCACAAGAGCATTGAGTTACTAGGAATGTGTTGCATGACATGGATCTTATAGTGGTTGATTATAGATTCAATGATAATTTTATATTAATATTATGGGAGTAAGTACATTTAATAAATGGTTGTTCTCTCTAGGAACACACTCCACAACAACCAAGAATGGTTCTTTAACATTAAAGCAAGGAAACAAGTATACTATTGAAATAACGATATTTTAAATATTAGATCTACTAAATAATGATTTATCAGGACCAAAATAAGATAAAATTTAGAATTCATCAAGGTAACTATTGAATTTGATTCATGCCTTTTGTTAATTTTCCAATGCTCCCGCCACATTCAAAGAATTAATGAAATAACCAATATTCACAAATTTCTCTATAAGTTTGTTATTGTATATTTTGATGATATCATTGTTTATAGTAAATATCTGACATCCCTATAGAACAATGATTTGTTCTAAGGTTGAGGAAGTGCCTATGCACCCAATATCTCAAACAAAGATGGAATTTTATGATGTGTTTGGCATGTCATGTTTCAAGGTGGGGTCAAGTATTGCATAGTTGACAAAAATCACATTCATGAATAAGAAAGACTAATTGGTATAAGGCATAAGATGATGGTTTGATTTAAGAAGATCAAATGGAAATATTCTTTTAAGGAATACACCTCACTTAAAAAATGAAAATTTCATGGTCAAGCATCCAAACTTACAAAAACTTTTTGAAAACCTAGTGATCATGGGCTCCATTCTCACCATTCACACCCATTTTATTTGAGAACATAGCTCAAAATTTTGTCTCTCTACTTCCCAAAAGGTAACCCATCCTAGTGCTATTCTAGGTTGGTAAACTTAACTAAATAGTTTTTACTATTTTGGGAACAGTTAACTATAAATATTTAACTAAATTCAAGAGCATAAGCACAAACTATGAGTAGATATATGTTTTAACAATTTTAATCCTAGTGTTAATGCCAATTAGGCTTATAGCCTAATCACATAGTCTTAAAAGAAGCATCTATTTTAATCTTATTTTGTTACATAAGTGATTATGTGATTTCTCTTACATTTAATGTTTTTTTTTTAATAGCTATAATGCATCTCAAGTAAGCATGTAGTCTCATTTTTCATATGATAATAAAAAATTAAATCATTGCTTGCCATCCACATATTTTAAAAATAACTATCTATTGTTAGCCAACATTTAGAGATAATGCACAATCATCTAAATTAAGCACTCTAAGGCAGAAAAAAATAAATCTCTATCTGTTTGTAAATAATACTATGTTATCATCTTTTATTTTTTATCTATCAAGTTTCATTTTTGAACCCAAACCCTAAAAAGGGTTATGAAAGACACAAAATCATAAGAAAAAATGAGATACAACAAATATATTTAGTAAAGCCCTTGATATGAAAAGTGAAATCAATAAAAAATAAATAGTTATTGTTCACATGAATTATCAAATATGCTTAAATTCTTGTAAGCTCAATGCATTATCATAGAGCACAACAATTTGATAGTAAATAAAACTACTTAAGATTATAGTGATAATAAACAATCAATTATAGATTAATAAAAGTATAATTCCTTTAATTTTTATAAAATTATATATATGAAGTGAATTAAATTTATTTTCAAAGTGGTAATTATAGCTTAAAGTGGAGCAATTGGAAAATATAATTATATGTCTAGTTTTTGTTTGAATATATAGCAGTAACTATCAACTTATAAATAAATGAATAAATTATATTAAATATTTAAAAACGATTAAAGTAGTGGATAAATGAGATCCAAAAGTATAATAAGAAAGAACAAGAGTTCAATGAAAGTAATAAGAGATTCTACCTTAGCCTTGATTCTGCATCTACTAGCTGCAATCTCCATGCATTAATTTCTCTTTGAAGTTCCTTCAAAGTTACCATTATAACCATATGTTACAAACTAATGGTAACTTAAAAAGTAGAAAAATGAATTTTGCATGATGAAATCAAGCATACCTCAACATTTGGAATGTTTCCTGGGCTGGTCATGATCATGCATAGTCATAGATAGAAAAATATAAACACCCATCAGTATGAGTAGTACTTACCAAGAGGATTTCACAACACATAAAAATTGAATAATAAAATAAATTATTATATACCTTGCTAGATGATTGGCAAGTTCACTATCACACTTCAATTTCTTCAATGCTCTGTTTAGAAACTGCTCATACATGTATAGGTGAATAAAATTGGTTTATATGTAGAGTTCTTAGATTTGATTTTTTATTTTAATAAATCATTCCTTAAAAAACTTTGCAGAAACAAAAGAAACATGAAAGTACAAATTTTAGATAAAAAATATATTTAATTATGAGACTTACTTCTTGATTTTGAAGCCTGTAGATTTTCCATATTTGAAGAAAAAATGCAAAACAAAAGAACAAATATGATTAAAATATTTCTTATGAAACCAAAATAAATATGCACATGACTTTATAAAAAAAATAACAACCTAATTTGATTTATTTTGGTAAAAAAGATAAAAAAAACATGACTATAACCCATTACTAAATACAATAAATTCATCCATGTGTAAAAATTCCTATTGAATTTTTCATATTTAAGTATAATTATGGAACAATCTTCTTCATGAGCTATTTGTGACTGAGATAAAACAAACATGTATATTTGTATTTATGGATCAAGTAGTTTAATTAAACTATTGATTTAGTATAAGAATATTGGATTTGAAGTGGGATATATTGCATAGTCATTGAATTTTAAAAAAAGTAGTCTAGATGTGAAATAAAAACATTAAATTTTAAATTTTTAATATAGTATAGAAATCACATACCTGCCTCTCTCATGTTCTGGTAGATTGACATAACGGGCTATAACATCCTCTATCCTACTACAAAATAAAAAGAAATAGAGAAATTTTAATATTGTAATACAAAATGAAAAAAGAGAAGTTTTAATTACAAGTCCACTTATTACCTTTTCTTTCCAGAAAATTGACTCAATCTTCCAGAGGGTGAAAACATAATAAGTGCAATGTCAATATCACAAAGAATGGAGAGCTCGTATGCCTTCTTAATAAGTCCATTTCGCCTCTTGGAGAAGGTAACCTGCCTATTTGTGTTGTTTTCTATTTTCTTGATTTGGAGCTTAACTCTCCCCATGATTATCAATACTTCTCTTCCTCAAAATACTATGAGTTTTAGTTAAGTAGATGCAAAAGTAGAGGAAGAATGGACTGATAATAGTCAAGTGTGCAAAAATAAGATAGCAACTTGTATTGATCTGCATTATACATTGAAAAAATGAACACCCATTAGTAAGATAGTATTTGAAAAAAAAGTCAATCTCTTTATACAGCTTGTTAAATAATTAAACTATGTTAAAAAACACATTCAATTAAATATTCAAACAATTAAATTATATTTTAAAAAAATATTCAATCAAAATAAAAATATAATAGCTGATTTTCAAAGACAGATATTTAAATCTCTTTGCTTACAATAAGAATAATGGCGATTTTACAATAAAAGTTGATTGGTTGATAATAAAGAGAAACATGTGATTTGAAAATTGTCTACTGCTTAAAAACATATGATTTAAATTAGAAATAGAGTAGGACTGAGATATTGAAACACTTCATAATTCTTGTAAAAAGTACTTGAGAAACTAATATAATAAGTTATAATACCTATCGATTAATATTAGATTTGTAGATAAGCAATCTAGCAGCCTTCTATTGCACAAGTATTCAATTGATTTCTAGAATACTACTCTTATACTTCATCTAATGACCAACCATGTCCCTAAACAAAGATGTGATGCATGTCTTCTAGGTATCGTCCATTGTGAATAGATTGCAGTAGTAACTGTAAGTTGTCTCATGCTAGAAAAAGCAACTTTTAGGCTATTGAAACATTCCTCCCCCCAAACAAATTTTAACTTGCAACCAATATTTAAATAAATCTTTTCTCCAGCGCAGGAATCTAGTAGCTGTAGGGAGATTGGTTTTAGTCTATTTCTTTTGTACTTTTAGCAAGGTTTCATAATATTTATCCTACAAATTATGCCCAAAATTTTTTTACTCAAAAACATTGTCTTGAGCTCAATAATCTATTAGCTCTAAAACTCTGATATTTTTAGATATGTACTTTGAATTTATTGTGAATAGATTGAAGTAGCAGTTGCAAATAGATTGGTTTTGGTTTATCTCATTTGTCATTTTGTCAAAAATAAATAAATAAAACTATTATTTTGGCTGTAATGTGATAGGTGGTTTATGAAAGCTACTGGAAGGTTGTAGACTTACGAGGATGATCCCCATGATCTTGTAGGTTGTAATAATCCTTCCATTCATGAACTGGTGTAGATACTTGCCAAGGAAACAAAAGTGAGAAAATTGGCATATAAGATATGTGAATCCATGGTATTAAAAATGAAGGGAGAAAAGAAGTTAGAAGAGAAGATGAGAAATGCAATTTTAGAGATAAGTGCCTCCAATAGACGTGCTTTGAGAAAGGTTGCAGAGGAGATGCTAAGGCTTCAAAAAGAGGTGGATGATAAGGATAGTATTATAAATTAGTTGTGTCACAAGGAATCTGTTATGGGGTTACAAGTGTTTTGGAGGCCGAGTTGAGAGCCAAGGAATTGGAACTATCTAATTCTAAAAATATGCTCAAGGACTATGTTGATGGGGAAGGAATATGGAGAGAGAGGTGGAAAAAAGGAAGGGGCTTTATTTGGGGATTAAGCTTGAATTAGATCTTCAGATAGGTTCTAGGCAATCAAATGGGCTACTAGATAATGGGCATAGTTTGGAAGGCGTATATTTGTTAATGTAAGTGAGCTATTATTTGTGAACAAATTGAAATGTAGGAGTAAAATTTTAAATAAATCTTTTTATAAATATTGTATTTATTTTGTTATTTGTGAACAAATTGAATTATAAGAAAAAGGATTTAAATAGCTATCTTTATCAATGTTGTGTTTCTTTTTGTTATTCTTACATTTGGAAAGATGTAGTTTGATAATAATGTTGGGTATGTCCTAAATGATCTACATGTAGTTTTGTATAGCTGTTTCAAAGAGGATAGAAATATTTTCTACCAATTGTAGGTGCTTTGTTATAACTTGTAAGGTGTTTTAATTGTCAAAATGATACTAGGTGATGATACATTGTACATAAGACAAATAAGACATAATAGCCCACTCCCAATATACAAACTAGTAAAATTATAGAAAGATAAACTATATAAAAAGTTACTAAATATAACATGAAAATTAAAAAACTTGCACCATATTCACTTACAAATAATATTCATAATTAATGGACTTAACAAAGGAAGAAAATACCAAATTTTACAAGATCAATAGTGTGATTTGTCTATAGCTACTTCTGTCTCCAAAAGTTCTACACATTAGTTATTGAATTCAAAGATATTTATAGATAGTTGGGGTTGGGCTATAATCACTCATCTTTATGTACAGGTAAATCTTTTGCTTTTCCATGGGAACTCATCTTGATCTACTAAGAAAATCTTTTGAAAAGTAACTACAGCTCAAGCATCTCTATCTGCATGTTGTTGTGGTGATAGACGCTAACCAATAATGAAAAATCTTCTAAAAAGAGATTACACTCACTCTTATTTATCCAGCTATTATCGTAGCTGAAGCTTGTTTCTCAGCCGCTGAAAATCAACAACTAACATTACATTTAAATACAGTGACCTCTATGTGACCTCTGCCCTGACTGGTTCAATGCGGTCTATTTTTTTCCCTATTTCTAGTAGTCAATAATAAATGTTTAGAGGGTAGGAAGAACATATATAATAAAATAGTCACATCTAAGGCCTCACAGTTCATCCTCCTATGGGAATTATCAAGTTCAAGTGTGCAGGGAAACGATTTTGAGAAACAAGTATCATAGTTGTGTGGAGGCATGAGTTAAATCACTCTCCCACCCTCCTTCCAACCAGACACCGCCCTCTCTGGTACCTATAATGATCGAAGAATGAAAGAAAAATAAAAACAAAAGAAAAGCGTATTCCTGTTAGATGTAAGGCGACAACCAAATCTCATGTTGCATGGTTTCCATACTCCTCATTCTCATGTTGCATGGCTGGCATACTTCTCCATCCTCATCTTATAGTGAATGAAATCTAGTAGAAAATATATTTGAAAGGAGATGAAGTTAAGGGTTAATAAAATTGAAAAAGAATGGAATCTCTTGAATGCCCTAAGGATTAGGTTTGAGGTATTTACCTCCACCATCTATGGCTGTCACTGTCTCACCCTATTCATCTTCTCAATCCATGCATTGCCTTCGACCTGCAACGTCATCTACTTCCTCCTTGCTCACCATGATTTTTCTTATAATATAGTTTTGATTTGATTTTCTTATAGCTGTGAGATGTGATGTGAAGCTGTGAAAAAATTGCTTGATTTAAATTAATTTTCAGTATAATATTTATTAAATACTTTATAAAAAATATTAAAAAATATTTTACATAGATTTTTTAAAGATATGTATGTTAGTTTTGTTATTTACTTCATATTTAATGTCCTATTATTTTCACATATAAATAATTGTCAAATTTAAGATAAAATAAAATAATAATTTTACAAACGTTCAAGAACACTTTTGTGTCAAGTCTACAATATTTTTCAATATGATAAGAATAACAAATTAAATAGATTTGATTATCAGAAAAATCATAAATGACATTAGAATAAATAGTTGATGGTCAATCTTATAAACATTATTTCAATAAAATAAATCCATAGAAAATAATTTTTTTAAAAATAGACATAGTTGAAACATAACAAATATAATAAATATAATTAAAATAACAAATCAGATAAACTTGATTATAAAAAAATTATAAATACATTTAAGATAAAGTGACAAATGTTAGAATTAATAGGTGATATTTAATTTTATAAACATTATTTCAATATTACTTGGCCTAGTGGGGGATCAAGCAAGAAGCTCCTTGGCTTTGATCCTTGTTGAGCACCCTTGTTGTTCTTTGGAGGAAAGTGATGTGTTCGCTTAGGGTAATGATCCTAAGGGGAAGTACACGGTGGCTTAGGGTTATGCTACTTTTCTTGCTCAACTTGTGGATTTGGAGGAGAGTCCCTAGTGGAGAAGAATTTGGAAAATAAATGGTTGGCCCAAGTGCAATCTGTTCGTGTGGCTATTGAGTCTAAAAAATGCTTCACTTGGGAGAATATCGAGAAAAGGGGATTATGTGATCCCTCGCTTTGGTTTCTTTGTGGAAACATTGAGGAAAAATCTAACCACCTCTTTTTCCAGTGATCCTTCTCCTCTAAAATTTGGAGGCTGTGGTGAAATTTGTGGAAGTGAATGTTTGTTTAGGCTTCATCTTTGTATGATATTTGGGTGAATTTGGGCCTTCCTTTGGCTTCTGCTTCCTTCCTAGTAGTTGCTTGGGATTTGGGTCCTCTAATTATCTGGCAAATTTAGTTGGAGAGAAATAGTGTAATGCCCAAAACTTACCAACCAAAATTAAGCTAAGGACAAGACACAAATTACCAATTTCATTCACAACACAGACCCACACACACACATAAGTTAGCTTTCTAGCAACAATGGGAAACCTAAGGGGCTAGACCTAATTCCTCGAGGGCTCATCTTTGATGACCTTGCCTATGTATATATTTCGTAGAGGAACCGTAGTTTGACATTTGAACTTGAATTTTCTCAAACTCATAATTGGTTGACCATCAAAAGGAATTAGATACATCAAATCTCTAGGAAAATTCATTTGAGAATAATAGTATAGACAGACACAGATTATGTAGAAAACATAAACAATAATCAAGAGCACACGATCACTATAATGCTATAAAAATCTACTATCTTAATAGTTGAAGTGGTTCTAGTTAAGAAAGAAAAATTAATAATAAATTGATCATAACAACTTTCAAATCATAGAAAAATAGATGATACTAAAACAGCGATAACTTTCACAATGCTAAACCAAATTTTAAACTTTAATATGATCTGGAAAGGGGAATAATCAAGAATTAAAACCCAGAAATTGTTTAACATAAATCTCAAATATGTGCAAGCAGTTTTTACTGTAACTCAGCTCACTAGACTACCCAGAAACAATAATTAACAGTAAAATTATCTTAATTCGTTTCAATATACAAAATTTTATTACTTATATCCAATTAAACTATACACAAAATACTTAATAATAAGAGATGGACAGTAGAAATAAATACTTATACCTAATACAATCTTTGAAACTAACTTTCACTGCATACTAACAACAACAAATATGATTTTTTATTTCCTACCAGTTTAATTAGTGCAAAAATATTAAGCAACAGATCTATGCTTATGAGCTATATATTTTTATTATGATTAGAATGAACATGAATTTAAACAATGCATGCATAATGTGGAAGCCTAAGCAACCAAACAAACTGCAGACTTGATATCTCTGTATAGCACAGTCTCATGGGATGCCATGATCACAGCATGAAAATAATAATAAAATAAATTTGTTGAAAAGGCTTAGAGATTTTCAAGCAAAACTGTGACTCATACAATAAACTTAACCGCCCATATGTAAGCATGTAATCTGTTTGAGATTTTAATTTAAATTGGGAGATATGCACATGTCCCTTGACTGTCACTATAAATAAAATCTGAAAATGATTAAATATAAATGCATATATGCTGCTTGGGATGTAGTACAAAGAATAAAGCTCAACTACAACAAAATAGAATGTGTGCAGCTCAATGAAGAATAACTTCTACTGTTAGTTGTCATGCGATGAGATATTTTAGCTTGGAATTCATCTTAATTTACATCTAGATATTGTGAATGCTTCTTACTGAAAACATGAAAAGAGCAAGGAAAGTCTCATGAAACAAATTCCCTAGAATTACTTCAAACTTACTGGAAGTTTAGGATAGGCTTGAAGATAATTCAATATATGAGAAGTAATAGATCCACAACTGATAAGGCAAGCTATTCTCAGTTCTTTTGAACTGCATTAAAGCTGAAAGAAGAACTAAATCACATAAGTTACTATTTCTGATTTCCTGAATCAGTTTAAGAAATTTCCCGGTCTTTATTCTAATCAATCAAATACTCCATGCTGGGTATAGTCTGAATATATCTATTAGCTTCAAGGTAAAAATGGTAAAAAAAATTGAAACAAAACGGAGAAGCATTTAAAGTGGTAAAATAACTAAGAGCTGAGATCATTCAACTGCTTAGAAGTCTAAAACGTTGAAGGATCACAAAGTGTAATTTTTTATTTTTTTTTGACTCATAGTTACAGATTGAGAATATTAACATGATAGTATGGTGCAACCTCAAATGTGAATCTTTTGTTAATATACATTTACAGGCCTGCACCTATTCTGTCTAAGTAGCTAAGAAAAATCATAAAATCAGAGAGAGATGAATGAATGAAACTTGGTTAAATTATATTACAAGTAAGTAGATTAATTATAGAAAAATTATGAACTCATTCCATAGTAGAATTAAAGGCATATGGATTTAAAATACGTAGTCCAACACCACAAATATCATAATATGTATTTATTCTTAAAAAAACATAATAGACATGAGGTCCTATTTGATAGCGCCAAACTTGATAAAGGGTTGAGAGATCAGACAGAGAAAATAAGTGCCCAGATCACCACGCCAACCTTTTTACCTCTGGTCTTTGACCGATCACAATACTAGAATCTCCTCTTCCGGCCATGGAGTGTCTTTCTAATTTTCAGTCTCTATGTTATTTCCAGCCTTCTCACGTCTTTCTGATTTTCTCCCTCAGTTAGGAATGCCCTTGTTCAGAATGTAGCCGAGCTAGATCTGTAGCTACCATTGGAATGTAGATACGCTGCTGCCGCGCATGAGATCTCCCTAACACCTTCCTTTTGAAGGCGCATATCCCTCTCGATCCTCTATCCAACCAAAGGATCAAGGGCCTTTGTTTTTTCCCAGTTGTCACCGCTTTTTATGCAAAAATCTAGATGCAATACCTCAAAAAATCTGCCCCTTCCTCTGTTAAGTTGGAGTGTTTGTATTTTTTTTTTTTTAAATATGATTTTGAGAGGTAAAAGAGGTGTGGAATCCCCCCTATTAGAATGGGCTATCATTAATAGGAGTGTGCATGCACAACCTCCTTTCCTTCCCTTGATCTCGAGTCTCGCATGTACTGTCCACTCCCCCCTTAATTGTTGTTGTAAATCTACAACATGGAGAGAACTCCCGCCCCACGCAACTACAACTACAAGATGCATGGCATTGAAATATTGCTTAGCCTCTATGACTTGTTTGTAGTAGATAACCACCATACAATAATTAGAAAACACGTTCAGTTTATTGAGTTTTTTTTTATCTCCAAGTGTGAAAATAACTTCGATTTTCTAATAACACAAGTTGTTGATTAATAATTTAATAATTTTTATGATAGAGGACTTTGTTGGCAAGTTACCACTCTTGGCTTATTGTCAAAAAGGGAATTTATGATCTTTCTCTTCGTGCTTCATATTGACATGTAAATCTTGGTTGCAAACTGATTATGAATTCAAAAATTATAATACCATTAATTCATATAAGTAGATAAATGTATTGGTGCATGTAGGCTATGAATAGTTTGTATGTTGCTTCCCTTTTAACATGGTTTGTTTTCTAGTTGGATGTTTCTTTATTTTATTTTTGTTTACATTATGATCGATATGATGTTTTTTTCAAAATAGGCATACCGAATCATATTTTATCCAATTTCTTATGGAACAAAGTTAAAATTTCATGAGATCTAATTGATAAGATCAAGCACAAATATGATCTTTCAAAATTCCTATAGCAATGCAAGCATAAGAAAACTATAACATAAAAATCTATTATAAACTAAATGAACTCTCTATTGCCAAGTACATTGTCACATCAAACAATATGATCCTTAAATGTACTATATGACATTGATCAAGAGGCCTTACAAATAGGTGTATTATTTAGGATCGTAGGCAGGCTATCCTCTAGATTTAGCTTATGATTAAAATTTTTCTTAAGGAGACTATTGAGGCTAAGTTTTACTTGGAGGAGCTTTTTTCCTTGAATGAATTTGTTTTCTTTTCCCTTTTTGAGCTTTCTAGGGCCTTGGAGGCTCTATTTTAGCTTTGTTCAAAGATGAAGGTGTCCAAGAAGGTGAATCGGGTGGGAAAGTGGAGTCCACCCTCGATGGATTTCTCTAAAATTAACAGAGAAGGGTCTTCTCATGGTAATCCAAGTGTTGAGGGTATTGGTGGAGTGGGACATGATAGCAGGGGTTGTGCTTATTTTTTTCTACATTTAAATGGGAGTGCATTCCAATAATCAAATAGAGGCCTAGGCTATTCTTCGGGTTTTGAAGAAAGCTTGTGAGTTAGGTTGGAGGAAGGTGATATGTGAGATAGATTTAATGATTCTTTTTTCTTTGCTTAATAAATATTATTTCAAGAATTCTTCATGGACATTAGGCATGATTTCTAGAAAAATTCTCAATCTGGCCTCAAATTTTGTTTCTATTTCCTTTGCGCATATTCTTAGGGAATGGAACAAACTGGCTAATTGTCTAACTAAATGGGCTTCTAATGAGATGGTGTGGTCAATTTGGAGTTGGAGTTAGCTTGATCAACAAAAATGTCAACAACTTGTAGAGTTTCTTCATGAGGATCATAAAGGTTAGGTGTGCGGAGTTTGTTTGGTTGTATGCTCTTTGGTGTTGGGAGGATGGCTAGTATGGAGGCCTTTTGGACACCTTTGATTAGTCCTTAGGGCATGACTTGGATATTACTGTAACACTTTTATTGTAATTTTCTACTTTTCTTTCAATAAAATTTTTACCCATGGTATTTTAAAAAAATAAATTATTTCAATAAAATAAATCCATAAAGAATATATATATAATAAAAGCATACTTGAAACTTAATAAATATAATAAAAATAAAAAATTAAATAGACTTGATTATAAGAAAAATCATAAATACATTTAAAATAAAGTGACATTAGAATCAATATTTGATGCTCAATCTTGAAAATATTATTTCTTAATAAAAATGTCCAACTATGTTTTAAAATGCCCAAGGATGATGAAAAATAATCTACAAATATTTTCAACACTCCTAAACAACAAAATGACACCTGACAACTATTTAAATTGCTTATCCAACTTTCCAAACACTAGATGTGTTCCCATACATCCCTTGCAAGATGTAAAATACTCTACCAATAGTAAAAATGTCCCCACCATTGTCAAAATGTTGTGCACATTACGAAATGTCTAGCCACATATATAAATCACCTAACAAAGGTTTAAAATTTTTGTGCAAGTTTTAAAAAAATCCAACATATCCAAAGATGCCTAAGTGCATCATTTCCATGCTTAAAAATGTGTAATCATGTATTGATGATAAGGTTAGCACTAGTATTGATCAATCTTTTGATATCTTAGACTAGAGGTAGTATCACACAATTTCTTCTATGGTAAAAGGTAGTAAAATTATTGATACAAATGAAATTGGAGAGTTTGAAGAGCCAAAATGCTTGATTTAATGGACATTTTTAATTGCCAATAAATGAGTAAAACCTTGAGGCTAAAGCTTTCACCTACAAAGTAAGAATGTAGCTCATAAAATATTTTATATAAGGGTGAAAAGTTAAATGAAAACTATTGGTAAAATTGGAGAATCATTTTTCAATTTTCCTGGATGAGGATAAATTTGAGGGAAGGGTTAAAAGGTCATATGTCATATTCTTTTATGCTTTTTTGCTGTTATAGAATCAAAGTCCTATCATTTGTAGTGATTTATCTTTAATGAAATGTCAAAAATGTCTCTAAAGCCTACCTAAGTTAAGAGATTTTGTCTACTAACTCATTAAAGGAATTAAGAGTTTTTGTTCTTAATTTTGGGCCTAGAGGGGTTTAGTCCTTAGGTTTATTTTGATGATATCAATGTTTATAATAAAAATCTGACATCTCTTTTATAAAAATGTGCTAGTTATTTTTGTCAAAGATAAGTTACATTCTAAGGCATTTAAGTTTGGTTTTCTATATTATTCTTAGAATACCTAGGTTACCTTATTCTATTGTATGAGTGTGCATAAAACCTATCATGTAGTAAAGGATGTATGTGATTAGACATTTCCCAAGTCACTTTGTATGGAACTTGTAATTTTTTATCTTTAGAAGGAATCTATCAAAGTAAATTATAATAAAATATTTTCCTATTAAAAATATCATGTAATAAAATTATTTTCCCTAAAAATCTATGGGAGTGCCATCACCTAGCTAATTAGTGCCTATGATATGTTGGTTGATTGGCTGTTGTGGTTGCCACCATTATGGTGCTTCTATTACAATGGAGATATGCTAAAAAGACAACATATTTCAATACTTTGAAAACGCTTACAACTTTTTGTTACCGAGAGCTGAAAAATACAACTGATGATTTTTTCTTTAAAGTTGGGGGGGAAGTATTTGGGTCTATGTTTAAGGGGATCCTCAAAGAAAAATTCCTCATTTCCGTAAAGAAATAAAAAGAAAAATAATGTTTTCCATAGGGTTAATATTTAAAAATTCAATAAAATGTGTATACATGATCATAAATAAGCTTAGAGTAAAGTAAGTTGATTAATTGAGAAATAGTATTTGAATTGATTTATTTATTTTTGATTAAAAAATTAGGGGAAAGGACCCTTGAACTTGAATGAAAGATCAAAAATTAGGCCACAAGGCCACCGATACAACACCAAAGAAATAGACTCACCAAAACATATGTTTGAACTGACACTAACCTTGCCATAGATCAACAAAAGGAAACCATACAACTATATAAAGAAAATAACAAACAAAAGATAGCTAAGATAAGCATAGGGGCATGCAAACCCAACAATGACGTAGGCACATAGACCACTAAACAAGAAAATTGCAAACCCTAACTAATTCTTGGGACTATTGATCAAGTACCACTCCATCTTTAACTAGTCCCTCTCCTCACTCCAAGCATCCTCTTCTTTAGAAGCTTTATCCTTAGATGGCATCTCCATTTCATGAGAGGAATCCTTTCTCCTCTATCCTTCCCTACCTTTTCCATACCATTCACAGTTCCAAAGATCACCTTGCACATAATTCCATTTCTGATGGTGATGTAGAGGAAGAATCTCCCTTCTCAAACCACAAATACAAATCTCTTAATTATTTGACTTAAATCTGAAATAAATCAGAAAACAAACCAATTCAAGAATTTTGTAAATAAATTTCCAAATTTTTTATTCAAAGTTCTACTACAAACATTAGAGTATCTTCTCCAAGATGAAAATACAAAGATTTCAGCCCCTTGGACTTATAAATACACATTAAAAATAATATTCAAATTTTATATTAACAACAAATAACAATAAATACAAACTCTTGATTCAACTCCTTCAAATCACTCTCAATCTATAACCTTCACCCTACAAACTCCATTCTGCAAATTGTACCCATCTTCAACAATGGATTCCATGATCTATTTTTCTATCATAACACCTTCAAACCTGAAAAAAAACACTCCCGTCTCCTCTCCAAGAAGATGCTACACCTACAACAACAACCTTCCAATTCTAGCCAAGAATGGCTACCAAAACATAGTTAAAATTGCATGTAATATTCAAAAACAAGCTCCAAAAACATCACCTAAAAACTCATGACGAAGTTGGGAAGAAACCTCCAAAAATTCATCCCAAAAGCCTTCCATAATATTAAAAATGCTTTCATAAACCTACTCCCACTAAAATTGCCAAAATTGGAGTCCATTCTTACATTTTAGGGTAGTTTCCAATGTAACTCTACCAATTCACCTTGGGTGCCCACATTTTTTATGCATGATTTTAGAACTTGTTCTAAATGCACTTTCAAACTCATATTCCCTCCAAAATCCACACCCAAGATTATTTATTTCTAATTTTTAAATATTAAATAATTTCCAAAATTCCCCCTACCCCCTAATTTATCTCCACACCAATATCTTGCCACAAATGAGAAAGGTGTTTATTTAATAAATATTTTACTCTAACCTTGCAAATTACCCTATAAAATAAATAACCCACAAACCTTAGTAAAATAAATTAAAAATATAATTTTTGGTTGATGCAAGATTGTTGGTCAACTAGGGATTCTCCTGCATCGAATGGAGATCAACTTATTAAAGGCTTTGTCCAATTGTTAACTTTTCCCTGCAACAAAAGGAACCCGGTCTTGTAGAATTGAAGAGACTTATCTTCTCACTCCATTTCATTTTCAAGGTTCATCATTGTTTGCATATTAATTTCTTCATTCTCTTTTACTGTTTATTGGTATCCTTCTTCATCATCTTCCTCAAAATCCTTCACGACCTCCTGATCAGAACTCTCTTCCTCCTCTTCTTCACTACTAATAGAGTCATCCTTAGGGTCCTCACTGAGAACCACCGTCAACTCCATTTTTCTTAAATCCAAGGGCTCCTCCTCTTCTAAGGATTTATCATTAGGTTCTTCAAAACACAACTTTTTTCCTTTGGAAGTTTTCCCTACCAATCTAGTAGACCTTCTTCCACCTTTCTCACTACTAGAATAATTTGTGTGGCCTTTTCTCTCCTCATCACAGATCACAATTGCCACCTTTTTTTATGTTCTTGGATCAATACTCTTTTGAAACTTTCTTTTGACACTAGAACGATTGCCAATAATTTTATTTCCTTTCACAGTTGAAACAATAGGATCCTCTTTGGTTAATAGTCCTTTTGTGGAAAAAATTTTAGCTTTAGAAGATATAAAAAGTACTAGTTCTCTAGGGGGATTATCATTTAGCTAAGCCTCAACTAAAGGGGAAGCCTCAATTTTTTTCTTGCATGGGTTGTGATTAGGATGGGGGAGTACTGGTTATTTAGGGCTTCAGTATTTTGGGGGTCATTCACCACAGAAGGGCCAAGAAGAGGCGTTCTAGTAGAAACATGACTATACAACATTTGAATTAGGCCTTGGAGAAGGGGCGGTGAAGCCCCTTTGGCCTTACATTGCTTTATCTAGATGAAAGAAAAAAAAATAAATTCATTCTTTCCTTCCTTCTAATATGATTAAGAGAAGGAAAATGATATCCATAGATAGTAGTATACCTTCCTTCCAAGGTGAAATACTTCATTATGTGAATGCTTTAACCACTCTATATGGTTTCAAGAGTCTTCCATGATCATACCCATTTTGGTAGCACTGAAGCTTCTCCTTGCTATCCAAGAAACTATTAATGAACCTTTGATAGTTTCCATTACTAATTTTTTCCACTTTTTAGACTGCTCTACTCTAGACCAGTCGCCTCTACAATTAACCTTGGATTAACCACAAAGGTTATGCTGCCAATCATAACCTTATCTTTATGCCAAGAGTTGTAAAATTTTGATGTTTGATCATCATTATAACCCTTTATTTCCATGAAAAGGGTGTCATGCCAACATCTTCAAAGACCTTCCAGAGCCCTACATTTTATTGCAAAGGCACACAGGAGAGTGGCTCATACCTCTTTCTTGGACCCCCCATGATAATTTTGCAATTGGTAGGAGTAGTGTGCACTTTATCCTCAAAAACTTATGCACAATTGTGAAATAAATAACCCCCTTCTAGATGTAACAATACTCACAATCACTTAGAGAGAAACTAGAAGCCCACATAATATCTAAGAGACCCACACCAAAATCACTAGTTTTTCATAAAGATCCACCAAAGATTTTAATAATTCCTTTTCTATAGTTTGAGGCCAAATGTATCTTTGGCCAAACTTCCATAATCTTAGGCCAACACCTAGAATTCATGTGAAGGAGATCACCCATCTTGATAATGATTATTGATTTTAAAATTTCTTTGTTGTTAGAGGAATTATTGGGGTGATATCTATCAAAAGGTGACCTTGAAGTCATGCGTTCAAAGCCTCCATTGAAGTACTCTACCATCCAAAAGGCACGAGAAAATTAATTCTCATGACCTTTGCAATTATATTAAATAAATGACCAGTCTTGTCACAACCTTCCCCCTTCTTTAAACATTATTAGCTTTAAATGATTACCCTTCAATGTTTTTGGTAAGGAATAAAGTTTTCCAAATTTTTATTTTCGTTACTTTTTTTCTTATCCAAGCTCACCAAATTTTTAAATGAGTTTTGATTGAATAAAATATTTCCTCTGTCACTTTTCTTTCCCATCCTTTCAATCTTAAGGGTCCACCAGATCATACAATAACACATGGTTAAACAACTTATTATCTAGCTGACATAGTAAAAAGAACTTTGATACTTTCCATTCATTCCCTCCTCATACACGTCAACAACTGAACTAGAAAATTTGAATTAAAAAAAGACTGGAAAAAGCTAAGTCTTATCCAAGCCTTAAAGCTAACATTAAACCTTGTGTTATGAGAAATTTGAAACACCATATTCACCAATAGCGTTAACACTACTCATATGGTCCTTTGAAATCCATTCCTTTATCCTTTGCTGGAGATTCTCAAACTTCCAAAAAATCCATTGGAAATTAGAAAGGCCAACATTTGAAATAAAATCCATAGCTTTGTTACCTTCTCTAAAAATGTGTTGCAAAATAAATCGATCCAAATAATTCATCATTATTTTTGAATCCTAGATCATACTCTTGATCTTCCATGGGGGCTCAACCTCATCTTTAAGTGACTCAATAATTAATTTAGAGTCACTCTCAATGATGACCAAGTTAATATAACCAAGTTCATTAAGTCTCTTTATTCCTCCAAGTAGAAATTGCTTCCACTTCCATCCGGTATCTATTCCCAAAAAAATATCATAGACTTCTATGCACTTCCCATTATGGTCTCTAAGAAAACCACCCACTGCAACAAACCCCGAATTACCTTTGGAAAATCCATCAAAGTTTAATTTGACCCAGCCAACCAGTGGAGGCTCCCGCATTGTCATTTTTCTACTTAGTATGTTAGACTAGTTAATCTTAGTCATGTCATGTTTTATTCCCCATAGTTTTTTTATTCTAAGAACCTTGTAATTTGGCATAAATTTTGAAAGAGACCAAAAAAAATATAAAAAATTTCCATGATTTTCTATTTCATGCACTGGAAGACCTCTTCACAACTCCTTTTCTTTTCTCTAAAAATTCTATTGTTTCTCTCTTTCCATAGATGTTAGGAAATAAAAGGGGGGATTTGTTACCATAATTCCTTAATGATTAGGTATGAAAAGGGACCAAAAAACCATTGGTTAATAAAGTATTTTAATTCAAATGGGAACACCTAATTAGCCAACAAATTTTGAAGCACCAAAGACCATATTTCTCTTACATAAGTGCATTGAATTTGAAGTAGATTGGGGATGGTTTCTTTAGAAGACAAACAAAGAGAGAATCTATTGACAAAGTGAAACCATTTTCTATTGAGGACATCAATAGTGAGGATTTTACCATGCATTGTTGCCCAACAAAACCAGTTAATTTTAGGAATTAACTCAAGGTATTCCAAATTTTACTCCAATTGAATCTCTACTCATTAAAATAATCTTGATCTAGTCTATTGTTGACATATTTGACTAAGAAATTCTAGAGGCTTTGTCACTACAAATCCACTCACCTTCTCCACATCATGAAGAGCTAAAAAAATCACCGATTAGAGATTCAAGAGTGGAAAATGTATCTTAGAACAAACCAAAACATTGCTCTCTCTCCCAACTCTCGAGTCAAGGACATCTTGCTTAAATTTTCTCCATTTAGGGATCCTTTCAACCCAATTGACATAGTCATAAAGAGTAGTTACATACAATCTTGAAAGGTCTTGTCTAATATGAATTAATTGGGCCACTGAAGCCAAAACAGGACCACTACCCTATGATTCTTCCCAAAGTTGAATAGATCTTTCATTCCCTTCTTTTATTCTAACACCTTAGTGCAATATACCACTATTTTTGATCAAATTATTCCAAATGTCTGACCTCTAGGCCATTCATGAGAAGACAACAAAACACCAAGGGCATCATTCCCCATATACTTAGCACTTAGCATGTTTGTGCAAATCTTCTTCCCTTGAATAAAAAACCAACCAATTTTTGCAAGAAGAGCCTTATTGAACATATTCAATCTTTGAATCTCAAGACCCCCAATTTTCTTTGAAGAAAAAACCTTCTTCCAACTAACTAGGGAAATTTTGGTTTTTTTCTCCATCCTAGTCCAAAGGAAGGTCCTCTAGATTTTCTCAGTATTTCTCATAATGAAAGTTGACATCTTAAAAAGGGATAAGTAATAAACTAGGATATTTTAGAGAGAAGACTTTAGAAGCTACACTTTACTAGCTTGACTAAGTAGTTTACCTTTTCCAAATAGCTATCTTTTTTTGGATTCTCTCAATGATACTATTCTAGAAGGAATTAAGAGGATTTTTAGTGCTCAATGGTAAACCAAGGTACACATTAGGGAGGGAAACCTCCTACAATTCAAGGATTCATAGTACCCTTTCCTTCACCTGATGATTAGTGTTAAAGAAATACAATTTAATTTTATCATAGTTTATGTACTGGCTTGAGGCTTCAACATACCCTTTTAGGATAGCCTTCCATTTAGTTGCTTCCACAACAAAAGAAGAACCAAAAGGAATCATGTCATCAACAAATTGTTGATGACAAGTCGAGGCCAAGGAGGAAGCAACATGAATCCATTGAAGATGGTTGACCAAAATCAAGGATTTTTTGAATATTATGACCAAAAAAATTAGCAACAATAATAAATAAGGGGAAAGGGGGTCACCCTATCTCAAACCCTTTCCACAAGAAAATGACCTTTTGGGGCACCAAATTTTTCTAGAATAGCAAACAAAATTTCTAAAAAACCCTATCATAGGATTTAATATCAAGTTTAAGAACCATACCTGGGTTCTTGGAATGGTCTATGGAGTGGAAAAACTCATGACAAAAAATAGTTGCATCTAAAATATATTTTCTTGACACATAACCCTTTTTACTCCCGAAAATCATTTTATCCAATAGGATCTTCAGGTTATTAACAATTACTTTGGAAAATATACTTTTGTAAACCAAATTGCAAAGGATATTTAGAAGGTAATCAAACATTGAAATGGCATATTATTTCTTTAGAACATGAACATTGTAGGTTGAATTGAGATGAAGAAGAAGCTTTCCAACTCTAAAAAGGTCTCTAGCAACAAGTAAGAGATCTTCATAAATCATTTCCCAAAAATCCTTAAAAAAGGCTAAGGGGAAACCATCTAGGCTAAGGGCTTCAAAAGCACCAAAATAAAAAATAATAGCTTTAACCTTCCTACAAGGAAAACTTCTTTTCAAAAACCTTTAAGTCATGTCCTCAAAAATCACCCTTAGAATAACCCATAGAACACAATCACAATCATGAGAAGGGGGAGGTTGATCTTTTCCCATATTCTTGAAGTAAGATATTGCCTCATTTTCTAGGTCATCGTACTTATCAAATCTCCAATTTTATTAAAAAGAGAGAAAATCCTATCCCTTCTATGTTTTATGGTAGATTGGTGGAATTTTTTGTGTTCCTATCTCCTTCTTGCAGCCATTGCACCCTGCGTTTTTGTTTACAAAAAAACTCTTCTTTCCTCACTATAAGAAACCATTCATTCCTTAATCCCTTTTCTTTGATAGAGGTCTTCTCATCAATCACCCCCATTTCCATCTTCTCTTGAATAGATTTGAGGTTGAGAAGGATATTGTTCTTTGTTTGAAATATATTTCCAAAAGTAAGTTTGTTCCAACCTTGAACATTATGTTAAATTATTTTAAGTTTTTGGGAAACAAAAAACATTGGAGTTCCTTGACAAGCAAGGGTCCACAAAACTATAATTAGATCTTTAAAATTTGGGTGGAGACCCCACATAATCTCATATTTAAAGGGATAAGGAAAAATCTTACGTTGTTCCTCCTAGTTCAAAATAAATGCATTGTGATAGAAAGTAGACCTTGGAAGCTAAGATGTAGGGTTTGTACACATAGGCCCCGAACTTGGTTCGAGTTTGTCTGTAGGTACATGTTGGGTGTGCATAGGGTGTGCGACCAACACTATTGGTTCACCAGCATGCACACACCCACACACTCATGCAAATCCACAGTGTTGGGCGCACACCCTGTGCACACCCAACATGAACCCGGGCGAACCCATGGGCCAAGTTAAAAAAAGTGGGCCCAAACATGATTAAATTTTTTAAATTTTTTTCCTCGTAACCCTAAAATGGCCCAATATGAGGCCTTCAAACACACATACATTTCATTTTTAACTCTCATTTTGCTCTCACCATATTTTCTCTCAATTTTGGCATTTTGAAGGGAGGTGATTGTATTTAAAGGAGATCAATTATGGAGTGCCAAATAGCTTCCACAAAGGAGATTTAAGTATTTAAGGTATGAATTTAAACCCTATTCTTTAATCTTTTGATGAATTTTTTCAAGTTTTTGATGGATTTTTTCAAGTATGTTTTTTTTTTCATTCTTTTTATGGATTGCAACAATGGCTAGTAGTCAAAGTTCAGAAGGTGGGGAGGGAAGTCAAAAATTCAAAATTGATAAAGGGTCTCCTTTATGGAGACATACCACAAGAATTTCACAGCTTCTTGGAGGTGGGGGGTTTGTTTGGAAGTGTAATTTTTGCAATGGACAATATAATAGCTCCTATTACTAAGTGAAACTTCTTTTTATGGGCCCTAGTGGTAAAGGGATTAATATGTGTGAGGGACCAGATAAGAAGGGGTTGCTTATTGTACAAATAACCTGATTTATAAAAGAACAAGAAGATGTTGAAAAAATGATTGTAAAAGCAAAAAAAGTGGTTATAGTTCCAAAAAGAAAGAATAATGACATTACCCATCTCAAACAGTTACGACCTCCAAACATCCCTTCTTGCCTATGCCCTCTATGGAAGATGAAGATGAACCAAAAATCACCACTCATAAGAGAGGTCCACTGGAGAGGGAATTTAAAATGGAGGCAACATATATTTTTGAAGAAAAAATTGCATGTTGCCTCGATGCCAATTGTCTTCCATTCAACTTGGTGAGATCACCATATGGGTGGGACATGGTGTCAACAATAAATAGTGCACCTCCTAGTTTCACAAGTGCTTGGTATGAAAAGGTGTGAACCACCTTATTGCAAAAAGAGAAGAAATCTATAGAGGCCCAACTAAAACCAATTAGAGATTATTGGATTGAAATAGGTGTATATATTGTTTCTAATGGATGGAAAGATTGGAAAAATTATCCATTGATCAATGTTATTGTAGTGTCCCCCAAGGGGGCAATGTTTTTGAGGGAAGTCGACTGTGAAGCGGAAGTGAAAGATGTAGAGTTCATTTCCAAGATTATCATTGATTCCATAGAGATGGTGGATAATGAAAATGTTTTCCAAGTAATTACGAATAATGCAAAATTTTGCAAGGCCATAGGTGCTTTGGTAGAGGCTAGATATGAGCACATCTTTTGGACATCGTGGATCACACACTCCCTAAATTTGGTGATGCAAACAATTGGAAACCAAATAGAGTGGGTGAAATAAATATACTAGGAGGTTGAGGAAATCCAGATGTTTGTGACAAACCACCATATGTCATGAGCAATTTTCAAAAAAAATTCAAGATTGGAATTGTTGAAGGTAAATTTAATCTATTTAGTTTCATTTATGTCATGTTTTACATAATTGAATAAAATATATATTTTGCATTATTCACATATTTTAAATGTGTTATTAACTTACTATTAACATGTTCTTAGGTTGTTGAGACCTGGTTTGCATCTCACACAATTGTCTGAGATGACTTGTGAAGGTGGAAGAGGCATTGAGTCAAATGGTTATTAGAAACCAATGTGGTATATGGAAGCAATCAAACTTAGAGAGGGCCCAAAAGTTCAAGGCATTGATCTTGGATGATTATTGTTGGGATCGTGTGAATTATGTATTGGAGTTCACCAAACCTATCATGTCTATGATTCAGTTTGCTGGTAAAGATGAACCATGCTTGGGGGATGTCTATGATAGCATGGAAACGATGTTGGAGAAAATAAAAATGGAAATACAAAAGAGAGAGAATGATCCTAAAGAAACCTTTTACACCTTCTTCATCGTTGGAACAAGATGACAACACCATTGCACCTCCTTGCATATACCCTATCTCTGCAGTACTATACCACATAAGTACTTTCTATCCTAGGGATAATACTACCATATAGAGATTTTGAAGTTGCTAATGGGTATAAGAGGGAATTTATTAGACTCTTCACTGATCCAAAATTTTAGACAAGTGTTGTGAAAGAATTTGGATTGTTTATCTTAAGAAAAAATCATACCCCTTTTATTGTCAAAGGCCAATACAAAATGGATGCTATTAAATGGTGGTACCTCCATGGTTACGATTATATATGCCTCCAACCTCTTGCAATCAAGATCCTCACACAAGTTTTTTTTGCCACTTGTATTGTAGAATTTAACAGTTAACATTCTTTAATTTATCTTTCATTTTTAATTTTAGTTTTATTGGTTTTCTCTCCAGGTTGCAAGCTCTTTTGCCACTGAACAGAATTGGAGTACATACTCCTTTATCCAATTAGTGAAGCATAACCAATTGGATGCAAAAAGAGTTGAAGAATTGGTGTATATTCATTCCCATTTTCATCTTCTATCACATAAGGATCCTTAATACAAGAAGGGGGTAGCGAAGCTTTGGGTAGTGAAGCTTTGGGATGTAGCACCCGAGTCTGCCGACTTGCATGCTACCATTCAAGAACTTGCTAGAGCCACTATGGATGATGTGGATGATAATGATGACATACTATATGGTGCATCTAGTGCAAGTGGAACCACTTTGGGTTCAAATGATGATGATATTGAAGTTGAAGCCACTAAAAATCCAAGTCACGATGATTTTCATTTTTTTATAATCCTTTTCATGAACAATGAACATTGAATCATGTTTCATTAACTACATTTTGTAATTTAGTAATTGTGATTATTTCCATTGGAATCATGAACATAGATGTATATGATATCATTGATATGGATTATTTGAATATTTTAAAACTATCAAATTGGCATTTACTATTTATCTTTGGCATTTTGCATTGATCAATGATCAAGCATCATACTATGAAATGATTTAGTTTTACAATTCTGTATATTTCTCTTTTTTATTGTATACATATCTATAATAAACACACACACACATGTACCCATATGTACCCAAACCCCTAAAAAAATTTCTTGTACCCACATATTGGGTTCTCATACCTGCACCTGTCCCCAAACCTGAACTAGTAACTTAGCTTGGAAGAGTAGACAACTATAAGTTAGCTAAAATGTCCCAATCACCAGAGATCAACACTCTGTCCAACTTAACCTATGTGGTTTTGTCCATGGCGCTTGTTTGACCAAGTAAATTTAAAGCTCGATAGCTCCACATCTAAGAGGCCTTGAGTGGAAATGAAGTTTGAAAAATATAACATACTATCAGAGAAATCATCGACCCCACCAAGCTTCTCAGAGGGATAAAGGGTGATATTGAAATCCCCAACAAGAATCCACTTCTCCTTTTTATTTTTAGATAGAAGCACTAAAAAGGAGTCCTAAAAAGGGTTTTTGGTGGCTATGGTATTAGGAGCATAAACATCAAGAGAAGGTTCCACTTCACCCCAAATAGTCCATCTTCAAAAATAGTTTTTAAGGAGTTTCAATTACTAAAACCTTTGCAACTAGAAAGTCTATCTAGAGTCCAAAGGCTATCCAAGCTCCCAAATGCACCATCTGCATCACTTACATAATATTCTACATGAGACCAAAAATATTTAATCATTTTATCAAATGTGTCCTACATTTTAGTTTCCTGAATTAAGAGAATATCAATTTCAGATCTATTATTGAACACTTCAGAATATGTTGTTTAATTGGGACTACTCAATCCTCTAATATTCCATGACAATATTTTAAAAGGAGAGATTAAAGAGGATATCAATAACATTATTATGGCTATGGGGGAGACAACTCCCTAATTATTTATTTGGATTAGATGCATTAGAGCAACCCTCAAGGGTCTTTTGTTTTCTAGAAGCTATGTCTCTAGCCACCTCCCTCAATTTTATATCCTTACTATTTCTTCTACCTACTTTTGAGTCATTTCCCACATCCATTTTCGTCTTTTTCTTGGATTTTTCATTCATTCGAGTCCAAGGATCTTCCTTATTTTCTTTAAGGGTGAAGGAGGAGCTAGCTCTGTGAAACCCAAAATTACAAGAGATTCTTGCATTTTCATTTGAAGAGAATATTGGGGGACAAAGTCCACTTTGACAAGGGAAACACTCAAATTCAAACACTTTTCTGAATAAAAATTTCTATGGGAGAGAGGGGGAAACCAACCAAACTTTGCTATGCTTGTCTTAGGATTATCTTGAATCCTGAGTGGAGGAGAGGAAACAAATTTCGTACTAATTTTTGCATTAGGAATCTCATTCCCTCCTTTCGTCATCTTAGCTGAAATAACTACACCAAGAATTTAGACATAGGAGACATCTAGCTTGAAAGAGGAGGCTTAATTTAGAAGCTCATTGGCAGCAAGGGTCGTAGACACTATTATGGACTTATCTTTTTGACCATTTTTCATCTTGCATATATTGCTAGGATACCTAAAGTTCCTATAGAGCTGAAAAACAATCTTGCATTCTTGTATTCCAAGACTTGAGACCAAGAACCAAATTTAGATTTCAAAGTAATAGATGAAGGAAGGGCTTGATTTACAACAACATTCATGCAGATTCTAGCAAAGAGCAACCTAGACTTCTGGGAAGTTATTGTAGACATCACTAGTAGACTACTAAAATAATTAGCTATACCTTGAAACATCTTTAGGTTCAAAAAATCAAGAGGTAGACCAAGGAGTATCACCAATATCGAGGCAATAGATCCCAAATTAGCTAAAAAATCCAAAGTAGGCTTCCATTTATACAAAGCTAAATAGTTCTTAAATTTCTTATCATAAGCCCAAGTCTTGATCATTTGTCAAAATATGAATTGAATCTTCCTGTTTACAAAATCTAGAAAGGAAGAGACCATTTGACATAGCACTAACATGAACCTCTCCTTTAAGGGTCCAAACAAACTCGTCTATCCACTTACATACCTAGTTAATTTTAGGTCTAAAGGACATACATTTCCCTACCGGGGACATTTGAAGATTCACTACGGATTCATCCATAATCTCATCTAGAATGACCACCTCCAAACCATCCAAAAAACAACAAGATTTTGACTCAAAGGTGGAGAAGAGATTCCTTTTAGATATAGACCTTTTTCCCACTAGTTTGTTTGCATGTTAAGCTTGATTCTCATTATAAAAAATGGAGCCACTTTGACTAGGGAGATTAGCCTTTTCGCCATCTCGAGACAAACCATCTTGCCTTTTAGTTTTTGAACTTGAGGAGCTAGCAAAAAGAGTCTAAGTGCTCTCGATGATACCTAACAAAGAGGAAAAAGTACTAGAAGGGGACAACAGCTAGGGCCCCCACCCAACTTCACAATGGCTGAACAAACAATACATAAAATTTAAAATTTAGAAGACACACACATAAAGATTTCTTCTACACTAATTGTTTGAATTGATTTATTGAGAAAGAGTATTTGAATAATTTAATCCTATGCTAAGAAATTAGATATGAACTAGGGTTATAATTATCTCAATAACCAAAGAATGATGCCAAACAAATAATATTTGAGAAATCTATTTGATGTCCACCTTGGAAACAATCCCTCATTTTTAGATCGAGCTACTTGGGATTTCGTGCTAGATCTTCGACTTGTTAGAAGGTGAGTTCATAAATCTAGGATGAATTCATGATTTTGGATCTCTATTGATGATCTAGAATCATCTTGGTAATCATTTTAATGTTCTATTATATTATTTCAACTAATATTATTTTTTAAATTCTCTTATTAATCTAGGGGATAAATCATATTTAGAAATAACATGAAATTCTAGGTTGTACAATTAAATCCATATGATAAATTCACCTTAGTCAACCCCTTGATAGCAAAAAAAGAGTGAATATATCACAATCCCTAAAATCTAGATTCTTTAGATAATTCTTTTGATTGTACTGAAATAAAAAAGTCACTATTGACTATTTTGATGCTTTCTAGGATAAACACTTAATACCCACTTAATTATATCAAATGATTAGAATAAATATATTTATTCTAACAAATATTAGCACCTAACATTAAATTCAACTAAATTTGTATTTAATTATCTTAGGGTAGAAGAGTAAGGAGGACAAATTAGACAAATTTTAATTTTGAGCTTTAAATAAGGGCAAGATGAGTTTTGATCACGGGGATGACTCCATAATCATAAACTAGCAACAATCATTATTGTGATCTTCTCCTTAGTCAAGATCACATGTGCATTTCAATCCCCCACATTTAACTTCACTTCCTACTAGTTATAAGCCAAACCAATTCAAATATTTGATCATGTTGCTTGCACATTACACCCTAGTTTCTTTGGAAAAGTAGGGGTCATCTTTTTGTTTTACTTATTCCATGAAGTTTTCTCGCATTCAATATTTTTCCTTTTTGATTCCTTTTTCTTGGTTATTGTGTTGTTAGGATATGTTCTATCTTTTCCCAAGTTAATTAAATCCATATGTAATAATCTTTATTCAAAAAAATTCTTATGGGAGGATTGAACATTTATATCTTTGAGAAGTCTAACTATGATGAGCTCTAATATTTCTAATTTTCTATATGCTAAGTTATTTTAAAAGGAATATAAGTGGGGAAAATTTAATTTGATTTGATTACTCTATGGATTTTAATTTCCCTCAAAATTTTGGTTGTCCCTATACCTAAAAATGTAATTTAGGCTTAGTTTGAAAGTCCCTTGTGTCCATAGCTCTAAGATGTTTAGTTTTAGGAGTGGATTAATATTTTTAATTATTTAGTTTAGTTTTTGATTGATTTATTCTTCTATCTTGTTCCAAATAGTTATAAATATTCTAATTAGGAATCTTTATAATTGATATAACTTAAGGGACAAATAAAATTCTTTGATGTCATCTTCAATAAAATAAGGTAAAAAATACACTGAAGCATAAAACATTAGTATTAAATACAACTAAAGCAATTAAGGTAAATATGATTAAACAATGAAATGGAACATAGGAAAAAACATAAAATAATAAAACCATTATAAACACTTGATATGTGTATATGGAGAAATCCTTTTGGGAAAAAACTCCACTACTAAAGATATATTGGGCTTGCATCAATTTGAACAAATTAATGCATCAATATAATTCCTTCTAGCTCTTCAATTCAACAATATCCTATTAACATAGTAGTACTCAACCTAAATATCATAATAAAATATCTATCTCATACCTTCAATTTATAGAGAAAGTGGAAATAAGAAAGGAACAAGTGATATCCAAAGCTATGAGTCAAAACCATTGGCACAGAGCTACACATTGTCCACCAATAATAAAAATCTAATGCTTAACTATGCATTGCTTCAAGCACTCAATATAAAAATTAATTTTCATAAGAACCTTTAACTTTATTATTCTTATTATCAATAAATAACCCCATAGTGCTCCTTGATTAACTTTATTATATATGCAATCCTATCCCAATGGAGAAAATTCTTTAGTCTTACAAATATAACACCTCAGTGCTCATTGAGAGAGATGCTTGATTAAATTTATGACGATACATGTAACTCCCACTATTAACCTTTATTTGTAGCCTTCCTAATCAATGATCATAGTTGTAAAACATTCCAAGTCTCAAGGAGAATAATAATACCCATACAATATCTCACAACTCCTCATGGATGTATAAGTTCCCAATTACAAGAAGTTTTAAGAACACATGCATTATACATATGATTGCAAGTTGAATATCAAACTAAGTTCTAACATTCTCTTTCTTTATAATAACATTACAATGACATCAAGGGCCATCTTTCTGGATTTATAGCCTGAATTTTAATGGTTTGTTTGGGATCAAGTGCCCTTAGCCCTAATTTTTTAATCAAAAACATTACAATGACATAATAGGAAACATACCCAAAGTATATCCTATAGCCTCTTTGTACCAATAGAACTTATCCATGCTCACTAGCTTAGTGAGAACATCTGTTACATTATCTAAATTATCAACCTTATAAATTATGACTCTTCTATCTTCAACCATCTTATAAAAAAAATGATAATATAAATTTATATTTTTAGTACAAGTATGATACACTAAATTATTCACTATTTATGTATATATAGTAGTTAAATTCTCACATCTAATCCTAACTTTCCTACACAAAAAGCTAATGCATGAATACAAAATTTATAACCACACTACCTCCTTATAGGAATGTGTATTAACAATATGCTTTTCTTCTATAGTGGACAATGCAACTATGGGTTTCCTCTTCCTCATCCATGTAAATGCAACTCTAAATAGAGTGAACATATAATTAGTTTTTGACCTCTTATTCTCCATATCACTAGTATAATCTAAATTAACACATCCATGTATATCAAGCAACTTGAACACATCATCAATCCCATCATAAAAATTACAATAATCATAAGTTTATCATAACTATCATGATAGAAATCTGAAATAGATTTAATGAACAAGATCTTGTATGAGAGAGACAAGCTATAAAACTATAAATAAAATAACACAATTATAGACCTCAGATTCCAAGAGATGTGCAAATGTCAAGATGACAAGATTGCATTATGAGCTCAAATAATTTTTGTAGAATAATGACTACATGCATCAAGGTGCATGCAGGGAGAAGTATGCAACAATGCAAGAGAATGAATATATGAGAATAGAAACTAGGTAATGAGTTTATATAGAACTAAAGAGATGATGGAGCTGACAAATCCAACCAATAGGAATTAACCACCAAAAGTGGATATGAACTAGTGTCAAAAGTGGAGATGACCACCAAAAGTGGAAAGTGTTCCACCCTTTAAGGAAGGGGACACCACATCACTTATCTCCTAGTTATAACCCACTTTATTATCCTAAGAAAGCTTAATTAAGTGTAGGAAAAACTGGTACTAAGGGAAAATAAATTAACTCACTATGAAAATAAAACCTACACCAAGACCCCCCCTTAAGCATAGCTTAGGAGGATGTAAAAGATAATGGGTCTCAACAAATGAAGCCATGTTAGGTACCCATGTATAAATAAAATTCTCCCCCCCATAAGGAGAAGAAGCCACATCCCACAAAAAGGAATTACACACCCATAATAGGGAGAAATGATGTGGAAGGACAAAGAAGCCACCCCAAAGAGATCCATTGGTAGATACCCAAATGTTCCACAATTGTCAAACAACATTCCTCCCCATCTAGGAAGAAACAAAACCAAATGTGTACATGTAAGCTATCTTCCCACTCTAGGTGAAAGGAATGCGTAGGAAAAAAACTCAATATGTATGGAGTCTTTGAGCTTGGATCAAGTGTCCCCATGTTGATGTTGAAAGATATCACAATAAAATCAAGTGTTCTAGGACATAATTCTGAAAATAAAAACTTAAAATCTCCTAGAGACTGATTTAGAACACCATCCAAAGACTCAAGTATCTCCTATTCAGATGTATCCTCAAAATTATGGTCCAAAGTATCCACACTCATGTCAAATTGTGAAAAATGATCATGTAGAGATTTAACAAGAGGGTCAAAGTGTTTCCTCACAAAAATTGAAGAAGGATAAACTTCATCAAAGAGAAGATGAATATCATCTATTGTTTCTCCCAAATCTGTAATATGTGTCTCCACAAACAAGTCTAAAATATCTATAAAGAGATCATCCCAAGCTGAACCTGAGAGACAATGAATGTCCTTCTACAAAGAATCACTAGAAACTTTCAAAGAAGTAACACTAGAATCTAAAGTAGTAATAGTAGATGGAGGAGATAGAATGCAAGGTTCAAGAACTAGATCACTTGTGAGAATACCCAAGTTCAAGTAACCAAAATTCTCCTCAAAATCAAAATCCACACTAGAAGTGTGATCATCGTCCAAAGGATCAAATCCATCATCAGGAACAAAATTTGAAAGGAATAAAATTGAGATGCATGATCAACCACCCAAGTTGTGATTATCTCTCTGCTCTCCAAATAGCTAATAAGAATTGAATTAGGAGTGAATTCCATAGTCTTTCATGCTCCATTATGAGTAACTTGATAGATGTAAAGAATATTATTGAAGAAATGAGGTACACATAATACATCATTGAAAGTACCCTCCCCCTATATCAATAGATCCCTTCCCAATTACATTCATATATGTATTGTTACCCATCAAAATAGGTGGCATAACAAAAGGCTCAAAAGAAGAGAACATGAACTATGAAGAAGCCACATGATGAGAAGCTCTTGAATCTAGAAGCCATCTACCTGATATGATACTTGTAGAGGCACAATGAGATTTTCCTTTATGTTTGTATGATGTAGAAGCATAACTAGCATGAAATTTTTCCTTTTTCTTTGTATATTCTCTGTTTGATGAAGATGGAGATTCAGTGACCCCTTTATTACTCTTCTCAAGAAGATGTGTGAGGTGATCAATCTAAATTTCTTCATACATTTATGTTCATCATGACCAAGTTTCTTACAATAACTACATTTTACCTTCTTATATTTTTCTTGATTTGAAGAAGATTTAGTGTCTACATTAGAAGTAGGCAAAGACAAATCTGAAGCATTCTCTCCTTTTTTATTTTGTTTCTTACTTTTTTTTCCATTATCTTTATGATATTTAGTGCCTTGAATTGCAACCAAAGCATGAGACTTCTAGAAGATTTGATTGCACCCATTTGAACCAAGTTGTCTTATACTTTTGTGAGTTAATTAGCAAACACATCAAGAGAAGGAATTTTGTAGGAAGCTCCTAAGGAAATTTTAGTGGTATAGAATGTAGAAACAAAGACTAAATAATCTAGACCAAGTTTATAGAGAATACTTAAGATCAATTGTTTATCATCTTTCTCAATTCCACCCTATTTCAATTGCAATCTCATGGCCTTTAGTTTGGTGAATAAGTTCTATATTGTATAAAAAATTTAAGGACTTAACCCTATCAACTCATTCTCCAATTGATGACCTCTTAATTCATCTTGTGCACCAAAGAGTTTTTCCAATGTTGTCCAAACTTCATTTGGTGTAGATAAAGATTCAACATGAAAGAGTATTTAATATAGAGATATACAAACATATATAAGATTCCAAATGCTTCATCACACCTATTAAACCATTGTGTCTTTTTTGCATCATTTTTTGGTTTAGTTTCTAGTCCCATTGTCACCCTATATAATCCATACTTTTTCAAGTAGAGTGATATTTTACTTTTCCAATCAAAATAGTTATACGGTGTTAATATAGGTATTTTTTATTGATCCAGTTTAGGAAGAAAAGAAGATTGTTTGTGAGTGCACAAAAAGAGAAAGAAAACTGCAAGAGAGACAGCAAGAGACACCCCCCCGCTTTCTACTATTCTTATAAATCATCCCCCCAAGATATTATAACAGTGGCACTTTATGATTAGCATGTTTACAAAGCCTTTTCCAAGATACAATGCTCAATAGGACCATAATGACCAAAATTATAAATTTTGATACAAAATGAACTAGAGACAAAATCTGAAAATATTGGCCTTGTAGCTATGTAGTACTCTTCAATTCCATTCCAATGCCTATTTGTTTCCAAAAAATGGAGCTTCGAGGCAAAATTTATGGCTCATTGAAGAAAAAATCCAACAACTTCAACCTGCAATATCTGACATAAAATGTAAATTTTATTTTCAAAACCTTTGTAGATGGAAATTTCTCATCTCTAGATTTCCAATGATATCTTGTTTGGAAAAAATGAACATTGTGGTGAAAAGTTATGATTTTCTTTTAAAATGGCTAAATTTAGCTTGTAGTGATGATCACCTTGACAAAATGAAATTTTTTCAAATATTAAATTCACCTGAAATAGACAAATTTTATATGAGAATAGGGGGTTTGGGCCTTTTGAACACAATTAAAAGGTTCGTTTGGGCCAAAAATTCTCTTCCAAAAGCTATTCATTAGGTCTAAGCTTCAAACCCTTGTTTGGTAATGTGTCATATGGTGGCCAAATTGAGTGAAATGAAAGCCAAATCTGACTTTCTCAAGCCTCCTGAATGCACTAGGATAGTCTAAAATTTTGCCACTATATCCAAAATAGTTGCAATTATAAAATTTCACCAAAAACACACATGTAAATATAGGATTTACTAGATCTTCATAATTCCTTTCTAATTCTCCAAATTGTGTTCAAACACAAGAGAAAAGAATATGAGGATTTAAAATATTATAGAAAGAATTAAATATCTTAATTAGGAATCCAAGTACTCAAAACTCTCAAAATATAAGCTCTAATACAATGCTATAAATTTGAAATAGATTGAATAACCAAGATCTTCTATGAGAGAGATAAGCTATAAAACTATAAATGAAATACTATAATTATAGACTTGAGATTTCAAGAGATGTGAAAATGTCAAGATGACAAGATTGCATAGGGAGCTTAGAGAAAATCTATAGAATAATGACTACATGCATCAAGGTGCATGTATGTCAAAGTATGCAACAATGTAAGATAATGATTATATGAGACTATATAGAACTAAAAAGATGATGGAGGTGGAAAATACAACCAATAGGAATTAACCACCAAAAGTGGATATGGACCACTAAAAGTGGAGATTGCCACCAAAAATGGATAGTGTTCCACCCTTTAAGGAAGGGGACGTGTACCACATCACTTATCTCCTAGTTATAACTCACTTTATTACCCCAAGACAGCTTAATTAAGTGTAGGAAATACCTAGGACTAAGGGCAAATAAATTAACCCACTAGGAAAATAAAAACCTACACCAACATATCTAAATACCTTTTTGGCATGATTAGAAATAAACTTGCTAGGAAGTCCTACTATTTGGGAACAACTAGCCTTGTAAAACCATTAAATGTATATTATGCTACACTAGTAGCATAAGGAAAAGTAAACATATCTTCAAAATCATCATTTGAATTAGGATATTATTCCAAAGATCTACAGGAAAATGAATACTCATTGGCTTAAGACCTCCATAGAAAATTACTACATAATAGCCTCAACATACTTTAACTTAATTATCTATAGGTAAATGAATGCTCGTTGGCTTAAGACCTCTATAGAAACTTGCTACATAATAGCCTCAACATACTTTAAATTAACTAAAAGATTTATGTTAACTTGATCTTTTTTAATTATCCCACCTAAGATGTATTTTTAGTCCCCAAATCCTTCATATCAAAGGAACTCGAAAGCCATGTTTTGAGATCCTTAATCATCATCTTGTTGTTTTAAATATAAAAATCAACATACAAAATAATGAGTAGTAATTGATCATTAAGTAATTAAAAATAAACACAATGATCAATCTCCTTAAAAATTCAAGGTCCAATGTAAAGGAATTAAATTTTTGAAACTACTTGATTTGAAAAGATCTAAAACATAATTACAACCTCTTTCCTTTAAGAATTAACAATAGGAAAATAACTATGTTAGTTTTCACTTTAATGCATAGTAATATATGCTTTTAAGGTTCCTAAACTAAATCAATGCTATTGATGACACATAGTGATCCTAGATGACATTCTTGGATGCCCTCTTTTCCATTCACCATGAACTCTGATAACTACTCCATCATAGATTTATAATTTTTTACTCTCAAATCTCTGTTGGTAAACAAATTTTTCACTACAATTTTTTAAGTGACTCACCCAACAAGTAGTGAAAAAATTTCCAATAGTGTGGATAAGTTGTTACTATACTAACAACTTTCCTTTGCATTTGAGAAGACCAACCCCATCATAAGATAGGTATTTTTGGGGTTTTTATGTAATTTTACTGTGAAAGTACATAAAGAAAGAGGGAAAAATTAAAGAAAGTGAATAAAAAAACATAATAGAAAACACATGAAAATCAACTAGGACTTCACATCTTACAACCTACAAGAGGGTTTTACCACAATGTATGTTTTGATGTGCAATGAAAATGAAAGAAGTATAATGAATCTCAACAAACAAAGAGATAGGTTGATTCAACACATTCAAACCAAGATAACAAGATATGAGTGTGTTTCACTAAATCAATTGCGTAGATTACCAATGGTTTACATAGATACATAGAGGCATTACTAATTTAACATACAAGAAATCAATAATAATAACACATGAATACATTTAGAACATGTATGAAAAAAATTCATTCTTCATTATCTTTATGAAATTATAAAATTCCAAAACCCTTCTATACAAATTTTCAAATAAAAAAAATTCATAAGATTTCTCCAAAAAATTCTTCTCAAAATTTTCCCCTCTATAAGAGTCTCCTTTGTACAATACAAATAGCCTTGTATTTATAGGCTTTCAAAGTAACCATCTAGTAACTAGCTATTAACTACCCTAACTTACTTTTTGAAATACACTGGTTTTGAAAATAATAACCCTTATTTGGTTAGGATTTTCATCACTTTTCCAAAAATAAGACTCATTTTATAACTACAATAAGTGACATAAGTCACTTTTTGAAAATGATAGCCTAGAACTAATAACTTTTGAGAAATGTCTATGTTTCATCAACATGAGGCCTACTTCTTGTAGTAATAGTATTTTATCATTTAAAAATTACATCTCTTATCATTTCTAGTGTTCTCTTCCTTTGGAATCTATATTGTCTTTCATGCACCATTATTAACCACATTTTACACATTAGTTGAAGGAGACTTGGCTAAGTTTTCACCAACATTATTGGTAGTACCATTGAAATAAACATAAGTTATCTTTTCTCATTTATTATGCTTATCAATGTCACTCCTCCACTAATCACTATGAATTTAGGATTCTAGGTTGTTTATGGTAACCAGGATGTTTCTCCATCCTAGTTTGAAATAATAGTTGAAGAAACAAGGAATATTGAAATCAATGGAAAGTTCTTCAATTTTTGCAAGTTATGATAATGTGAAGGTGGTATTTCTTCTTTCTTTTCTCCTAAAATAGTCTCTAAGAACTATTTTCCATGAACAAGTGATTGAATTTCTAGCAATGTTGTTCCAAATTCAATATCAAAGGATTTAATATCACTTAAATCAAGCTCCTTTCCAAGGACACTTGGTTATAAAAAATTATTGAAAGAGGCAAGTCTAGAGGCCTACTATCTTGAAGAGCCTTAGCCATTAGACATCCTAGAAGAAAAGAATTCTCTATCAACTTATATTTTTTCTTATAATAAATTGATGTGCACATGGGGAAGATATGGATGAGTAAATAATCCATTAGATTCTTGAAAAACATCTCCATTTCAAATATTATCCCCAATTAATTTTCTTCACTACATTACTAACATACTCATTTGCATTTCATGAATTATAAAGGTGTAGAATTTAAGAGTTGGAGCTAAAATAGTGCCAACATCATTGTAGTAATCAACTTTAGGTAGCTTCTTTTGATCATGACACAACTCCATCACTTTTGCAGTTGACTGTAGTATACATTTTAAAATGAATATATATATATATATATATATATATATATATTTATGCCACCAACATGGCATCTTGAACTATTCATCGCATTTAGATTCTAAGAAATCTATTTCTAATGTAAATAATATAGTGCATGTTGTACTCTCAATATAGTAGAATAAAAATATTGCCTCCTTGTCTTCAATAAAACCTAAAATAGGAAAACCTTGATTAGCTAGTGACACCAAGGGGAAAACAAATACTCCATAATGTCACAACATCTTGTAGTTGATGTGATAACTTTGAAGTCAATTTTATACCAAAAAATTTCTGTTGAGGAGTGAGATGGACATCAAATCTTAACTCATCTAGTCTTTTCAATTCTCCTTTTGTGAATGCATCACATAAGCTTTGAGATCTCAAAGAAGGAGCTAAATTATTAAGTCCTACAAATTAAAGTAGAAAACAATATCATGTGTGCTATTTCACTTTTCTAAATTACATGAAATATTTCTTTCTAAAATATTTTCAATAAAGGAATCATTCTTAATAGACATAGAAGTAGAACTCATTTTATGGGGTTCTCTAAACTTCCTTTTGTCTAGTGCATCTACCCTTCGATATGTAATTGCATGATCATTATCACAAAATTTCTTCCTAAGAGGATATTCAAACTTTGAATATCTTGGATTATCTCTCTATGGTACCACATTATGTTGAATTGCATGAAATAATGTTGATGATATATGTAGCGTTCCCTAACAATGAAGAAGTTCAGTTGGGGAGTGCCTTTATAACTACTAACTCCTTTTAAAGTAGCAAATGCATGAATTTCTACAGTGTCCATAGTAGCACTTGTTGAAGCCATTGCACCTCCATATTGAGTGTATCCTACAATCATAGTTGCCTATGAGATTACAACTCTTTGAGGCACTATGGCAAACAATTCATGCATTATCTATACTTTAGCATCTACATATAAATCTAATAGTATTGTAGTTAAAACATTTGATAATATTTTGTCTTTCACACTTTGATGGATGCCAACACTTTGTTGCAAAGCTCCCATTTTTGTACATAACCAATAATCACCACATTCCAAGATACCAAATCTCTTTGAGGTTTTCTATTAAACATTATGCTTTCTTTTCCTATGCTTCCATTTTGTGAGAATTTTAAAAAAAGATTCGACAAATCCATTTTGTGCATATTTACAATCATATTATTCCATGTAATCTCTCTTTAAAGAATTCTTGCCAAAAAACTCATGTTATTTGTGCATGATTCTGCATTTTGCATACATGTTGACAATAGTAGACCATGGTGTTATCAGTCTCCCTGCAACTATTACTTCAATATTTCTAAAAGAGAATATTGAATGCAAATTATAATTTTTATTTTCTTTAGGTGACATGCTAGGGGGATATGTCAAAGGTTGTGAAGTTATTCTTTATAATTTCTAATTGCACTTGCTTGAACTTGATCCTAAAACCTTTTCAAAAAATAATTTTTAAGCATATCATGCAAACATAGTGTGCTATGAGACATTCCCTTGAGTCATTTTATCAATCAATTTAGTCAATTTTCTATGCTTCCACATTTTCCCTACATGTGGGCCAACACTTGCAATGACAATATTTAATAAAAATATGGTTTGATGAATGTCCATACTCCATTCAAAAGCTCCATTTTTGTGCCATTTTATAGAACTCAATGTTACATTTGTTAATCGTGTTTTCTTGAAAATTTTGTAAACCTTCTCAACAAGCTCATTCTATATTGAGACTACAAACTTTCAAGGTATTTTGTTTAACAATTCACACCTATCTATGATTTTTTGGATTCCATAAATTGTCCCAAATCATATATACATGTTGGTATCAATTTCTTGGGTAGTTATGATAACTACCTCACCCTTTTTAATAATGGGTCTTTGGGAAGTTGTTTGTAACTTTTCTTCTTGGCATTTGGAGAATAGTTGCTAATATTAAGAGAATTAGTGATAAGACTTAACTTGCCTTTGTGCATTGATGTTTGGAGAGAGGTTGGTAATCTATACAAAAGTATGGATTTCAATGGAAGTTATCAACTTACTCAAACATGCTGATGAGTACTTCATAACTTTTCAAATTTTGTGCTTTATATTCATCCCTTTTGAATTTCTCCATTGGTATTTTGGGAGGGGTTACTAACTTGTACAAAATTGTTGTGTTTGAAGAGGATTTAAGAACTTTAGAATCATTATCGATAATATCTTCATCATTAATCTTATTTTCCGTATTGGCCTTTTAGAAGAGGTTATAAAACTTCATAAGATTGTGCATTTTGAGTGGACTTATTAACTTCTATAAGATTACACATTTTGAATGCACTTATTAATCTTCATAAGATTGCCACATTTTGAAATGCTATACATAACCCTTACAAAATGGTCAATCAATTCAATAAAAACAGCCCTATGAATTTATTTCTTCTCTTTTTCTTTTTAAACTTTCAAATATATGAACTTGAGCTTTATGGTCATCCTTTTTAAATTTGTCCATTTATGTTTGGAAGATAGCTCGCAACTTAGGAACCTTTAAAAGTTACACAATTTGCATTTTTGCAAATGTCATCCACTTTAAACTCTTCATTTTTTCATCAAATTTAGTGGGGTTATTAATTTCCTTCATCGATGTTTGAGACAACTCTCAAACCGGCATCTTCTAAAACTTGCTTGTCAAGCCTATGAATGTGGTGAAGGAGAAAACAAGCATAAATTTTGATTGAATCAATACTTTTTTTTATGAAACTTTGCCATTATTTTAATAATTATGATTAAAACATCCTTGCCAAACCATTTTTCTTCAGCTATTATGAAACTCCATATTTAATTATTTTCATAAATTACCCTACAAAAAATTGAAATTTTTAATATCTCCCAAATCGGAAGGTGTTTTAGCTTGAAGTTTCAAAATTCATGTACTCTTGTGAGCATGTACACCACTGTGCATCAGCTATGCATGAACTTTAATTTGATAGACATGTGTCTGTTTTTTTAATAACATCAGTTTGTGGGTTAGACTGGTTTTATAAACCCAATTAATCAAAATTAAGTTCCTCTATTGATGGCTGCTTTACAAATACTATGAGCCAAACTAGCTACTTACTATCCCTTACAGGAAATTTCTCACCTCATAATATGATTAGGAGAGTATATCCTTTCTCATTATGGTATTGATTACATAAGGGCTCTAGGAAAATTCACCACCAGCAATTCACTGACGGAAAATTCACTGTCAACAATTCATTGCAGGAAAATTTACCACCACCAGCAATTCACCCTCATGGAAAATTAATCGCCAAAAATTCATGCAATTAATTTTTCGCGTGGGGAATTGTCATGGCAGTGGTGAATTATTGATGATGAATTTTCCATCGGTGAATTGCTGGTGGTGAATTTGCTGTATGCCGATTGTAAGATGGTCTACTTTTGTAGAAAGAAAACACATCTCCAGTCTTAATAGGGGGATTTCAAGAATCTGTTACAAAATACTTTGCTGAAAATTATATTGCAATTTGCCAGTCACGTTATGATTTTAACGTGTAATGGCTATATTGATGTGATGTGATTTGGAAATAGTGCTCATAACTCTCAAGAAGTAGACAGAGTATATTTATTAAACAAAGTGCACTTAAAGATTCATACTGGACATCTTCAGCGCTGAAATTTATTTAGAATATCGAGCTTGGATTACAATATTTTAGATCAATATCACTGTGACGCTATTTATACCATTGTAATCATCTATATCTAGATAATTATGTTTAAATTATAGGTTTGGTCTATAAATCAATGGATTTCAAAAGTATGTCACGTGATCATTTGCTGCATATTATATTGCCAGCCAAAGTATCATTTCAACATACGGTTGCTATGATATGCATAAAATGTATTTGTTGAAACGGTTTTAGAATCTTTCAAGAAAATGCAACTAGACTCTACAGCCTTTACCAGATAGCTTGCGCCCTTGGGAGTTCTGGAACAGGGTATGAAATCTACCTAAGCAGAAAGGATATATGAATTTCAATAGATGTTGTAATTGCTACTGCTCTGCTAGGCATGCATGTAAAAAGAGGAATCACAGACAGAATGCGTGAACATGTTTGACAGAATGCCTAGAAAGGAATTTGCTGTGTACTGTAGATCTAGAAATCAATCAGATACCCATACAAATTGAAATCAACATCATTTCACTAAGAATAGAGGAAATATGAATTTGAACAGATGTTGTAATTGCTACCGCTCTGCTAGGCATGCATGTAAAAAGAGGATTCATAGACAAAATGCATGAACATGTTTGACAGAATTGGTGTGTACTGTAGAAATTAATCAGATACCCATATAAGTTGAAATCAACATCATTTCCACTAAGCTTAAATCTTCATGGAACTATTCTAAGTTTGGATAGCTTAACAACATACAACCTAAAAAAATTATGCATTCTAGATCTGCAAGCATAAGCAAGCAAGAATTGGGCGCTTCCCTCATATTCGAAGTAATAATAGGCATCATTAAATTAAATTTATTACTTGCTAGGTATTGCTATACATACCTGGAATCAACGATTAGCTATGTATGATAGCAGGAAGAAGGAAATGCAAGTCGAAACCTAAACTCTGGAAACGCTCTCTTTGATATCTGCAATATCCTAAACAGAGATGGATGATCAAAACGTCCCTTGGTTTCTACGCCCACCTTTCATTAATCTCCCCCTGCACAATCTTCTGATGTCCAAAAGTCCCCTAGCTAATTGTAACCTACTTACAATTAACCGTCCATTCCAGATCGCCGTTGATATAACCCCTGATTGGAATCCAATTCCCTTTTCTTCACTTCTGCATGCAAAACCTCAAATTCCCCTTTCTTCACTCCCACATGCAAAACCTCAAATTCTCCTTTCTTCACAGCCACATGCAAGCTCAAACACCATCCTAACTATGAGACGCGGCGGAGGTTTCTTTAGTTTCAGTTTTACAGCTTCCCTCCTACGTTATTCTCTAAAGATAAAATCTACGCATGATAATAAAGGACAATTATACATGTTAGGACAAATTAGCATGAAGTCCAGAGGAAAATAAAAGGGAACACGAGTCTTCTCTGTTTAAGGAAACTCTCCGAATTATGGAGAAACTTGCATGAATCCCCTTTCCGTTCCATGCACACCACTATCACTAGCATGCTTATCTTAAAATGCTAGAAGAGTTATCACATTCTATTTAGTGCACATTTACATAGAAGATAGAAAATCGGTTATGATACTAGTTTATCTATTTTATAATAATCTATATAAATAACCTTAAGAGATATCTTTTTTGAGTATATGGATTATTGTGAGTTTTAAATTAGTAAAATTTATATACTAGCATATATATATTTAATAATATATATAAAAGTGCAAAAGGCGCTTCGAGAAGGATATCTCTCGACATATTTTTATATATTATTAAATATATATATGCTAGTAGTAGTCATAGTGCAACATGGAAGATAAAATTATCATGGTTAGGGTTAGGGTTAGGGTTTGCATTAAGGCTTGGGGTTAACATTATAAATAGGGTAAGGCTTATGGTTAAAGTTAACAATAGGATTAGGGTTAGGGTTGGAGATTACATTTGGGATAGGGTTAGTGGTAGGGTTAAGGTTAGAGTTAGAGATAAATTTAGGATTATGGTTGGATTGGCATTAATAGTAAGATTAGGGTTATGGTTATGGTTAAGATTATGATTATAGCTAGAATTACAATTTTGGTTAGGGTTATCACCATAATTAGGGTTAGGGTTAGAGCTAGGATTAGGGTTATGGTTAGGATTTTAGTTAGAGATAGGATTAGGGTTAAGGTTAGATTGTAGGGTAAGTGTTAGAGATAGATTTAAGGTTACCTAGTTAGGGTTTGGTTATGATTGGAGATTGAATTAGGGTTAAGATTAGGGTTAGGGTTAGGGTTAAGGTTTTAAACACTATCAAAGATATAAATAGGGTTAGGATTAGAATTATGATTATGGTTTAGGTTTAAGGTTAGGGTTATAGTTAGACATAAACTTAGCGTTAGGATTAGTGTTAGGGTATGGTTTAAGATTAGGATTAGGATTAGGGTTAGGGTTATAATTAGAGATAGAATTAGGGTTATGGTAAACACTAACCATAACCCTAATTAATTTCTAATCAAATTTAACCATTACCATAATTGTAACCTTAACACTAATCTTAATTGAATTCTAACCCTAAGCCTAAGCCTAACCCAAAACTTTATCCTAGAACCCTTGTCTTAACTGAATGCTAACCCACCTTAATTAAATTTAGCCATAATTAAATCCTAATCTTAACACTAATCAATCCTCTAACACTAACCCTAACGCTTACTCAAACCCTAACCCTAATCTTGATTTATAACTCATAACTCTAACCCTAATTGAGTGAAAACCCTTTAATTTTAGGATTACCCTACACTTAATTCCAATTCAATCTTTACCTATAACCCTAATCCTAATCCTAACCCTAAACCTAATCTTAATCTTAAACCTAACCCTACACTTAACCCTAATCTTAACCCTAGAACCATAACCATAATAGTAGCTTAACCCTAACTCTAACCCTAATTAAATATCTCTTACCATATGTATAACCCTAATCCTAACCTTAACCCTAATCTTAACCCTAAACCCCAATACTACCATTGTCCTAATTCTAATGTGAAATCTAACCCTAACCTTAATATTAAGCATTAACTATAATTGCAACTCTAATCCAAACCCTAATCATAATTGTAATTGAACCCTAACCCTAATTATATCTAAAACCCTAATTGAATCCTAATGCTTATCCTAACTTTGACACTAATAGCACATAATTAAACCCTAACCATAATACTAACCCTAATTGAACCCCAACCCTAACCCTAATCCCAAGGTTTATTCTTGAAATGTAATTGTAATACTAACCCTAATTGATCCCTAGCCTTAAATATAACCCTTATTAAACCCTAACCTTAATTGAACCCTAATGCTAACCCTTTTAAAAGTCTAATTATAACTACAATTCTAACCATGGACCTAATCATAATTGTAATGAAAATTTTATCCTTACCTAACCATAACCCTAAATGAAACCTAATATTAATGTTAAACCTAACCCTTATTGAACTATCACCCTAACCCTAATTTAACCATTACCCTAGCCCTAGTTTAATTGTAACCCTAACCTTAATCCTAAGCCTAACCTCAATCCTAATCATAACTCAAACCCTAATCATAACCTTAACTCTAATCATAATTGTAATTGAACCGTACTCCTAACCCTAATCGTATATCTAACCCTAACCCTTATGCCAATCCTAAATCTAATTAAATCCTAATCCTAACTCTAAATATAACCCTAATTCAACTCTAATCATAACTTTAATTCTAATTAATGTCTACCCCTAATTGCATGCTAATGTACGCTAATCCTAATTATACCATATCCCTATCCTTGACTCTAACCCTTATTAAATCATAATCCTGATTAAACCTTAATATGAACCATCTTCCTAAGGAACCCTTACTCTAATGCTAATTGAATCCTACTAAACCTAATCTTGACCCTATTTGAACCCTAACCATAAACCCAACCCTTATTAAACCCTTACCCAAATTGAATAATAATTGAACCCTAACCCTAATCTCAATTATACTCAAAATCATAAGCCTAAAGCTAACCTTAATGAAAATTTAATTTTAACCCAAATTGTAACCTTCATTCTAAACCTAACCCTTATCATAACCATAAAACCAAGCTTTAAGGTCCTAGAATCCTAAACCAAACCCCAAGCTCTATCTTAGATTGCTAATTGAATCTTTAAGAATAACCCTAACCCTAATTTTAACTCTAACCTTAACCCTAATTGTAATTGATTTTTAATCCCAAACCTAACTCTAACCCCAACCCTAAGCTTTATATTATAGCCCTCACCCAAATTAAACACCATTTAAATCCTAATACTAACCTCACTTAAATCTTAACCATAATTAAACCTTGACCCTAACACTCATTAATCACCAACCCTAACCCCAAATCTAACCTCAATTAGTAACTCCTAACCCTATCCCTAACCCCAATAGAAATCCAACTCTAACTCTAACCCCAATTGGACATGAACCCTCAAGATTTATCTTGCAACCCTAACCCTAACCCTAACTTATTGAAATTTAACCCTAATTATAATCCTAATTGAACCCAAACCCTAATTGAATCATAACCCTGACCCTAACCTCAAGCTTTATTTTAGAATCCTAGCTAGGTAACTTAACCCTAATTGAATTCTAACCTTAATCTTAAACCTAACCATAACCGTAACCATATCCCTAAATAAATTTTAACCGAAATCCTTATCCTCTTTCTATCCTTATTCATAATTATAACCCTAATTCTCATTTTAACCATAACCATAATCTTAACTCTATTCATAATTCTAATTCTAATAGTAACCTTAATTGTAATATTAACCTTTATTCTAATTGTACTACTAATTGAACCATAACCCTAATCCTACCTAAAACCTAACCATATCTTAACCCTTACCGTAACCTAACATTAACCCTCACCTCAACCTTAATTTTTCCTAACCCTAATTGAACCCTAAACCTAACCCTTGTTGAGTTCTAACCCTAACCTTCACCCCAAGTTTTATCCTATAACCCTAATCATAATTGAACCCTACCATAATCCTAATCATAATTAAACCCTATTAAGAAAACTAACCCCAACATAACATTAACCCTAATTGAACTCTAATTGAACCCTTTTGAGCCCTAATCCTAATTGATCCCTAACTCTAACCCTATCCATGTAAGTCAACCATAATGCTAATTGTTCTGTAATACTAACCCTAAATCCAAGCTTTATCTTAGAATTCTAATTCAATCCTAACCCTAGTTAAATCCTAATCCTAATCTTAACTTAATTTTAAATAATAATAAGTACATAAATCATAATGTTATATAATTTTTTTAAAAATTATATGATAAAGTTAAAGTCAAAATATAATTCCTAATTACATTAATTTTTTAAAGATAGATATTCTAGATTTTAATATATTATTTTAAAAAATTATTTTTATATGTAATAATAAATTTATTATATTTTCTTTCTATATATATATTGAGTAAAATATACTATGAATGATTTTTCCTTTTTGAAATGCTTTCAATTTTTAAAAAGATATTGAAGATTTTTTATGTCCAATAGTAGATTTAAGATATTTCCTTTTTATTTAATTTTCTAATTTTAAATACATTAATATAGTATTTTTAAAAAGAATAATTGTTTTTCATTCTTTTATAATTTTGTTTCTATTCTATTATTTAAAAAAATTATAGTGACATCAAATAATAATTTTCCTTTTTAATGTTTTTTAAGATTTGTTAATTTTAAGTATAATAATTTAGAAACTTAATTTTATATATAATAGTAAATTTAAGAAATTTCTTTTATATTTAATTTTTCAAATTTTAAAAACTTTCTTTATGTGTAATAATTTTGCATATTTTTTAATATATTGTTTTTATAAATAGTTATTGTTTTGATTGGAAAAGATTACTTAAATAAATCTACATATAAGGTCTCAAGAGATATTTATCTTTTGAGAAGGTTGCAAAACTATTTTAGATTGGCCATATTTATTTTAGTTGTGAGTTGTTTTAACTCTAATTTTTGAGGAAATGTCATTAAAGAAGATACTCATTTTGATGAATTTCGTTGTAATTATGTATTTGTTCAAGATGATACAAGGAAAAAAAATTGGTGTTGTCTTTATTTTTCATTTAATTATCTCATTTACTCATTCATTTGCAAATCAAATGATAAGACAATCAAAATGTTCCCTATATTCAATTGGTAATATGTTGTATACTCATGGGAAACAAGTTATATGAGGTGGAGATCTGTTAAAAAGGTGTTATGTTATGGTTTATGCATGCAATACTTGACCCTTCTTAGGGGTAACATTTGATTTGAGGTAAGTTTATATTTAAATTTCTAATTTTAAAATTGATAAATCTATGGAATTTATTTTAAAATTGATTAATCTATGGAGTTTATTTTAAATTTTTGTTATTGCTTTTTAATGTTGGTTGCACTTTATTGTTCATTGTTCTTATGTAGGTTAGGGTCTTTTAAAAAATATTCTACCTTTATTTTTATTAAAAAATAATGATAAGTGATAAAACACCTCACCATACGCATCGGATTTGATGGACTAACAACCATCTAAGTCAATAAAGATGATGATTTGGAAGTTGGTTAACTAATTTTGATGTAACGACAAATTAAAAAAAAAAAAAAACCTCTAAATTGAAATTTCTCTGACCTAATTTTCCAATTTATGTAAATTAAAATTTTTCCTTTAGATGGATATTTTGAATTGTAAAGAAATACTTATTCTGCTATTATAATTAGATTGTGCAGAGAAATAAATTTTAGATTTTCTTTTATAATTAGCAATTTTCTTTCTTTAAAAATTTGTTGTCAAGAAATACATATATAATTTCGCCGAGAGGCGATCTACAGTCACAGCAAAATCAAAGTTAACATTTTGAACTTGTTGAAAAATTTGACAGCCAGCTGCCAGTCCATACAAAGAACAACCCAAATATAGAAAATAGAAGACATTTTCCACGTTGCTACCAACATTTAAAAGTTCTTTCCCTCCGTAGGAAATGTGTTATACATTGCAGAGTAATGCTGCATTTAAAGAGGCGGCTAAAACAGAGGCGTTACACTCTGCATGGAAGACTGACAAACTATTTTGGTAGGGTAGTGGACGAGTGGGTTGGGTTGGCGATGTAATATAAATAAAACTTGTTCTTAAGCATTCCATCTTATAATTTTCAATCACCAGATGGTCAACATGTATGTTTCTGTATTGATTTTGTGTAATCCATTTGTTTTTTTTTAATATTTTGTCTTCATTTTAACTGTTACTAATCTGTGCTTTCTTCTGTAGTGAGTAATAAGTCTTCAATCTCAAAAAGCAACTTTCAGTCTGCAAATTTTTGATACCAGGAATGTTTGATTTCCATTTGAAACTTTCAAGATTTTATGATTCAAATAATTGATTCTGTGCGTTTGTCTTTATTTTTATACAAGTTTGGCCAGGCGAGCCATTAGAATTACATTTAATATTATCTTCCAGTGATTTGTCCTGCTATCATTTTAGTCATCAAAGAATAATCGCCTTTATTTTAATCCTTTTGAATCATAAATCAGTGAATCCTTCATGGTTGGCATACACAGCAGCTTAACAATGAGGATGACGATGAGCACAATACAAAATCCGAGGAGCGAGAGGAAGCAATGATAGCAAGCATCCAATGTACAGGGGAGTGAGAAACGACATTGGAAACAATGGGATTCTGAGATTCGAGAGCCTGGCAAGAAATATCGCATTTGGTTGGGTACATTCCTGCAAGGCGTCTGTGCAATCAAATAATGAGGTCTTCTTCATCGACAAAAATGTTTCCACGCTTCATATCCAGACCAAGGTAGTTCAACCATTACAATCTGCAACTCCTTTCACATCGCTTGATGCCTGGAAAAAAATTTGTTAGACCTACACATTCTCATGTGATGATTAGCAGATCACCACAATATGAACTCAATTAAATCAACATGAGCATGTTTATATAGTGCAAGGTGCTGTAACATCATTATTATATCTCTCATTACCTCGCCTGCGCTCTCCTCTTCTTTTTCTCTCATTCCCCACCCCTGAAATCTGACTGCAGTTTCAAATTTTGTGTTTGGCAAGTCGAGCTCTTCCCAGGCCTAGCAAGCAGGGCATGGCAAACGACAGGCCATGAGTGCAAGCCGACGCCTGAGCATAAAAGGATTGACCCCTTTTCTTTTGGTTTATTTTATGAAATGAGCTATTAGTTTTAAGTTTCCCATGCCCATTAACCTCAAGCGACGCCCAACTGTCAAATTTAAGCTCGGCGCTCAAGGATGAACATAGAGTAACTAGAGTAAACTTTTATTATTATTTTGGTTGTTTGCAAAAAGGAAAGAAACTTCTAAATATAATACACCCCTAATCTACAGCAATGGCATTGTTATCTTTGCATGCATTGCACTAAAGAATTCGCATGCATTGCCCACGCTTCCAATTTTGCATGCATGCTTGCCTAGTGCCTACAGTCAACGTTTAAAAATAAAAGCAAATTTTGGAGTTTTTTTGGGGGCTGAATTAAATTGTAGTAATTAACACCATTAGAGATTTAATATGTAATTCAAAATAATATAATATTGTATCTAAATATAAGTATTTAACGGATAACAATAAAATGGTAGGCATGAGTAATAGACAATGGGGTACAAAATAGTCTCACAGTTACTTGTCTTGGGTGAATTATTGCATTTTGAATGATGGGCAAAAATAATATTTGAACACAAAAATTATTTAAAGCTGAATATTATATTAAAAAATTTAGATATAAGTTGGTTGGTGATCTCAAAGAAATTCATTGTTTTTTTTTTTATTGAAAACTTTGAAAGACTATTATCCATATATAATATTATGTGGAAATCTTAATTCAAACCTAAAAATTTGGACAAAATCAAATCATTACTTTTTATAACAAGTGTTGTTTCTTTCACTTGTATTATGTTTGCTCAAATGTAGATCATTTAAAACTTTACAAATTATACGTTACATGCAACCCTACTTTTTAGGCCTAACACTACTATTACTTAATTATATATTTATTTCTTGACAACAAACTTTTAAAGAAAGAAAATTGCTAATTGTACAAGAAAATGTAGGATTTATTTCTCTGCACAATCTAATTATAATAGCAGAATAAGTATTTCTTTACAATTTGGAATATCCATCTAAAGGAAAAATTTAAATTTACATAAATTGGAAAACTAGGTTAGAGAAATTTCAATTTAGAGGGTTTTTTTTTTTTTTTTAAAATTTGTCATTACATCAAAATTAGTTAACCAACTTCCAAATCAACATCTTTATTGACTTAGATGGTTGTTAGTCCATCAAATCCAATGTGTATGGTGAGGTGTTGTATCACTTATCATTATTTTTTAATAAAAATAAAGGTAGAATATTTTTTAAAAGACCCTAACCTAAATAAGAACAATGAACAATAAAGTACAACCAACATTAAAAAGCAATAACAAAAATCTAAAATAAACTCCATAGATTAATCAATTTTAAAATAATTTCCTTAAATTTATCAATTTTAAAATTAAAAATTTAAATATAAACTTACCTCAAACCAAATGTTACCCCTAAGAAGGGTCAAGTATTACATGCATAAACCATAACATAACACTTTTTTAATAGATCTCCACCTCATATAACTTGTTTCCCATGAGTATACAACATATTACCAATTGAATAAAGGGAACATTTTGATTGTCTTATCATTTGATTTTCAAATGAATGAGTGAATGAGATAATTAAATGAAAAATAAAGACAATAACAATTTTTTTTCCTTGTATCATCTTGAACAAATACATAATTACAACGAAATTCATCAAAATGAGTATCTTCTTTAATAACATTTCCTCAAAAACTAGAGTTAAAACAACTCACAACTAAAATAAATATGACCAATCTAAAATAGTTTTGCAACCTTCTCAAAAGATAAATATCTCTTGAGACCTTTTATGTAGATTTATTTAAGTAATCTTTTCCAATCAAAACAATAACTATTTATAAAAACAATATATTAAAAAATATGCAAAATTATTACACATAAATACAATTTTTAAAATTTGAAAAATTAAATATAAAAGAACTTCCTTAAATTTACTATTATATATAAAATTAAGTTTCTAAATTATTATACTTAAAATTAACAAATCTTAAAAATCATTAAAAAGGAAAATTATTATTTGATGTCACTATAATTTTTTTTTTAATAATAGAATAGAAACAAAATTATAAAAGAATGAAAAACAATCATTATTTTTAAAAATACTATATTAATGTTATTTAAATTAGAAAATTAGAAAATTAAATAAAACGGAAATATCTTAAATCTACTATTGGACATAAAAAATATTCAATATCTTTTTAAAAGTTGAGAGCATTTCAAAAAGGAAAAATCATTCATAATATATTTTACTCTCTCTATATATATATAAAGAAAATATAATAAATTTATTATTACATAATTTTTTTTTTTTTAAACAATATATTAAAATCTAGAATATCTATCTTTAAAAAATTAATGTAATTAGGAATTACATTTTGACTTTAACTTTATCATATAATTTTTAAAAAATTATATAACATTATGATTAATGTACTTATTATTATTTAAAATTAAGTCAAGATTATGATTAGGATTTAACTAGGGTTAGGATTGAATTAGAATTCTAAGATAAGAATTGGATTTAGGGTTAGTATTATAGATCAATTAGCATTATGGTTGACTTACATGGATAGGGTTAGAGTTAGGGATCAATTAGGATTAGGGTTCAATTAGGATTAGGGATCAAAAGGGTTCAATTAGAGTTCAATTAGGGTTAAGGTTATGTTGGGGTTAGGGTTCTTAATAGGGTTTAATTATGATTAGGATTATGGTAGGGTTCAATTATGATTAGGGTTATAGGATAAAACTTGGGGTGTAGGTTAGGGTTAGAACTCAACAAGGGTTAGGGTTAGGGTTCAATTAGGGTTAGGCAAAATTAAGGTTAAGGTGAGGGTTAATGTTATGTTAAGGTAAGGGTTCAGATAGGGTTAGTTTTTAAGTAGGATTAGGGTTATGGTTCAATTAGTAGTACAATTAGAATAAGGGTTAATATTACAATTAAGGTTACTATTAGAATTAAATTATGAATAGAGTTAAGATTATGGTTATGGTTAAAATGAGAATTAGGGTTATAATTATGAAGAAGGTTAGAAAGAGGATAAGGATTTGGGTTAAAATTTAATTAGGGATATGGTTATGGTTATGGTTAGGTTTAAGATTAAGATTGGAATAAGCTATAAGACTAACCCATGAACCTCAATTATTCTCCACTTACATTTTTCCATGCTTTCTCTTCTTTAGCATTTAGTATTCACCATCCTTAATTCCTAGAATTTGAGGATTCACTTTTTCTTTAAGTCTCAAAATCTCAAAATTTTATTATTTTCCCTACTCATTTCCCTCACCCAACTTCACATCTCCTGTCCTCCTTGTGGAACCCATACTTGTAGGATTACTCATACCGTCATACCCAAAAGGCATAAGGTATGTGGTAAAACCAATATCTAAATGTTGAAAACATTCCAACTTATTTCCTTTTCTCTTTTTTCTTCCAGTGTTTGGCACAACACATTAATGACCCCTAATTCATTTCTCTTAAGTCATAGAATTTTGGACTTCTATATTTTCCTTTACCAAAAATTACATTTGCAAAATGTGAAAACATAGACAAGGGGCGTGAATTGTTTTGAAACCACATTTCTTACTTATTTACAATGAATTGTATCTTTATATTCTATTCTACATTTCTCCAAACTTTTAGTATTCTTTTTTATTTGTGTTATCTATTCTCTTTTTCTAAAAAAATGACATGTACTAAAGGCATGGTTGCACTCTACAAGTATGTCAACATCCTTATATCAAAATTGGACTTTGTTCCTCCTATTAGCAACCTAAAGTTTTTCAATAAGGCCCTCCTATTATTTTCCATCAACTAGCTTATGTAGCTTTCATATTTTATTCTTATTATCTTTTAAATGTCTTTAAACAATCTTGTTGCTCATAAATTTAATTGCTAGTGAAACAACTAATTTCTTATTTTGTTATCATTTCCCAATTGAGTCATCCTATTTAGATTAAGAATTTAGTATAAGTAAGGCATGTTAAACAATCTAAGTAGAAGAAAACTAATTTATGTTTTAGTTGGTATAGAAGTTTGATATGTTTATATTAACTAAACCCGTTTATGATAAGTTGCTAGTTGAGTCCTACAATATAAAGTGAAAAGACTTTCCTACATTTAAATTTTGTAGGCTATCTATTTTATATCTATATCTATATTTAACTTGATATGAATCCTAACCTTCATTATTTATTCCTTTCTTCATCTTCAATATAAAATTTCTCTCTAAACAACAAAATCTCATTCTAATATCTGAAAATTAGTTAATTGTACTTTTAATTTTTTCATCTTCAACAAAAATTTAGTTTTGAGTAAACATAATTGCATTCTATAGACATTATCAAAATTAGGTTAGTGTCAATATACTACACTATTGTTGTTGTCTATTATTTTCATTAAAAATAAACACTTTACATTTTTCTACTCAATTTTCTTATAGTATAAAAGGTTGAATCATTTTTGTTGTTCTTCAATAGAGATTATTATCCTTCTTTTGACCCTCCCTTTCCCATGTACATTATCTCTTATAGGAACCCCCATCTAAACCTATCTATGTATTGTCCTTCATCTTACCTCTTTCATTACCCTTCCTCCATTGTCACCCATCCCACATAATGTCACATTCTACATATCTCACAATGATGATCACTTTGATAATGGACCCCTATTAGATGATGCTAAATTTTCCACTCACAAAAATTGACCACCACTTGTGTCTCCTCTAAAGCAGCCTACCCAATTATGTCACTAATCTTAAATCTCTTCACTTGCATACTCTTGAACAAATGTCATTATTACCCATCTTGAGGGGCTAGAATTATTACAAGGTATGGAATATATTATCCATATTCATATCCCTTGATAGTCTAATTCTTGTACCTTCATCCCTCTCTTCTAGCCAAACTCTTTTATTTTTCCTACCACTCAATATTCCTTCACCTAAATTTCTATGTTGATTCCTCATCCAACCCACATTCCTGCTATTTATGTCCCTCTCTCTCCATTCCTCATTTTAACTATGATCATGTCCTTTTAGGTAACGGCTTTACCTCCCACCCCTATGAACTGCCCTCTCAAACCTCACCCTTCACTTATTTTGCTTGATCCTCACTTACCATTTTTTCATTTCCTCTCCTATCCTACCCTTAACCTCACAACCCTTGCCATAAACTTATCATAACATGAAAAAATTGTGTCTCCTACCCTCAACATCCCAACCTATGCCCCTAACCTTATCATTTTTCATGCAATGCTCTCTATCTATTCTCTCATCATATTATACTCTAGGGGGTGGAACCTTAAACCTCCTCGACAACATAATATGTTTGGCTATAATAAATCATGCACATGAACCATATCTCATCATGATAAACATAGACATACATATATAATTGGATAAGATATCATAAGATAAATTTCAATCCTTTATAGATCAATGTGCATTGACTAAATTAGTTTGATAATCAATTCTTAGCTAATATTTTTCTCTATTCATTAAGGAAAAATCCTTATATAATGTTTCTACTCTTTATCTACCTATTCTATGGGTTCCTTCCTCTATCTCACTTATCTTTTCATGGAACAAATTCAATTCAACATGAGATTGCATGTCAATTTCATTAATGTTACACATTACAATCATGGAACAAGTGAGAAGGTGATGTATTTTATATTCTATTATTAATCCTTTCTTTCATAGATCTTCTGTCTTCTTCTCAACTATAATATTGAGAGGGTATTATTAAGAATATTTTCCCAAAGCTTTGCAATTAAATTATCTTGCATAAATAGCCAACTTTTATAACACTTTGTACCACCTTGCATGATTATACATAGGTGATAGATTAGTTTAAAGTTACCTCCTCTTTAACCTTGATGTATCTATTTCTTTAAACATGTCATCTTCTCAAGAAATCAATAATTCTACAAATAATAGCACCAATAACTTATAATTTTTCCTTAATCCAACCCTAATAATTAACTAAACTAATTGAATATGCCTTACTTCTCTTAATCATCTAACTTACTATCTTCCTTCATTCACAAGCTAACTCTAATTAGATGAAGCTATAAAAAAATACCAATTCCATCTTTCACATGAGTGTCATTCCAATAACCAAGTTATCCAACTCCATTTTTAGTTTATAGACTTATTTGGTGATGAAACCTACCTTACAATTATCCTCTCCTTTTTATTTTTCTTAATTATCACTTTGAACTTCCTTATCACCAAATCATGTTCCCCTTTATCTAAATATTATTTTTCATCTTCACTTTCATAAGATTAACCTAGGATATCCTTCTATCAATCCAACACTAGTATTTACTAAAGTTCTTTTTCTCTTTTCTTCAGTTTCTACATGGCCTTTTTTTCTTGATTTTTTCCCTTTTTTCTCTTTGTATTAGTTTTCAAATTTCTACTTTGTCAATGAGGATTCTCCTATTCTACTTTTTTTTTTCTATATTTGATTTCTTACATTGTCAAACATTTGCTCCTCTACTTTAGTTATTCATTACTTTAGCATCATAAGTTAAATTTGGACTAGACAATTATTCACCTTTCAATCATGATGCCAACACATTCTTATAGAAATATTAAATCTGGGAGAACTATAAACATCATGTGATTTATCACCACAAAAATCACATGTGGATTTTCCTCTTTTTTTCTTCTACACTAATAAGAATAATGTCCTAGTTTATCATAGTTATAACATGCTAGCATTTTGGTCCTTCCTCTTTCTCTAGTACCTCTATTATTATTGTGGTAGCCTTCCCTAACACCTCATTCTCAATAGTTATCATGATATCTCATGGATTGTATTATATCTTGAAATTTTAGTACCATATAGTGTATATTGTTAGGTGGTCTTATACTTTTCTCAATTGAAGTTCCCATTAGCCATGTACCAAATAAAAATTGAATCCTCTTATAGCTAAACCCTAAGCTCTCTCCATACCTATATCAAAAAATGGTTCCCTAGTAAATCTATAAACCATTGGTTCATATTCATATTCTTCATGAAGTAACATTGGACACCTATTTGTGTCATGTTTGTCCCACTTTATACTTTAAAATATATTTTTTAATATCTTTCTATAGGATTTCTCAATTTCTAGTGTGGTCAAACATCCATTCCTTAGATGATCTTTCCTATTGTCATTTTAAAACCAAAATTTACTTCTTGTAGGTGGGGGAGAAGTCTCAACTTTCTCACCTTTCATCATAATTTCTTACTGAACAACATTACGTTTTCCAATTCTAATTTAAAATTATCAATTTCATCCTTTCCCACTAAATCATTATCCCATATATTCGAATAAGATTCTATTATGTTGATAAATTCTACTACATCCTTATACGAAGATGAAATATTTTCATCTACTTTTGCTATAATGTGAGAGCTTAACCCTAAAATAAAACACTCAATTCATTTCTCTTATGTCAATGTTTCTTCTAGTTTTCTAACCACACTTTTAAATAATTGTTCATAATATTTTATTGATTCCTCCTTGGTTTTTGTCATCTTCCATATTTTATTTGTTTTTTTTTTTTCATACTTTAGGGGAGTGGAAATTTTTCAAAAATAAGTTACTCAATTATTTCCATTTTTTATCATGCTCAGGGTGTTCTTTAATGCACCATCTCAATACTTCATTATTGAGGGTCTCCACAAAATTATATAATTGGGTTTAGTCATTATCAATTCCAACCCCACTCCAATGAAAGTTCAAGGTAAAGAGATGTTCAATAACATCCTTGGTCTATTTACCAAAAATAGGGAGCTTAATTTAATGTGCATTTATATTTGGATTATACTTTCTCCTAATCTATTCTCTACTATTGGATTTCTTTCTATCTTTTTATCATGGCTTCTTTGCCTAGTTTCACTCTTTTTCTACTTGACCAGAGTCCTTTCTCTACCATTATCTCTTGGGAATTGAACATCTAAGAACTCAATTCCTAATATCTGTGACAAATCTCATACACAATTCTCTTGATAATGTTTTTCTAACCCAATTAAGGATTCACTACCTAATGGACTCTTTAGAAATTCTTTTTGATTTTGACAACATGGGAGGTGACTCTTAGTCCATGAGGATCATCTCCTCATAGTGTCTCTTTAGCTTGGGGAATGCGATGGTTGATAAGACATCATTAGTAATTGATTTATCTTTAATTTTCTTTGAGTTGCTTTATTCCTCAACCTAGGAATTGCTCTCATGTATCATCTCTAAAGTTTCCTTGGAAAACTCTAAATTTTTGGTGACTTCTTTAATCTATTGCTAAATATTCTCTCATCTTCTTCACCTATTAACAATTTCTTTAATTCCTCCCTTATTTATTTTATCTTCTTCCCAACAACAACCACATCTATAGTATCCCTACCAATAAGGTCAAACTTCTCTAAGTTCATTGTTTCCTTATATTATTTCAATTGCCTTATCATTTTAGTTATATTTTTCTCTATAGATCTAATTTAGGTTATAAACCAATCTATTTCTTCAATATTCATCAGTGCCATGTCCATTGAGGATCTCCCTATCTCGATGCTAGGGTTTTTATTAAGTGCATCCCTCTTGATACACTCTCTTGATGCTTCTCACACTTTTCTAAGCTTTTCCATTATCTTTAATCTTAGTCCTAGGATTGTTTCAATGTTATTTCTCCTTCCTTCTTCTTTTCTATCATGATCATTAAATTCTCTTCAAAACCTATCTTCATCTAACCAATAAATTCTTTTACTCTCTTATTATCAATTTTTTTCATAAATATTCAATCGATTTAGCTTATCCATCCTTAACTACTTTCTTTTTAATATCTTAATTTATCAAGTGATAATACAAGACACATAATAGTACCACACACTTGATTTCTAATACCTACAATGATTTCATTTCCTCTTCATGAAATCAGCTAAACTAATCATTAGAAGTAGAAATTGTAACAAACTTGGAGATAAATTTCATTAGAGTGTGACAATTAACATACTCGAAGGTTCTTAACAAGTCTAATAATAAATTTCATTAGAGTGTGACAATTAACATACTCGAAGGTTCTTAACAAGTCTAATAATTGTTCTGACAAGCATGCCTAGAAAACAAAAAAAAATTGACAACTTTTCACTATGATGGTAGAGAAATAAAAAAATTTCCCTCATTTTCTGCACCACTAAGTATCTTGCATTTGAAAAATACCCTATTTTCTTCATCTCCCAAATCAATTTTTTCAACTTTGCATAAATTTATCGTGTTTGTGGATGTCATATGCCTCCTAAAAAAAACACACATACCATTTTATGACCTTCTATCCAATTACATTCGGGAAACTTTTTAATTCCTTATCTTTCATCAATCTCCTTACCATTTGCTCACATCTTTTTTAAGATTCAAATAAAAAAGTAACATTACTGAAAATAATCCTCGGCCTGCTTTCATATGTGATCTGCAAGAAGCAAGAAAACAGATCCACACATCCACCACATCAACATTTGACAAAATTTCTCTATCCTTTATGCTTTAATGGATGTCCATACCATGTTCGAAAGCTCCCATTTTGGCACAGACAGGGAGGATGCTGGTAAAGGTTGGGAGTCTGGCTTTACACCTGCGAATCGCATTTGCTCGAAAGCTTTTGAAGCCTTTTCAAAAAATTCCTTTTGCTTATATCCTACTATCATAGCATTTAACGAGACCACACTATTTTAGGCATTCGGTCAAATAGTTCACATGCCTTGTATGTGCTTCCACATTTTGGATACATGTCTACCAGGGAAGTTGCAGCAACATCTCCTCTTTCCTTTGTCCTGTAATGGATGTTCAGACTCCATTCCAAAGCTCCCATTTCAGCACATGCAGGGAGGGTGCTGGCAAAGATTGCGAAGTCTGGCATTACAACTACTGATTACATTTGATTGAAAGTTTTTAAATCTTTTTCAACAAATGCATTTTGTGCATATCCCGCAGTCATAGAATTCTACGAGATCACTTTTCTTTGAGGCATCTTGCCAACAATTCACGCGCCTGTCTATGCTTCCACATTTTGCATACATGTCTACCAAAGAATTTCCAGATGTAATATTTGAATAATCCTTAGTTCACTATGTTTTGATAGACGTCCATACTCTATTTCAATGCTCCCATTTTCACACAGCCGCAAGGAAACTGATAAATGAAAATCGATGGGGTTGGAAGCCTATTTTTGAATGTGGTGAAATGGACTGGGCGGGAATAATTTGAATGTTAACAGTGAATGGAAACGGCCTGCTAACGGTGAACCGACTGCGTGGGAATAATTTGAATGTTAACGGAGAACGGAAACTGCCAACTAACGGTGAACGGAAATGGCTTTCTAAAGGTGAACGAAAATAGCAAATAGCAGGCGGGAGGAGGGTTAGTTGGGCCCCATAGCAGCCACCTAAGCGTGGTCAACGCTTAGAGTGTGCTGGTTAAGCCCAGCCCCTTTCTTTTAATCCTTTTGAATCATCAATCAGTGAATTCTTCATGATTGGCATACACAACAGCTTGGTAATGAAGATGACGATGGGCACAAAACAAAATCTGAGGAGCGAGAGGAAGCAATGATAGCAGGCATCCTATGTACAGGAGAGTGAGAAATGACATTGGAAACAATGGGATTCTGAGATTCGAAAGCCTAGTAAGAAATCTCACATTTGGTTGGGTACATTCCTGCAAGGCGTCTGTGCAATCAAATAATGAGGTCTTCTTCATCGACAAAAATGTTTCCACACTTCATATCCAGACCAAGGTAGTTCAACCATTACAATCTGCAACTCCTTTCACATCGCTTCAAACCTGGAAAAAATTTTTGTTAGACCTACACATTCTCATGTGATGATTAACAGATCACCACAATATGAACTCAATTAAATCATCATAAGCATGTTATATAGTGCAAGGTGATGTAACATCATTATTATATCTCTCATTAGCTTGCCTGCACTCTCCTCTTCTTTTTCTCTCATTCCCCACCCCTGAAATCTGACTGTAGTTTCAAATTTTGTGTTTGGCAAGTTGAGCTCTTCCCAGGCCTAGCAAGCAGGGCATGGCAAACAACAGGCCATGAGTGCAAGCCGACGCTTGAGGATAAAAGGATTGACCCCTTTTCTTTTGGTTTATTTTATGAAATGAGCTATTAGTTTTAAGTTTCCCATGCCCATTAACCTCAAGCGACGCCCAACTAGGGGCTTAAATTTGATGGTCATATGACCGTATTTAGAGATTTTTTTCCATAAAATAGAATCAAAATTTTAAGAAGATTGTATGAGATGAAAGGAGAGATTTTGAATAGACTGTCAAATTTTATGTAGAATTATAATGATATACATATTTGATTTATATATAATTTTACTTACACTAAGGTATATCATAATGTTTTAAGGGCACCTTTGAATAGATAACTATCATTAAAAAATTTGTTGAAAGGCAAGGTCAACCGTCAAATTTAAGGTTTGAGCTCAAGGATGAACACAGAGTAACTAGAGTAAATTTTTATTATTATTTTGGTTGTTTGCGAAAAGGAAAGAAACTTCTAAATATAATACACCCCTAATCTATGCATTGTACTAAAGAATTCGCATGCATTGCCCATGCTTCCAAATTTTGCATGCATGCTTGCCTAGTGCCTACAGTCCAACGTTTAAAAATAAAAGCAAATTTTGGAGTTTTTTTTGGGGGTGAATTAAATTGTATTAATTAACACCATTAGAGATTTAATATGTAATTCAAAATAATATAATATTGTATCTAAATATAAGTATTTAACGGTTAAGGCATGCATGAGTAATAGACAATGGGGTACAGAATAGTCCGAACTATTGCATTTTGAATGATGGGAAAAAATAATATTTGAACACAAAATTTATTTAAATCTGAATATCATATTAAAAAATTAGATTTAGAGTTGGTTGGTGATCTCAAAGAAATTTATTGTTTTTTTTTTTTGTTTATTGAAAACTTTGAAAGGCTGCCGGTCACGTTAAAAAGTTTACCAGGCGCACTGCAGTTTATAGGGGGTCGTGCTACCGATTCTGATCTAAAAAAAAAACTTTGAAAGGCTATTATTCAGATATAATATTATGTGGAAATCTTTATTCAAACCCAAAATTTTGGACAAAATCAAATCATTACTTTTTATAACAAGTGTCGTTTCTTTCACTTGTGTTTTGTTTGCTCAAATGTAGATTATTTAAAACTTTACAAATCATACGTTACATGCAACCCTACTTTTTAGGCCTAACACTACTATTACTTAATTATATATTTATTTTTTGACAACAAACTTTTAAAGAAGGAAAATTGCTAATTGTACAAGAAAAATTCAAATTTACATAAATTGGAAAACTAGGTAGAGAAATTTCAATTTAGAGGTTTTTTTTTTTAAAAAAAAAAAATTTGTCATTAAATCAAAATTAGTTAACCAACTTCCAAATAATCATCTTTATTGATTTAGATGGTTGTTAGTCCATCAAATTCGATGTGCATGGTGAGGTGTTGTATCACTTATCATTGTTTTTTAATAAAAATAAAGGTAGAATATTTTTTAAAAGACCCTAACTTACATAAGAACAATGAACAATAAAGTGCAACCAACATTAAAAAGAAATAACAAAAATTTAAAATAAACTCCATAGATTAATCAATTTTAAAATAAATTCCATAGATTTATCAATTTTAACATTAAAAATTTAAATATAAACTTACCTCAAATCAAATGTAACCCCTAAGAAGGGTCAAGTATTACATGCATAAACCCTAACATAACACCTTTTTAATAGATCTCCACTTCATATAACTTGTTTCCTATGAGTATACAACATATTACCTATTGAATAAAGGAAGCATTTTCATTGTTTTATCATTTGATTTGCAAATGAATGAGTAAATGAGATAATTAAATGAAAAATAAAGACAACACCAATTTTTTTTCCTTGTATCATCTTGAACAAATACATAATTACAACGAAATTCATCAAAATGAGTATCTTCTTTAATGACATTTCCTCAAAAACTAGAGTTGAAACAACTCACAACTAAAATAAATATGACCAATCTAAAATAGTTTTGCAACCTTCTCAAAAGATAAATATTTCTTGAGACCTTTTATGTAGATTTATTTAAGTAATCTTTTCCAATCAAAACAATAACTATTTATAAAAAAAATATATTAAAAAATATGCAAAATTATTACACATAAAGAAAGTTTTTAAAATTTGAAAAATTAAATATAAAAGAACTTTCTTAAATTTACTATTATATATAAAATTAAGTTTCTAAATTATTATACTTAAAATTAACAAATCTTAAAAATCATTACAAAGGAAACTTATTATTTTATGTCACTATAATTTTTTTTAAATAATAGAATAGAAACAAAATTATAAAAGAATGAAAAACAATTATTCTTTTTAAAAATACTATATTAATGTATTTAAAATTAGAAAATTAGAAAATTAAATAAAAAGGATATATCTTAAATCTACTATTGGACATAAAAAAATATTCAATATCTTTTTAAAAATTGAAAGCATTTCAAAAAGGAAAAATCATTCATAGTATATTTTACTCAATATATATATATATATATATATATAGAAAGAAAATATAATAAATTTATTATTACATATAAAAATAACTTTTTAAAATAATATATTAAAATCTAGAATATCTATCTTTAAAAAATTAATGTAATTAGGAATTACATTTTGACTTTAACTTTATCATATAATTTTTTAAAAAATTATATAACATTATGATTAATGTACTTATTATTATTTAAGATTAAGTTAAGATTATGATTAGGATTTAACTAGGGTTAGGATTGAATTAGAATTCTAATATAAACCTTGGATTTAGGGTTAGTATTAGAGATCGATTAGCATTATGGTTGACTTACATGGATAGGGTTAGAGTTAGGGATCAATTAGGATTAGGGTTCAATTAGGATTAGGGCACAAAAGGATTCATTTAGAGTTCAATTAGGGTTAAGGTTATGTTGGGGTTAGTTTTATTAATAGGGTTTAATTATGATTAGGATTATGGTAGGGTTCAATTATGATTAGGGTTATAGGATAAAACTTGGGGTGAAGGTTAGGGTTAGAACTCAAAATGGGTTAGGGTTCAATTAGGGTTAGGTTAAATTAAGGTTAAGGTGAGGGTTAATGTTAGGTTAAGGTAAGGGTTCAAGTAGGGTTATCTTTTAAGTAGGATTAGGGTTATGGTTCAATTAGTAGTACAATTAGAATAAGGGTTAATATTACAATTAAGGTTACTATTAGAATTATAATTATGAATAGAGTTAAGATTATGGTTATGGTTAAAATGAGAATTAGGGTTATAATTATGAATAAGGTTAGAAAGAGGATAAGGATTTGGGTTAAAATTTAATTAGGGATATGGTTACAATTATGGTTAGGTTTAAGATTAAGATTAGAATTCAATTAGGGTTAATTTTCCTAGATAGGATTCTAAAATAAAGTTTGAGGTTAGGGTTAGGGTTATGATTCAATTAGGGTTTGGGTTCAATTAGGATTATAATTAGGGTTAAATTTCAATAGGTTAGGGCTAGGGTTAGGGTTGATAGATAAATCTTGAGGTTAGGGTTCACATCCAATTGGGGTTAGAGTTAGAGTTGGATTTCTATTGATGTTAGGGATAGGGTTAGGAATTACTAATTGAGATTAGATTTAGGGTTAGGGTTGGTGATTAATTAGTATTAGGGTCAAGCTTTAATTATGGTTAAGATATAAGTACGATTAGTATTAGGATTTGAATGGCATTTAATTTGGGTGAGGGCTATAATATAAAGCTTAGGGTTGGGGTTAGAGTTAGGTTTGGGATTAAAAATCAATTACAATTAGGGTTAAGATTAGAGTTAAAATTAGGTTTAAGGTTATTCTTAGAGTAAGATTCAATTAGCATTCTAAGATAGAGCTTGGGGTCTGGCTTAGGATTCTAGGACCTTAAAACTTGGTGTTATGGTTATGATAAGGGTTAGGTTTAGGATAAAGGTTACAATTTGGGTTAAAATTAAATTTTCATTAAGGTTAGGTTTAGGCTTATGATTTTGAGTATAATTGAGATTAGGGTTAGGGTTCAATTATTATTCAATTTTGGTTAGGGTTAAAATAGGGTCAAGATTAGGTTTAGTAGGATTCAATTAGGGTTAGAGTAAGGGTTCCTTAGGAAGATGGTTCATATTAAGGTTTAATTAGGATTATGATTTAATAAGGGTTAGAGTCAAGGATAGGGATATGGTATAATTAGGGTTAGGGTACATTAGCATTCAATTAGGGGTAGACATTAATTATAATTAAAGTTATGATTAGAGTTCAATTAGGGTTATATTTAGAGTTAGGATTATGATTCAATTAGATTTAGGATTAGCATAACGGTAAGGGTTAGATATACAATTAAGGTTAGGAGTACAATTCAATTACAATTATGATTAGAGTTAAGGTTATAATTAGGGTTTGACTTATGATTAGGATTGAGGTTAGGGTTAGGATTAAGGTTAGGGTTACAATTAAACTATAGTTAGGGTGATAGTTCAATAAGGGTCAGGGTTAGCATTAGTATTAGGTTTCATTTAGGGTTATGGTTAGGTAAGGGTAAAAGTTCCATTACAATTATGATTAGTTTCGTGGTTAGAATTGCAGTTACAATTAGATTTTAAAAAGGGTTAGCTACATTAGGGTTCAATTAAGGTTAGGGTTTAATAAGGTTCTATTTAAGGCTAGGGATCAATTAGGGTTAATATTACAATTACATTTCAAGAATAAACCTTGGGATTAGGGTTAGGGTTGGGGTTCAATTAGGGTTAGTATTATGGTTAGGGTTTGATTATGTGTTATTAGGGTCAAAGTTAGGATAAGCATTAGGATTCAATTAGGGTTAGGGTTCAATTACAATTGTGATTAGGGTTTGGATTAGAGTTGTAATTATAGTTAATGCTTAATATTAAGGTTAGGGTTAGGTTTAGCGTTAGAATTAGGACAAGGGTAGGATTGGGGTTTAGGGTTAAGATTAGGGTTAAGGTTAGGATTAGGGTTATACATATGGTAAGAGATATTTAATGGGTTAGAGTTAGGGTTAAGTTACTATTATGGTTATGGTTCTAGGGTTAAGATTAGGGTTAAGTGTAGGGTTAGGTTTAAGATTAAGATTAGGTTTAGGGCTAGGATTAGGGTTAAGGTTATAGGTAGAGATTGATTTATAATTAAGTGTAGGGTAATCATAAATTTAAAGGGTTTGCACTCAATTAGGGTTAGAGTTAGGGTTAGAATTTTATTAGGGTTAGAGTTAGGAGTTATAAATCAAGAATAGGGTTAGGGTTTGAGTAAGGGTTAGGGTTAGTGTTAGAGGATTGATTAGTGTTAAGATTAGGATTTAATTAGAGTGGGTTAGCATTCAATTAGGACAAGGGTTCTAGGATAAAGTTTTGGGTTAGGCATAGGCTTGGGGTTAGAATTCAATTAGGAGTAGGGTTAAGGTTACAATTATGGTAAGGATTAAATTCAATTAGAAATTAATTATGGTTATGGTTAGGGTTTACCATAACCCTAATTCTATCTCTAATTATAACCATAACCCTAATCCTAACCCTAAGTTTATGTCTAACTATAACCCTAACCTTAAACCTAAACCTAACCTAAACCATAATCATAATTCTAATCCTAACCCTATTTATATCTTTGATAGTATTTAAAACCTTAACCCTAACCCTAACCCTAATCTTAACCCTAATTCAATCTCCAATCATAACCCCAACCCTAACTAGGTAACATTAAATCTATCTCTAACCCTAACCCTACCATCTAACATTAACCCTAACCATATCCCTAACTAAAATCCCAACTATAACCCTAATCCTAGCTCTAACTCTAACCAAAATTATAATTATACCTATAATCATAATCTTAACCCTAACCATAACCCTAATCTTACTATTAACACTAATCCAACCATAATCCTAAATTTATCTCTAACTCTAACCTTAACCCTAACACTAACCTTATCCCAAATGTAATCTCCAACCCTAACCCTAATCCTATTGTTAACTTTAACCATAACCCTAACCCTATTTATAATATTAACCCTAGTCCTAACCCAAGCCTTAATGCAAACCCTAACCCTAACCCTAACCATGATAATTTTATCTTCCATGTTGCACTACGACTACTACTAGCATATATATAAAATATGCGAAGAGATATCCTTCTTAAGGCATCTATTATTAAAATCAATTTCTCACATAAAAGTGCAAAAGGAGCCTCATGAAGGATATCTCTCAGTTTATTTTATATATATTATTAAATATATATATGCTATTTAGCCATTTGGCTCTACAATGAAAGCACCTAATGTAAACAAAAAATCCTAAAAAATTTGACGTCCAAATATAGGTCAAGCTCAATAGTGCATGAAACGTGAGTGTTAAATGTGCTCATGAAAAATTGTTTCATAAAACTGCATAAAATCTATTTAAAACAACAATGTAATGAACAAACACAAAGGACACAAAGCTTGCAATGCACTTGCAAAAATAAAGATTGTTTAATGCTGAAGGCAATAGGGGAAGGTGTTACAAGTTTTCAACATTGAGGAGTGCAAAAAAAGGAACAATACTACATGAGAATCTAATGCATGCAACATGAATAGTCACATACAATCTTTTAAGATAGTAGAAAACATTAGAGCATTTCACTTTTAGCAAAGCACAAAGATAATGTCTTAGTTTTTCTTATGGAGGATTTGATGATCCTCTTCTTTCTTTTGCTAATATCTCTGCTAATTTTATTGTTTTTTGAGTGAGGTTCTACTCGTGGGCAGTAGTTACATGGCTCTAAAGTATGGAATGTAAGAATATTAGTTAAAGTCGATGTTTCTAGCTTTGGCATGCTATTGCTCAAGATCATGACCAAAAGGAAGAACACATATCTCAATCTTTCCCATGAAATGCAAAATCTGTTGGAATGAGTATATAAATTATTTTACCACAATGCATTTGTATTTAATAACGGTTTTCAATGCCAGTTGCCAAAACAAAAATGAATTAATGATGTGTGATTTATGATGCAGGCATGGAGGCTGTACAGAGGAGGAGATGTGATAATTTTAAGGAAATTAGATTAGCGAAAACAATTTCCTACGCCAATCTTGAGAAGAGATTATGCAAAATTTTAAAAATTGATCAAGCAGTTATAGAAAATCAACACATTCAAAACATGAAATAAACAGTGAAACAAAAAACACCAAATATATGTGGGGAAAACCCTTCTAAGAGAAAAAAACCCACTCTAAAGAATTCTCAATGTATTTCAAATCCAACAACAAGATTACATACACTTGCAGAGCAAGTCTTTTATAAGAGTATCACCAGTTAACAACTCTGGAAGAATTCTAGTAGCATAACAATACCTGCAAAATCAATGTCTAAAACTACTCCTCAAGCCTTCAATTTATAGACCTCTAGCATTACAAGAAACCACCAATGGTTTACAAAACCATGTACTTGGATTCTCTAGCAAGATTCTAGTCTAAAATAAGCTCTCACTTCCAAAATGAAAATCTCTATTTTTGACCCTTACAGATGTCATAAATTTTTTCATAATATGCCTCAAAGTAGGCCTTTCATAATATACCACTATGTGGGCATCTTATGACACCTAATTAACCAATTTTCAAAGCACAAATGATGTGTAATAGCTATAGGAAAATATTAAATGAAAATAACTATTATGGGAATTATTTAGCAAGGTTGAGACACCTCATTTCCCAACATTCTCCCACTTGTCGAATACCTTGCAAGGGCCAAGGAAAAAACACCATCATGGATCAACTGCTAGGGGCCAAAAGGCCCATAGACTTAGAACACCACCTAAATTTCACTGTGCTTACGGGCTTAGTTAATGCATCTGCAACATTCGCCACTATCTCTACCTTTTCCAGTTTCACCCTACCATCCTCGACCATATCTCTCATGAAGTGATATTGAACATTAATGTGTTTTGTCCTGGCATGAAAAGTTGGGTTCCTTGCAAGGAAGATTGCACTCTGGCTGTCGCAATAAAGTGTAACTACACCCTATTTAAATCCAATATATGAACACAAACTCTTCAACCAAATGGCTTCTTTATAGGCATGAGTAGCTGCCATATACTCTACCTCAGTAGTGGATAAAGCGACCACAACCTAGACTTCTTGCTCATCCAACTGATTGTACCACCATTAAGAGTGAACACATATGCATTGGTGGACCTTCTACTATCAACATCGCCAGCCCAATCTGAATCCAAAAAACCATAAATATTCAGGGAATGTTGATCTCCTATACCATGAAAACATATAGAGTACTCTGTTGTACCCCAAAAATATCTAAAGAGCCTCTTAACTGAATCCCAATGCACTCTTCTAGGATTAGACATAAAATGAGAAAGAACTCCCACTACTTGGGAAATGTCTAGTCTTGTATAGACCATAGCATACATTAAGTTTCCTATTGCACTCTGGTAAGGCACTCTGCTCATGTCTTCCATATTCGATGGGGATGTTGGACATTGTGAAATAGAAAGTTTTGTTCCCAATCCAACAGGAACACAAAGTGGTTTACAATCCTGCATGTTAAACCTTTGCAAAACTAAACATACTTAGTCTGGCTAAGCCATAGCTTTCTGTTCCCACGATCTCTTCTAATCTCCATCCCAAGTATGTGTTTTGTTGTACCAAGATATTTCATTTCAAATTTCACAAAGAGTTGAGATTTCAATTCTGCAATCAAATCTTTTCCTTCCTAATAAACATCATGTCATCAACATATAAAGCAATTACTAGGAAATAATCACCATCAGATTTAAAATAGATGCAGTGATCAAATTTAGACTGCACAAATCCCAAACTCAATACATATGTATCAAAATTTTGGTACCACATCCTAGGACTTTGTTTAAGGCCATACAAAGATTTCTTTTACATACCAACTTTCTTTTACCTTTTACCATGTAGTGCTCTAGTTGTGTCATATAAATTTCTTCCTCCAAATCATTATGAAGGAATGTAGTTTTCACATCCATTTGTTCCACCTCTAGATCATAAGCTGATATAATAGATAATAAAAACCGAATGGATGTCATTATAGTAACAAGAGAAAAAATATCACCATAGTCAATACCCTCAACTTGAGAGTATCCCTTCGCAACCAACTATGCCTTATACTTTACAACATTTCCATCTGAACCAATCTTTTTCTTAAACACCCATTTACATCCAACATATTTTTGATCTTCAGGCAATGGTACAAGGTCCCATGTTTCACATCCATTTGTTCCACCTCTAGATCATAAGTTGTTGTAATAGATAATAAAAACTGAATGGATTTCATTTTAGCAACAAGAGAAAAAATATCACCATAGTCAATACCCTTAACTTGAGAGTATCCCTTCGCAACCAACTATGCCTTATACTTTACAACATTTCCATCTAAACCAATCTTTTTCTTAAACACCCATTTACATCCAACAGATTTTTGACCTTTGGGCAATGGTACAAGGTCCCATGTTTCATTCCTTCTAAGAGCTTCCATCTCTTCATCTATGGCTAATTTTTCAGGACTCTGCATCATTCATATCCAAAGCCTCTTGCATAGATCTCGGTTCATCAACGTTAGTACTCAAAGAAAATATACACTTCCAATCATCAAGTGAATACCCATACCTTTGAGGTGGTTGCCTTTGCCTTGTAGACCTTTGAACAAGCTGAGGTGGAGGTTCTTCCATTTCTTCCTCCTCTTCAAAGCTTGATGAGCTCTCCTCAACTTCTTGTCTATTTTGGGGTATCATTTCAACTTCCTCAAGTGTAGAAGGAATTTGAACCACATCCTTTTCCTATTCAATTTCTTTATGCTATTCTGGCTGAAAATTAATAGAAGATTTAATCTCTCTTTAATAACACTTCTAGAATAAATTACCTTTTGTGCACTAGGGTCCCAAAGCTTGTATCCTTTCACACCATAGCTATAGCCGATGAAGATACATTTGACAACATTAGAGTCCAATTTTGTTCTCTTCTCCTTAGGCACATGTGCATATGCCTCACAACCAAAAACTCTCAGATGTCTAAGTGAAGGCTTTTTCCCGACCATGCCTCCATTGGCGTTTTATCAACAAGCACTGATGCAAGACATCTATTTATCAAATAACAAGCAGTGGAAAACCCTTCAGCCCAAAATTTTTTTTCCAGATCAACTCCACTCAACATACTCCTAGCCTTCTCCATCAACGTTTTGTTCATTCTTTCTGCAACTCCATTCTATTGCGAAGAATACAGAGTTTTCTTTTATCTTTTAATCCCACAATTTGTATAGAATCTATCAAAGTCTGTAGACTAGTACTCACAACCATTGTCAGTTCTCAAACATTTAATTTTCTTTCCAATTAGAGCTTCTACTATAGCTTTGAATTCTTTAAAATGACTAAAAACTTTAGATTTACTCTTTAAAAAATATACCCATGTTCTCCTACTAAAATCATCAATGAAAGTAACATAATAAATTGGTTTCCCAATAGAAGAAACATCAATAGGACCAAATACATCAGAATGAATTATATCCAAGATACATGAAAACTTATGAGAAGATGAGAGTAAAATTGAATATGGTTCTATTTTCCATAAATACAATGTTCACATCAATCAAACTCTAGATTGCAATCATTCAACCCCTCAATGAGGTTGTTATTTTTTAGGGCTTTTAAACCCTTCTCTCTAATGTGGCCAAGCCTTTGGTGCCATAACATGGTCTTCTCTATAGGAAAATTTGATTCGGTAGACAAAGCAACCTTGGGTACCTAGAAGCCACAACCATCCGCAGAAGAGGAAACCATCTCTTTTTTTAGCAAAGTAGTTTCTGGCTTAATCTTATTAGAAGTGCTATTGCACTCAATTATGCATGCATCAAGCTAGTATAATGTACCCAATCTGCTTCCTCTTGCTATCACCATAGCACCTCTAACCATTTTCACACCTGCTTCAGAAAACTGTACATGCACACCTGCATCTATTAGCTTGCTAAGAGATAATAAATTTCTTGCTAGTCCTGGGATATACAAGACACCATCAAATCATCTAACTCTACCATCAATAAACTTCACATGAATAATACCATGACCAACAATATCAAGGAAAGAATCATCACCCAAATACACCTTACCACCATCATAATTTTCATACTTACTAAACCAGTTTTTGTTAGGAGTCATGTAGAAAGTTGCACCTGAGTTTGTCAACCATACATTATCACCTGCACGAGTGGCCAAGGCTGCAATAAAGGCATCTCCATCTTCCTTTTCAGACTCAAAATCAGAATCTTGCTTCTTCTTCTTTTTCTTCTCTTCTTTATAGTTCTTTCAGAAGTGTTTGGGTTTTCCACAGTTCCAGCATATTACCTTGGACTTACTAGGAGATTTTGATCTCCCCTTATTTTTGGGCTTAGAATGGCCACATTGCTTCTCATCTTTGCCTCATTCTTTTTTTCTTCCTCGAACACTCAAAGCCTCTTTCGTGTTTAGAGAGACCTTCCTTCTCATCTCTTTGGAGAGTAGAGAACCAACAACATCATCTATCTTCAAGATGATAGAAGTGCTTCCAATGGCCATGACAAGGCTGTCACATGAGTCTGGCAGTGAACACAACAAAGTTTGACACCTTTCTTCTTCATCCATCTTAATCCCAACTGAGATCAACCGAGTCACCAACATATTGAATGTTTCAAGATGCTCAGAAATTCATCCACCTTATTCCATTCTCAAGGAATACAACTTCTTCCTCAAGAAAATCTTATTTACTAGAGATTTGGCTTGGTATATCTCACCCAACTTCTTCCAAAGATCCTTTGAAGTGGGTTCTTCATGGAAATTTATCAGGATTGAATTTGCAAGACATAGTCTAATGAGACCTTTAGCTTTTCTATCCATTACATCATATTTTGTAGCCAAAGCTGCATCTGTAGGCCTCTGGACATTTGCATCCACTGCACCCCATAGATCCTGATCAATCAACAAATCTTCCATTTTTAGTTTCCACATTTCAAAGTTCATACCAGAAAAATTCACTACCTCAATCCTCCCAGATATGCTCACCATTCAAAAAATATATTTGCAACAAAGCACAAAGTATCCTCTACACAAGCTCCCACTCAAAACCTTGATTAGCTCAAAAAACCCAACAAACCCACAACTGAAACCAAAGGTGATCAAGCTCTGATACCACTTGTAAGGAAATTAGAGTAGCAGAAACAATTTCCTATGCCAGTCTTGAGAAGAGATTATGCAAAATTTAAAAACTTGATCAGGCAGTTACAAAAAATCAACACATTCAAAACATGAAATAAATAATGAAACACAAAGCACCAGATATATGTGGGGAAAACCCTTTCAGTAGAGAAAACCCCACTCCAAAGACTACTCAATGTATTTCAAATCCAACAACAAGATTACATACACTTGTGCAAAGGAAGTCTTTTATAAGAGTATCACCAATTAACAACTCTGGAAGAATTCTAGCAACATAACAATATCTGCAAACTCAATGTCTAAAACTACTCCTCAAGCCTTCAATTTATAGACCTCTAGCAATACAAGAAACCACCAATGGTTTACAAAACCATGTGCTTGGCTTCTCCAACAAGATTCCAGTCTAAAATAAGCTCTCACGTCCAAAATGAAAACCCCTATTTTTGACCCTTACAAATGCCATAAATTTTGTCATAATTTGCCTAAAAATAGGCCTTTCATAATAGACCACTATGTGGGAATCTTATGACACCTAATAAACCAATTTTCAAAGAACCAACAATGTGTAATGGTTGTAGGAAAATATTAAATGAAAATAACTATTATGGGAAATATGCAACAAGGTTGAGACACCTCATTTCCCAACAATAACTATGGTTGAGTCAAGAGTAAGAGAGAGTTTTGACTGATAGAATTGTAAAAGACGTTTGCACAGTTTTGAATGATTTTGAGTCACTACCATTTAAGCTAGAGGAGGAGGTAGCAGTTAATGTTATTGCTACTGCAAATGGAAATGACCATACGGTTTTAACTGAGAGGAAGATCAAGGATCTAAATTCCCACTATGTCCTCGCTTGGAGGTTTAGCAAAAATAAATATGTGCTTTAGTTGGATATATATCATCTTCCTTCTCTTATTATGAGTAAGAATTCCAACTCTCAACTTATAGTTGCTATAACTACAACATAGTACTTGTGTTGTCATTTTTGGTGGTAGGAGGGATATTACAGAGACTAATTGATCTAAGCATGGAAGACAATTTTGATTCAACCATTTTAGGCTGTGAAGGTGTCTTCTTTGTCGCATCTACTATGGATTTTGACTCCAAATAGTTCAGACTACATCACAATTGATTCTTACATTTCAATGCAAAGTTGTATATATTAGTTGGGTTTTTTTCTTTTGCAATGCGTATATGAGTAGAATGAGGTTGTGGGAGTTGTGGTTCATAATGGCGGAGATGGTTGTAGGAGTTGTTTTGGAAGTTTCATTGCCAAGGTCTTGAAATTAAAAAAATATTTGTGGTCATATTCATGCTTTCTTGTGGCTTTTTTTTGTCGTGGATACTTTCTCTTTCTTTAGTTCAAATAAAACCATATTTCCTTCATTTAATATAGTTCATGAGGGGAAATTAAAAAATATTTTCTATCTTATTTATGTTTTCTTGGTGTCTTCGACATGCATGAATATGATTCTCTTTTCTAAATTAAAAAAAATTCATAGAATATACTAGAAAATCATGTAAGAGTACAACATGGAGTACCTAGCATATTAGGTCTCATGAGACGTGGTATGCTATCTTTGTATGTTTGGAAATAAAGTTCAATTTATAATATTTTTTTCTTTTCGTGACCTCTTGCTACAACAGGATGCTTTAGCCAATCGAGCTAGCCCCCCCACCCAAAAAAAAAAAAAAAATTGTTAAATTAATATAATTTTTATAATTTAATTAGGTTGATCATTTTCAAAAGAACTTAACTTCACACTATAACATATACAATATTTTAATATGAAAATATTACTAGTTAAACACATCAAATATCAATAAAATTAAATATAACTAACCAATCTTGATAAAGTATTAATATTCATTATTATATTTAAAACATGTTTTTAATATAGATATACATCAGAAGCTTTGTACTTAAAAAATATTTTAAAAGCTTTTGTACTTAAAAGTATTTTATGACTTTTTTGAAATTAGAATTTTGTTTACTTTTAGAATGTTAAATGATTTGCTTGCAAAAATAAAATAAAATAAAATAGAAAGGTTTCTTTTATATCTAAATTTTACTCAAACTACAATTAGTAATTACTAAATTATTTTAAAATGAATATGCAATTTAAATTAATTTTCACTATAATTTAATTAATTATTTAACAACTAGATAATAGTATTAAATATTTATGAATTTTAGAAAATTAGAATTTAATTTAATTTTAGAATGAAATTTAAGTTTTCAGCATATTTTGGTGATTTGATTATGTATTTAAAGAAGAATACGATCCAAATTTAAAGAACAATACAATCTAATTGAACCCAAAAAATCAAAAGTAAGGACGTATTTCTCTTGTAAACATATTAAACCAAAAACTTCCCTATGTAAAATAATTTATGATTTTTTTGAAGGTAGAATTTATTTTTATTTTAGAAAATGAAATGAATAGGATAAAAAAATAGAAAAGATAATTTTTTATATAGATTTTAGTTCTTAATGTATTTTAAAATTATAATTAGTAATTGTTGAATTATTTTTAACTAAATATTTTGTTTTATTTTATTTTATTTATTTGTATTATATGATTAATATAATTTAAAATTGATTATGTTGAAAACAAGATAATAAATATTTTATGAATTTAAAATTATATTTTTGTCTAATTTAATAATTAAGACTAAGGTTTAAAAATATTGTGGGCCCCCTTTTCAGGCCTTTTCCATTTTTCTCAAGATGATTAGGGCTTAAATTTGACGGTCGATCTTACCTATCAATAAATTTTCTAATGACGGTTATCTATTCAAAAGTTCCCTTAAAACATTATGATATACCTTAGTATAAGTAAAATTATATATAAATCAAATATATATATCATTGTAATTATATATAATTTTTTTACAGTCTATCCAAAATCTCTCCTTTCATCTAATACAATCTTCTTAAAATTTTGATTGTATTTTACGGAAAAAAATTCTAAATACAGTCATACAGCCATCAAATTTAAGCCTTGCATATGATCCATGAGAAAAATGGAAAAGGCCTAAAAAGGAGGCCCACAATTGATGTAAATTGAGCTCAAATAGCTCCAAACTTCCCCTCTCAACTAGTTTGACCAAAGTGGACTTCAAACTCACCTAGTTAACCGAAAATCAAGGTCAAAACTCTAGTTAAACTCCATCTTTTGATTTTGCAAGACTTAAGAACTTCAAAGGCACTCTAGTTATTGCCACCTCCTAATTTTTGCATGATTTTGAGATGAAGATAATCATTAAATATTAAATTAATCAATGAAGGATTAATTTAACTTATGTTACGGATTTTCCTATATTTTGCATTTGCATGAAATTTATTAAAGTAATTTATAATTGATTGCTTTAATATTGTTTACATTATTTTTTTTGTCTCAAAATCATTAAAAATAGAAGGGATAATGATTTTGTTTGATAAACAACTCATGTAAAATTGTTTAAAACAAAGTGAAAAATACCCCATAGAGGGGTCGACCAATACTTAGGGAAAAAAATAACCCTAAAGACAAAACACCCGCGACATTCATTTCACACTTGGCATTTTTTGAAAATTTTGATTTGCTTGTGGCCGCCAACAAGGGTATGTATTCAAGCTTTAATGGACTTTTATGGAGTTTTTATGGAGCTTTTTTCAACTTCTTTTTGCAAACACAAGTTGAGCCACATGATATCTTTTGTTTTCTGCTAAAAATGATATAATTCTCTCAAAATCTATAGAGGAAAACCTATACCTTTGTTCATTTTTTATAGAGAATGATAAAAGAGCCTGATTACTTTGCATTTTCACTTTGCACTTTGAAATTTATGTAAGAAAAGAGAAAAAACTTTGTATTCCCTTTGAAATATTTGAAAATGTCATCCATATATACTCTTATTTTGTAGGTCATGACTCCATTATTTCATTTTCTAGTTTTGTGGCCAACATGGCATATTTCTATAAAACTCGACCTTAATACCTGTTCTAGATCTGCACTTTTTAGCATCGAGGGTTTATTTCTATTTGTAGGCCATGGCTTCTTTCTCTCTATGTCTTGCTCTCAACCTTTGAGAACATTCACTAGCTTTATTATAGCTTTTGGTTTTGCAAATGATTGAGGGCTTTGGAACCCTAGGCCAATGAAACCTCAAACCATCATGAGTAATTTTTTATTTTTCTCTTTTAATACCTTTTTGTAGGTATGTTGAGGGTTTCCTGCTCTAGGTTTCACTTTGTGTAGAAAAACTAGGCCATGACTCCATTATATGCATATGTTTTTGTATCTTCTTAGTGTATTTTTTTATCTCTGCATATTGAAATATAGGTTCTTGACTACTTTGAAACCTATAAACTTCACTATTGTTTTGATAGTCCACTTTTAATCTTTTGATAATGAAAATGTTTTTGTTTTACATACAAATTGTTGTATTTAATGAATCAAGTGAACCTTCACTTTTATAGACTTGAAACCTGTTAGATTTCCTTCATTACTCTTAATGAAAAGTGGCCTCCATTGTCATTGATGTATTGGTGATAGAAAAAAATAAATAGACTGCCTTTGTTCAATCAACCATGACCGATCTTCTCCTATTTCTCATCTTAATGATGCATTGTTCTAGGCTAAGTCCTGATATGTAACACAAACTACATTCATATATCAACAATGTCTCTTGTGATTTTGACTACAACAAAGGATTTTGATACTGTTGGTGTTTTTCCCAATACACCTAAGGAATCTCTAAAGAGTAGCCAACTCCTATATTCAAGAACCTTATAGTGAATGGCCAATTGACAAGATTCAATCAAACTTTAGGCTTCCTAGGACCTAGGAGGGTGTTCCTTCTAACAATTCATTTGACTATTTCAATAATTGACATAGCAAATCATAGATTGGTTCCTATAAAGGGTAAACAACATAATTCACTCAAAGGTTGGCTAATTTTCAAGAAAATATCCATCAATTTACTAAGAACAAGGGAAATATCTCACATACATATCTCATAATAAGTGGATTTTAAGAAATTTGCATTCTAGCCCCGAACCTATGGGCCAGTATATCATTATTGTTCAAATGACAAATACCAAGACAAATAGACTAGAATCTTTTTCAATTGGGCAATGGAGTCATACATCTTACAACTAGTCATGTGGAAGTTCTTTAAATATGATGATTGTGGACTATTTCCATAAGGACTTGTGTTATGAAAAATCTTTGCACATAATACATCACTTCTTACCAAATTCTCAATAAATCTTCACAAATTCATGACCTCACTTAAACATTTTAGTTGATTCATTGAGCCAAAGAAGAAATGAAGGCATGCATTCAAATGGAACATTTGAAGATGAAAAAAATATACTTGATATTGCATTCAAAACTTGGAAAATGGTTTATAGAGAAGAGCAGATGAACTATTCTTGGAATTTGTTTTAATATTAGTAATTTCCACATAACTATTTAAATTTTCATATGTAGAATTCAAAACCCAAAACAATTTTACTATTCCATCTCTTGGTATTCTTCTATTTTCTACCTCTTTTATATACTGGACCTAAAAGACTCAAAAGATTAGAACCTCCTACAAACGAGCCTTGAATTCCCTTTTATAGAGTAAGGGAGCAGACAAGCTTTCAAATTGAAATGTAATTACATTACAAAATTTCATTTCACACAAAATTTCAACTACATTTTAAAATTCCACACATGATGATTCTATTGAAATGGGGAAACCATAATTGCAATAGCCACCATGAAGAGAAATAAAGTATCACCAAAATTTCCTCAACTTCCATGTAAGAAACAAATCTAGCATTCACACTGCCACAAGGGCACACAGTCAGCATCCAACACCTCAAAAAATAGCTGCACACATAGAGAGAAAGCAACCACCAAAATAAATTATCAAACACCACAAAATTTTCATCTCACCACTACCCTTTTCATTAACCAAAAGACCTCCCACACCAACACACACACCCACCTTGAGTCCTTGCAAGGGTTGGAGACAAAACCTCAACTCCCTCCTCTTTCCTATCTCATTTCAACATAGCACCATCTCGTCTACTCGAAGTCCTAACTACCAAAGGAAGGATAGACAATACCTCAACTCCAGGGGATAGAGCTCAACCCAGGGTCTTGAGGTATTAATGTTCAGTAGTTGGAATCCATCTCTGTTTCAATTTTTGACGAGCTCCATGTGATGTCAATGGGAGAGTTTTGTCATCCAAAAGAGCCACAACCATATTGAATTCTCTGCTGAATTTTGATGGAGGGCCCAAAAGATTCTTATCCTTTTGTTCCTACTGCTTTTGAGCTTGCAGCCTGGCCTTTTAGATGATAGTTGTATTTGGTGGTGATAGGTATAGATCCCTTGCCTCAGGTATCCTCATGAATGCATTGTCCCCTCTCCAGGTCTTCATCATGGGACCTTTGTGAATTGAGTTGAGAAGACCTCCACACTAGAATATGTGAAGCACTAGGCTTGCTCATCCTGCTACTAGAAAATCTACACTCATAACCTCAACTCTCTACACAAACTCAAAGACTTGACAACTAATTGTGATGGAAGAAATAACAACTTTCAACTTCTATTTATTGAATAATGCAATGATAGAAATCATCAATGATTAATGAAAACACATTCACAATCTGGGAAATTCATTGGCATGTGTAGTGTCATTGTTTAATTCCTAAGTGCATGGAAATCTACATATAATACTTCATGATTGTTGGAAATTAAGTCTCCAAACACATGAATATCAATTTGATCGCACCTGTAGAGAGTAGATCATTAATCTCCAATGGTTGTAGAATGAAAAAACTATCATGTGCCACTTTATCAACTTTGAATGTTGGCCATTGATCTCATGATGAGATGACATATCACACAACTCACTTTGGGCTGATTGGGTTTGAAATCTATCAATGCCTTGTTGATTTGTCTCTCGCCAATGACACTAATCCACCTTAGACATAAACTTCCCCCATCTACAAGCTTCATCTGCCTCATGAACTAACTAGAAAAATCCACATATTGAGATTTCACTGACCTCATGGCCTTTAATGGGAATTCACCTTTTCCTAGTGAGCTAGTGGGTAACTACGGAGATTGTTCCCAACATTTAATCTATCTTGTTAGTTCAAAACCATTGGCAGTAAGCTGAATAGTGGAGAATGGGTCCCACATCAGTATGAGGACATGCATCTTCATCTCATTGTCCTCACACTACGTAATTGGCTAGTATTTATCATCCGCGAGCTAATGTGGTACAACCAAGATCATCTCCCATGATCGTGAATCTCAAAACCTACACACATGGAAAGGTTAACATTAAATAAGGGCCACCACTAGGCCAATGATGATTTGACCCTTGCAAATGAATGAATTAAGCCTAAGTCACTCAAGAAACATTAAAAATTGAATTTAGAAAGGAATTAAAGTTGATAGCCACTAGGTGACTAGCATTCTAAACCAAAGGGGCCAATAGACAGGTGCATATGATGGATCAAGTAATGACTCAGAGAATGGGTGACTGATAGGGTAGGTCAACATGAAATTAGAATGGTTAAGGGTTTCAAAGGCCAAACCCTACTCACATATGGGGACAAAGGTTTAAAATGAAAAAAAGGTCTATGGGCTACTCAAAAGCTACAAATTTTGGGAAGCACCATTAGATACCTAAAGGTTTACCTACATGGAACTCACATACATATACAACCTTTAGATTGGATGCATTGAAAATATCTCTTGATGATATCAAGAGGCTAATGGAGTGACATCCTTCTATAACCCTCTTGATGGGACTATCTTTTGGTGGTGCCACATAAATAATCACACCCCATTGCAAATTCATTGATTTCCATCCTAAAGTAATAGTCAATTTATTGTTCTATGAAACTTGCTCCTACTTCTATGACTATCTTCACACTCTCATTCATGGAGACCTTTTGAGATGATTTTATTCATGACTAAGAGGAATATGATTGAAATTGTATTTATTAACTTATCACTGCCAATTTTAAAATTCATAGGTCACTATCCTCCTTCTCCATGATGACAAGCCTTCAAGTACTCAAAACTGCTATGAAATGTGTTTTTTGAAATCTTCCTCTATGACCATTCACAATATTGTCCTTGCATATCTATGACTAGAAAAAATAATATCATTCATTTGATGCACCCAGTTCACTATGTTATGATTATGCCTTACTTTATGCCTTACTCTCTTGAAAACTGCTATTTTCTCTTTACTTATGGTACATGATGTTCACTGTCATGAAGATCCTTGAATAGTTCAATTTTCTATTGCTTCCATGACCTTTACATGATATTTTCCCCTTTTCTTGGCATCTTGTCCCTCATTTAATGCTTTCTTGGTTGTTATAAGATTCTTGGGTATGTGCAGGATCATCATGGAAAAAATAGGCCTTTAAGTGGCAAAAAATTTAGAAAAATTAGTGTTAGGCAACTTGACATAAAAATTTGAATAAGTTATCTATATTATTTAAAAATTATGTAAGAATATAATCTATAGAAAATTGAATGTAGTTTGTAAACTAATAGGTTTATTTAAAAATAAATAAAATCTATTTGGTGAAAATTTGAAATTTCAATGCAATAGTACTTAAATTTCAGGCAAAAAATAAGAAGTAGGTGTCTGTCTGACCACCCTAACCATAATAAAATGATAATTATTTTTAATAAGATTCTATATATAAGTAGACGACTCATGTCTGGATGTGATGCATATTTTTTTGTAATTTTTTTCCAATTAAATAATTAATAATGAATTTTTATTACAACTTTTAAAAAATATAAAAACTAGTATGTCTAACCACCTTAACTTGGTCAAAACTTCATGAAATTTATTTTTTATTTTTTTAATCCTATATTATGTGAAGCATAGAATGTGACACATGTTTTGGATTCAAAAAATGTGATACCATTTGAAATTTATAGATATTTTTCAATTAGCATATCGATCAAGAATTTAGTCATAATTCTAATAGAAAATGAGTAATAATTATTTATTAAATTCATATTAAAAAAAAAATTATATTGGTGGAAAGATGAGAATATCCTCTACAAACCCTTTTCATTTCATCAATTTTGGGTAAAAGAAATTCATCAGCCACATACCCTACAAACACCCATAATATTTCCACTTATTGGCCCATCATGATCCTGCACATACCCTCTTGTTGGAAATATACTAAACAACAAAACCAAGGAAAAATCACCATAATCTCATTGAAATTTGAAGACTCTATCTTTCTTAAATATGAGATCAAAACTTCATAAGACCATGAAGCTCTCCCTTTATTCCAATGCCTTAATGAATTTATTTTAACATTTGAGACATTGAAAAATGACTTGTTAAGGCATTCTTAATAATGCTTCATTATATCATGGCTATTATAAAACTTGTTGCCCTATATTCCTATGCATTGATCTTTTTTTTTTCTATGGAAAAATGAAAGTTATATGAAACCTTACTACATTCTTGTCCCTTTGAGGTTACATTAATGATCACTCTTCATTTTCATTTCATTGTGAAAAGACTGCCTAAGTGACTGCTCATTTTGGTTGGTGACAATCCTCTCCTCATTACTAACATGGTCTCTACAAATGAAGATTTTCCTATCTTTGATGGAAGTGGTTTTGTAGATTGGAAGATTACAATCAAGAATGATTTGAGAGAGAAGGATTTATGGAGGATAGTGAATAAAGAAATTGGGGAACCTCAACAAAATGATAGAGAAAAGGAGTTGTGGAAATGCGAATTGGAGCAAGCAAGAGGTATTATTGGTAAAGATTTGAGCCCCAATCTAAATAGAATGTTTTTTTGTGTTGATAATTGAATGGAGATGTCGAAGAATTTAGAAAAAATATTATAAAGATGTAGATATTTCCAGCATGTTTAGTATAGAAGAAAAATTGATGAACTTAGATCCTTCCGATTTTGAAAAAATGACTGATTATTTCAATGAAGTTACTTTTTAAAATTACCAACTGAAGAAAATAGGTGTTGAATATGCAAAATAATATTTTTCGTTAATTGTAATGGTTGAAAATAATCTTTCCTAGCCTTACAAGGTATTTAAGGAATCAAGGAAAAGGGTTCTTCAACTAAATCCCAATTTTTTAGAAATTATGGAAATAATAATTGGAAAGGGAAAAATAAATTTCAAAATAATGAAGGTTCTAACCATTTTTCTAGAAATGATGGTGCAAAAAAGCAAGTTGGAAGAAAACCCATTATTTGCAGGTATTGTGGAGGTGAGAATCACATGGAGAAATTTTCTTTGAAGAAGAGGGACAAAATACAAGCCCAAGCAAGAAAGGTTTAAGGATGGAAAGAAGGATAAACATAGCTTCATAGCCATCTCCCTAAAAAGGAAAGAGAAGCCAAATAAGGAGGTAATTGCTACATTCAAGAGTAAATCTAGTATTAAGGGGGGATACTTTGCTTTAGATTATAATAAAGAATGCATTTTAGATTCAAGGGAATCATCTCACATGAATGGGGATAGATCTTTGTTTATTGATTTTTATGAAGGAAAGAATTTAGATAAAGAAATTACTATTGGTAATAAAATGAAACTTCCAGTTTCAGAAACAAGGACTGTTAATGTAACAAATGGGTGTTTGAAAAATGTTTTACTGGTTGAAAGATCATACACAAATCTTATTTCAATATATAAAATAGTTCAAGCTGGATATGAGTTTGTTGTCACTGTTGATCAAGTTATTGTTAGAGATAAAAAAGACCCAAGCAATATAATTGCTATTAGTAGAGTTGATCATGAAGAGATTCTATTTAAATTTGTGTGGTTTTTTGATGATGAATACACATTATCTCATGCTTTTATCACTTAGGCTGATTATATGTCAAAACTTTGGCATGCTAGACTTGGACATATAAATTATAGAAAATTATAAGACATTGTTAGAATGGATATGGTTAGAGGATTAACAAAAAATTCAGCTTTTGAAGGTGTTTGTGAAGGATGTGTGTTAGGAAAACATTATCGAGATCCTTTTGATTCAGGTAAAGCATGGATAGCTAATCATCCATTGCATCTCATTAATGTAGTGATTTATGTAAACTAGGCTATCCTTCACTTTCAAGTGTTAGGTGCCTTCTCACTTTTATTGATGATTACAACATGAAAGTATGGGTTTATTTTATTGAAAGGAAAAATGAAGTATTTGAAGTTTTTCAAAAGTTTAAGGCATTAGTTGAAAATCAAAGAGGGAAAATAATTAAACGCTTAAGGACACTCTCGACCTTTGAGAACATTCATAGAATTTATTACAACTTTATTTTTTTCAAATGATTGAGGGCTTTGGAACCCTAGGCCAATGAAACCTTAGTCCATCATGCATACTCTTAAAATAAATGGGATGCCTTTGTTCAATCAACCATGACTAATCTTCTCCTGTTTCTCATCTTAATGATGTGTTGTTCTAGGCTAAGTCCTGAAATGTAACACAAACTACATTCTCAGTATCAACACTATCCCTTGTGATTTTGACTACAACAAATGCTTTTGATACCTAAAGGTTTACCTGCATGGAACTCACATATATATACAACCTTTAGATTGGATGCATTGAAAATATGTCTTGATGATCTCAAGAGCCTATTAGAGTGACATCCTTCTATAGCCATCTTAATGGGATTGATTGTTGGTGCTACCACATAAATACTCACACCCCCTTGCAAAGTCATTAATTTCCATCCTAATGTAATAGTCAATTTATTGTTCTATGAAAATTGCTCCCACTTCTATGACTATCATCACACTGTCATGCATGGAGACCTTTTGTGATGATTGTCTTCATGACTAAGAGGAATAGGCTTGAATTTTTATTTATTAACTTATCATCCCCAATGCTTGAAAATTCATAGCTCACTGTACCCTCCTTCTCCATGATGATAAGCCTTCAAGTACTCAAAACTACTAGGCAATGTGTTTTTTGAAATTTACCTCTATGGCCATTCATAAGATTGTCCTTGTATATGTATGACTAGAAAAAAGAACATCATTAATCTAATGCACCCAATTCACTGTGCATGATTATGCCTTACTTTATGTGTTACTCTATTGAAAATTTCTCTTTTCTCTTCACTTATGGTACATGATGTTCACTGTCATGAAGATCATTGCATAACAATTTTCTATTGCCTCCATGACCTTGTACATGATATTTTACCCTCTTGTTGGCAGAATGTCCCTCATTTAATGATTTCTTGGTTGTTATAAGAGTCTTATTGGAAATATACTAAAAACAAAACCAAGGAAAAATCACCATAATCTCATTGAAATTTGAAGACTTTGTCTTTCTTAAATCTGATATCAAAACTTCATAAGACCATGAAGCTCTCCCTTTATGCCAATGCCTTGATGACTCCATTTTAACATTTGAGACATTGAAAAAGGACTTTTAAAGGCATTCTTAATAATGTTTCATTGTATCATGGCTATTATAAAACTTGTTGCTCTATATTCCTACATGCATTGATCTTTTTTTTCTTTGGAAAAATGAAAGTTATATGAAACCTTACCACATTCTTGTACCTTTGAGGCTAGATTAATGATCACTCTTCATTTCCATTTCACTATGAAAGACTGACTAAGGGACTGCTCATTCTATTTGGTGACAATCCTCTCCTCATTGCTATCATGACAATAATTTTTTGTAGTATTGCTTTTGCATTTATCTCTTTATGAATAGAACTATTCTTTATTCATGATGATCATGAACTATCATGGTAAAATTTCATTCTTATCCCTCTCAAAAATTAAGAGGCTAGCATGTTGGGATCAACCCCTATGGGACTCCATTTTCTCCACATTTCATGATATTTAACAAAGTAATCCAACAATGAAATATGTAGCTATACCTACACATTGAACAAAAAAGTTAGAAAAAATAATGAAGCAAAAAGCTTCCAATAATGCTTTGATGACCTACTCATGAAACTTTGTAAAATACACATCCTTGATTAAATGCACTTTAATAGAAGAATAAATTATATATCTATTGATATAGACATATGAAGAGAACTTGTATCCTGAGCTCTAACATAATCTATTTCATCTCTTGTAGGTATTTCAGAGAAACCAATGTGTGAGATTTTCTAACTAGTCTACCAAGAATCTAGTGATTGAAGGAAATCAAAACTAAAAATGTGAGGAGGAATAAATTCTATTCCTCTCAAGAATGCAAAGCTATATTCAACTTGAGAATTGAGATTACAAAGGAAATGCCTTGATTATATAGGCCAAGGGGTGAGATAGATGCAACTAGATCATGACAAGTGTTGGAATCCTATGAGGTGTGACAACTCATGTCATTAAAGGCTCAACCACCTTATCCCTATGTAAAGTTAAGCTAGTGTGAAGATGACTTTAGTCTAGAGAACTAGCTAAGAATGAACTAGTTAGATAAAGTACCCCTTTCACACTAACACCCCATTAAATGCAACTTATGGAGAAGGATACAATCAAAGATGAAAATATGGGTCCTAGCTACTAAACCTAACGAGGTACCCATGTACATACTAACCTATACATGATAAAGAAGGAGAATACCTAGGGGGAAAAAACTCTTACCCATGAGAGGGTGAATGAAGAAGGTCTAAGTGACCCTCCTAGAAGAGATGCGCCTCATCCCCAAGAGAGACCGAAGTTGAACATACTTGCTCTTAGTGAAGGGTTTGGTGAATATATTTGTAACTTGATCTATTGTAGGATAGTATCGCAAATCAATGACCTTCTTCTGAATCAGCTCCCAAAGAAAATGCATATGGATCTTAATGTGTTTGGTTCGTTGATGATGGACCAGGTTCTTTGAAATTTGGATGTTGCTCTAGTTGTCACAATAGATGATTGATGGTTTGTGAGAGGTTATTTCAAGTTTAGTGAGGATATTCTAAAGCCACATAGCATCAGTGGTAGCATTGACAACTCCTCGATACTGAATCTCAGTTGAAGAAAGAGCAATGGCATGTTGCTTGTTGCTTTGCCAACAAATGGGACTGGTACCATAGTGAAAAATATAATTAGATGTGGACTTATGATCATCAATATCACCAACCCAATGAGAATCTCTATATCCAAGTAAGTCTAAACTTGTGCCTACTGCATAGTGAATCCCATACCGATGAATTCCCTGGATGTAGTGCAAGATGAATTTGGAAGATTTCCAATGAAGCTCATGGGGTTTCATCATGAAGCGTGAAACAATGCCAACTACAAAGGAAATGTTGGGGTGAGTATGAGTTAAGTAGATGAGGCTACCAACAAGTTGAAAATACAAGATAGCATCAACTAGTGGTGTGGAACAGTTCATCTCAATCTTAACTCCATACAAAAAGGGAGTCGAGGGAGGCTTACAATCATCCATATGAAAACATGACAAAAGATCAAGATCATACTTGGGTTGTGCAAGTGAGATCTTAGAAGAGTTCTATGTGATCTCGATCTCAAGAAATTAGTGCAAGAGAGCCAAGTCAGTCATGGAAAATGTCATGCAAAGTAGTCTTGATAGTCGAGATGATGGATGAAATGCTCCCAGTGACAATCAAGTCATCAACATAGAGAGACAAGAAGAGAAGAGCATCCTCCTGCTACAAGATGTAGACATTTGGATCAAAGTGTCATCTAGAGAACCCAATGGAGAGAAGAAAGGAGTCCATTTTGGCATACCAAGCTCATGGAGCCTATTTGAGGCCATAGAGAGACTTCTTTAGTTTACAAACCAATGAAGAATCTTGAATGAATCCTTGTGGTTGCTTCATATAAAGTTATTCATGTAGATCTCTATGAAGAAATGCAATCTTCACATCCATTTGATGTACAAACCAACTGTGAGCTGCAAAAATAGCAAGTAGCAAGTGAATGGAGTTCATTTTGGCAACAGGGGAAAAGGTCTCAATGTAGTCAATACCTAGTACTTGAGAGAAAGCTTTGGCCACAAGTCATGTTTTTTACTTGTCAACTGAGCCATCCACTACAAATTTGGTTTGATAGATCCACTTCAAACCAATTTTATTCCCTTAGGAAGTGAAACAAGATCCCATGTTTTATTCCACATTAAAGAGTTGAACTCTTCCTCCATAGTAGAATCCCACTCAACAATACCAAATGCTTCATGAAATGACTGTGGATCTGAAGTTGTGGTGATGTAGGAATGTGCAATGTCATGATGTTGTGACCGAGTCCTCCTAGTAATTAATGGGTCCCCAATAAGATTGCATGCATAGTCAATTGTTTGACGAGCCCAATGATGCATGGTAGGGGATGGAGAAGGAGATTTTAAACTCTCTGAAGAGGAAGATGAAATCTCATGATCAACTTGATGACTTGAGGAAGCTTGAGGAAAATCCTCGATGTTAGAATCCTCGAAATCCACTATGAAGGAAGGAAGGGTAGAGGATGAGCTAGAAGAGCTTTCATCAAAATGCACAATACACTCAATGAAGAGATCATGTGTTATAGGATCCATTAGCTAATATCCTTTGACACCATCAGGGAACCAACAAAGATACAAGGTTGACACTAAGGTTCCAAGGCCTTGTGCTTCTCTAAAGGAATATGTTCCCATGCTGGGGAGCCAAAAAATCTAAAGTGACCCACAATAGGTTTCCTTCCACACAAAGCTTCAAAGGGAGTGATTCCCTTTAATTCCATACACCATTTTGTTGTGGTGTGTTGGCAACAATATGTTGAATATTAATCCCTTCAAGATTACATAATTTCTCAAATCGATGGTTCACATATTCTCTTCCATTATCAATGCATAGTATTTTGACACACTTTCTTGATTTCTTTTCAACACAAGCCTTGAAATATTTAAATCTATCAAAGAATTCTTTCTTTTCAAGAAAGTAGAACCATGTGTATCTTGAATAGTCATCAATGAAGGTGATAAAATAGTGATCCTTACTGAAGGATAATGATGGAAAAGGACCCGCCAAGTCACTATGAACCAATTCAAAGAATTTTAAAGCCTTCCAAGCCTTCCCTTTGTCAAACTTCTCCTCAGGATGTTTTCCCAAAGGACAACCCCAACATACACCATCAAAAAAAATTATTTGAAGAATACCCATGATCATATTCTGTTTGCTGAGTTATTGAAGATAACGATAGTTGAGATGGCCAAATTTCTCATGCCATAGTTTGCTCACAACATTTGAATGGGTGAGCAATGCAGTGGAATGTGAATTAGGTACAAAATGAGAGAAATCATACAAGCAATACTCATGATTGGCCTTACCAACAACAATGAGTACATTATCTTCCAGATTCCATATGCTAATGGAATCTGTAGTGAATTCAACTTTTCTACCATTTTGTGTGATTTTGTAGACATAAAGAAGGTTGGTTGATAGATTAGGCACATAGAGGACATCCTCAAATGTACAATTTCCAATATAAGTTGAACCCTTCCCAATTACTTCCACTCAAGAATCATGCCCAATGAGAATGTGGTGCATAGAACAAGGCTCCAACAAGGAAAACTGTTCTTTAATAGAACCCGTATAAACCTAAAAATGGTTTGGATAATCAAATTAATTAAATAAACTTTATTTGATTTTTTATCTTAATTTCTCTACTATAAAATAAATAGAAATATTTATTTATAGTTAACATTCTAATTCTTCTATTATTCAAATTTCATTAAATATACAACTCTTATAGTTGGTGTTATTTAATTATTACATCATTTCAATCTTAATTAAATAAACAAAGTTTTATACTTTATTGTTTAATTATCATATTCCTTCTATTTTAATTTAATAAAAAACTGCTATAGTTTGTTTTAATAAATTATTTATTCCCTTTTTGCTAATTTAAATAAATCAAAATATTTAAATAAAGGCATAAAGTAAATTCTTTTACTCACTCACCTACCAAATTTGATATTCCAAAATCCAATTTAATTCAACTGGCATTCACAGAAAGCTATGGAGACAAATATGAATCAATATCTCAACTCTTCTTCCTTTGATCTTTCCTATCATCTTGCTTGATGTTTTCATGGGGAGGAACCATTCCCTTCATCAGCTCTAGCTTCTTCATCTCTCACCCTTCAAATCTTAGGATTGAATCTAGGCCTCTATTGTGCTACCCCTGTGAAAATGTGTTGCCATAAATATATAAATACAACCTTCTGAAGCAAAGAATGGATCCCAAAGTTTTTGTGCAAGCTTACTCTGTAGGAATAGTAGTCAAGCAATCAAGCAATTACCAATAGCATCATAGCAATCATAAGCATTAGTATAATTCATATCATGACAACATAGATTACAATAGCATCATAGCTTTTACAAATAATTATCAATCATCACATCATTTAATTTAGCATCACTCCATTCTCTAGATTGGCATTTTAACAGTCACAATACTTACGAAATTTGAGAGCCTTTCTGTGACTTGATAAATCTTTGGAGATAGGAGACAATGAGATGCTTTCAAGCTTTTTGTGCTTTTAAATTAGTTTATTTTCTATTAAATCTCGATATAATGTTTCATTAAGAAGTGTTTTTTATTTTTTTTAGTTTACTTATTTCACACTTACATTTTGGCGCCCATCGTGGGGTAGAACCCCATGTTTTTTAACAATTTTTTCTAAAAAGTGTTTATATAGGATTCTTCCCTAATTCTTTTAGCATGATCAGAAGATTTTATAGTTCATTGACACAAAATATATTGTTTTTTCCTTTTAGTGCTTCCAATGGAAACTATAGCGCTTCAAAAGACTATTTTCGAGCTTCGATCAAAAGCTTTCAGCATAGTCCAATAGTTCATGTTAATATCTATTTTAGCACATCCGCCAAATTCTATAGCACTTCTAAATTTTTTTTGCAGTGCTTCAAACACTTTCTATAGCACATCTTAGTATTTCTATAACATTTCTATTCTTTGTTATAGTGCTTCTGTAAATCGTTATCTGGATCTGATGCGAATAACTTCATTTCTTCAATTGGACTAAAATAATCAATCTAGGATAGTCATTTTTTTTTAGTTGGACTAAAATAAATCAATCCTAGGTTAGTCACCAAAAATTTCAATTTGGAATTAAAATCTACATCATTTCTTTTTGTGAAGCAACATCTTCACATAGATAGAAAATTGTCGTTTGGGTTCTAAAAATTGAAGAAATTTATTTATGTGATTATGTGGTGATAGGAATATGCTCTCCCCTTAACTAGGTGATCAAAATGCCAGACTCATCCTTTATTTTATGCATTTTCAAGTTTTATTAATTCCTTTGTGGGAAAAAGTACTCACCCTATGGGAATGACCTAAGTGGGAACACCTAAAGACAGATTCCAACCCATTATAATCAAAAAGTGAGTTTTTGATGAAAGTCCAATTTTCCAAAAGTGTGCAAGATAACCATTCCTAAAATATTTTTTCTAAAGATTGGGAGGTCTCATGAGGGAGTTTATCATTTTCCACTCTAAACGGAAACCCTATCTAAGAACCATAGAGTAGTATCCACCTGAGTCAGTAACCAGACATTGTAATACTCATAGTGCAAGGCTGGAGGGAAGAATCTACCCCCAAGACACTCACCATGTAATTTCCACAGACCGTTTTCTCATGGGACAAGAAATCCAACTTTGAGTACATGCCTTGAAAAGACAAAAACATGGGTGCCCTCTAGGAGCTGACATGGCTATGTGAGTCGATTCAATTTTAAGTTGTGGGTTGTTGAGTATAAAGATGACCTTTTGACCTTAAGAGTGAGTCTATCTGAAGTGTATTTTTGCTATCAAACAAGTGAAAATAGGACCATGTGTGGTTCTTTGAACATATACTATCTATTTAGATTATAGCTCTTAAAAAAAATTGTTCTACATTTGCTTGCTGTGTATTTCAAAATCATTAAAATCCAAATAAAAGATCATCCTCAAAAATACAACTTGGAAAAAATAAAACTAAGAATTTATATATGATTTGAGATTGGAAAACCACAAAGTTTGTAAAGAAATCCCTTGCCAAGAGAATTAAAAAACCAAACAAACCACTTAGTTACATATTTAACCTTTTGAAAAGATGTTTCTTGTATCAAAGTAGAAAGATTTTGCTTCACCATAGAACATTCATCCATAGGTTTCAAAATTTTGCTAGGGGTTACACTAATGATTATGCTTTAGAGCCCTTATATTCACAACCTTCTTTTAGGAGAAGAGCTCTTTCACAAGAACCTAATCATAGTCAACCTATTTGTTAATCTTCCATCCCACAACTGCCAATAGAATACTTCGACAGACTAGGTCAATTCTTACAATAGAAAAATCTTAGGAACATTAAGTTTTTCATCCAAAATCAAGGAGTTACTAGCAAAAATATTCTACCAAAATACCAAAAATATAGAAAAATTGCACCACAAAAAGTCAGTCTCTTCATGGGGAGAAAAATTGAACAAGACTGTGGTCCCAAAAAATAGCACTTCTACCATCTGTTATAGTACTTACATAGTTGAAACAATGCTTTTTCACCCTATTTCAATGCTTCTACTAAATATTATAGTACTTTTTTCAATAACAAACCAAACTCTTAGTATTAGAAAATACCAGTGTCATAACACTTCTACAATTTGTTCTAGCACTTATGCGCTATCTTTTAGTGCATCCATAGTGAAAAAAATGCTTATGCCATTTTTTTTAGTGCTTTTGATCAATTTTAAAGTGCTTCTATCAGTATTTTAGTGTTTCAGCACATTTGTAGTATGTTTTAGCGCTTCTTTCGTATTGATAACACTTTTACTAGAACTTTTAGCACTTATGAATTTTGTTTTAGTGTGTCTTCCCTCTATATTAGCATTTCTATAAAACTAAAAAAAATTTGTTGCCATTAGAAACTCAAGTATTTACTAGTCAGAAACATTTCATAGTTCAAATAGTATCCTAAAAACCTAAAACAAAGTAGGTTTTCACAAGTCAAACTGCTTTTAAACATAAACCCAGATCTTGCAAAATACAAAGTGTCCATTATCAAAAAAAATCTAGATTATTGATTCAAGTTTCCTCATCAAGGTTTTGACATCCTACCATCATGAAACAAAAACTTAGTAATCAGATTTTCAACTTAGCCTCATCAATAGAATGCATCATTCTATTTGACAAGTCGTTAAAATCAAATTAACACTAATCACAACACTGAAGATCCAAGTTTAGTAAAAACAACCAAAAATTGTATGCAAATCTTGAAAAGGCTGCAAAGACAAAAACTCAAAGAGAAAGAAATTCAAAATTCAAACATGACTGAAGAAAACCCCTTTTACCAATTCCAACAACATGATACCAATGAAATAACACAGGAAGATATACAACATGCCCAACAGGATCCAAATTTTCATAAATTTATGGAAAATTTCTTGGAACAAGACATGGAGAAATATCACTTGATGTTAGCAAAGTTAGGTGCCAAACTTACAAAAGATTTTGACATCAATCAATTGTAGGAAATGCCTAGAACAAATGAAACAAAACCACACCACACCCAGGACACAAATCAAGTAGTTACTTTAACAACTCAAATGCAAAATCTACAATAATAGATTTAGAATATGCAAACAAGAACCACAAAGAGATATTTATTATAGGACATTTGTCCTTATCCCTTTCAATTGAGTGTGGATATGATACCTTTCCCTAGGCATTGTGAATTTCCTAAATATGACAAACACAATGGAAAATTAGACTCAATTGAATCTCATGTACAAATATTTAGAACAATGAGCGTCAAGTTCACACAAGAAGATACTCACCTTATGAGGTTATTTCCTAGGAGTTTGGGAGCCCATTTTATAGAATGGTTCTCCAAATTACAACCAGGGATTCTATCCTTCTAAGAACCGGTCAATAGATTCTTCTCTCAATTCTCCTTCAACTTACAATATGATGTAACCATAAAGATTTGTATAACTTGAAACAAAAGAAGGGGGAAACATTCCTATAATTCTTACAGTGTTGGAGAAAATTGTTCTCTATATATCCTCGATCTATACCTAAAGAGGAGAAGATGGAATTATTTATCGATAATATAAATGATGACATGAGTTATAGACTCAAACTACAATGCCCCGCTACATTCAAAAAAGTAATTGAGAATGGGCTTAAAATCGAAGAAGCCCTAGTTAAATGATGAGTGATCAAACACTACAATGATACATCAAATAACACAAATCACTATGGAAACAACGATAACCCAAAAGTTTGGCAGAAAAATAGAAATACTAGAAACAATGATGCTACAATTGACAATACAAAACTAGTACTCAATTTGACGGAAACAACTATCAAAACTGTTAGAAATGAGATAGATTTGATACCATGTTAGAATTGGATATGGATTCCAAGACCTAAAGGCCAAATGGAAAGCACAAAAGAAAGATAATAAAATATAAAAAGAATAAATTGTACTCAATGTCAATGATATGAGATGATTTTATTGTTTAGACTGAGAGAGACCCCTTGGTTATATAGCCAAGGTGAGATGCAAGATGTCATAGGATTATGACAAGTTTCTTAATCATATGACATGAGACAACTAATCATACTTACCTAGGTTCAAATGTAGTAGTTGTTAAAGGATAAGATAACAACTAATGACAACTAATATCTTCTAGAAATATTCCTTCCTATGAGCTAAGTAAACTTAACATGTGTAAATAAGTCCCCTAGTAATGAATGAAATAGGTACAATAATTTATTTACACCAAAAATCCCCCTTAAGTGTGACTTAGGGAGTAGCATATTATTATGATTCAAATGACACAAAGATGCAAAGATGGGTCCTGACTACTAGGCCATGTTAGGCACCCATGTACATATGTAATGCAATCTCTTAAAAATGGAGAAAAGGAGAAAACCTAGTGGGGAAAAACTCCTCCCCAAAAGAGAGATGAAATAAAAAAGTAGAAATGCTCTCAATGATGTATGAGAAGGTAAAAACCCCATGTGAGGAAAAAGACCACCCCATAAGAGAGAAGTAGAAGAGAAGAGAGACAAGGCAACCCCCCCTCAATGTTGAGTCTCCTGCAATGATGGTAGAAGCTTAACATTGAATGCTAAAGATGATTCAGTCCTGTGAACAATGTTCCTTCTCTTAGGAATGAAACAAAACCATGGATGTATGTAGGATGTTAGGAATATGAATGATGGATGATGTCTCTGAAGCATGCTCAAGTTTCTCCATGTCGATGCTAAAAGCTGACACACTCCAAATAGGTGTTCTAGGCCACACTAATGAAGAGGACAATCCAAAATCTAGTAGATATGAATGTAGAACATGATCCAAAGACAATGATATCCCCTCTAAAGACAAATAAGCCTCTTCCAAATGTTATAAAAAATTATCCAGACTCATGTCAATCTGCAAAGAATGATCACATAGAGAATGAATAAGAGATTCAAGGCATTCCCTCACAACAACTAAAGAAGGAGCATCTTCATCAAAGAGAATATGGATGCTATTGATGATATCTCCCAAATCTACAAGATGAGACTCCATAAACAAGTCTAAAATACCTATCAAGAAGTCATCACAAGTAGCCATCTTTGGAAGACTATGTATATCCTACTGCACTGAATCACAAGGAGCCAAAACTATTGAATCACAAGTTTCCTCAGGTACAATAGTAGATGATTTTTCCATTTTTGGATTACAAGAGTCCTCCGTCTCAAGATTAAGAAGATGGACCCTCTAAATCTAGATTAAGAGCCATAGAAATTGAAACCTCAATAGATGTCTCTTTAGGAGGAGAAGGAGAAGGATCTGGGTCATCAAAGCTACCATACCTTTCCCAATCAACAAGTGTTTCAACTATTTTATCATCAATAGGTCAAAATTCTGCAAGTGGAACAAGATAATCTGCAATAGGATCCTCTAGGAATGGAGGTTCATTCGAGTCTCCATACATCTCCCAAAGTCTGATCATAAGGTCACGAGCAATCTCAATACCATCAGTGGCCATTTGTGTATCAATATCACAAATACAACTAATTAATGCCATGATATGTTTCATCTTTATGTCCCACACAACTCTCTTCCATTTTGATGAAGGTTTAGGAACTAGTCCATAGAGATATGACAAAAGATTAAGCCACCTACAATGTGTTAGGATTTTATCTCGCCATGACTTAAAGCTCCATCGATTTAACCTTATTACAATAGGATGTTTTTTTATTCCCATATTAAACTCCTCAACTTTAGTCACATAATAGACTAATTAAGAGACATAAACCAACAAAGGAAAAAGATTACCCCCCAAATCACTCAATCATGAAACCCCCCAAGCAATATCTAATTTGGCACTTTATACTTAATGCGTTTATAGTTGCCACTTGCCAAGAATAGCGAAGTGGTCTTTGATCTTGGTACATGGAAATGCCCAAAATAGGCCACAAAATTAAGTACAATTTTTGGTACAAAAATGAGATTAATCTAATCATACCACTGAGAAGTACACAACAAATCATTCACTTTAAAAAAAATTCACCCAAAAATGTTACCGTAGGAGAAAATTATGAGCTCCCAAAGTTCTAAAAAATGAGGACGAAGCAGCAACACCTGTGAGAATCTACAAATTATCAAAAAACTAGGCACTAAAACCAAAAACTAATTACACCACCATGTAGAGCATGAAAAACTAGCCCAAATAAAAAAAAATTCTTGAAAAAAGGATCCAAAATGACTGAGTTATGAAGCTTTGAAGTTCAACTACAAAAAAATCCAATCATGAGGGGGTAAAATTTTTCATATGTATGGTCTACTAATGTTAGAAAACCATAATGCTAAAATTGACAACCAAATGACCGTCAGGAGTCTACACAGGTTAAAATTGATGGTTAAATTCCCATTAAGAGAAAACACGCCCTTGTCTCAGAAAATATGAATGGAATATTCCCTAGTGCTAGAATATTCTCTAGAGTCTTCGTGAATATCTCTAGAATCTTTAGGTAGCTGACATCTTTAATTTTTCACTTTCGTTATTATTATATTCTACTAGTCAGTTTTAATTGGCTGGTTTTCCTTCTATCTCCAGTGACATTATCTGTCCGTTCTTTTAAAAAAACTAAGCACCAGTTGACTGAGGGTCCACCCATGGGTGTGTGGGGGTTGGGAACCCAACATGGACTAGGAGGATCCTACCACATGGTGGGGGCTACACCCCAATACCCTGCATTGGTACAAGCATCTTTGTACTTTTGCAGAGTTTTACTTCTATATTTTTTTCTTAATTAATAAAAATCTTTTCAAACAATATTCAATTGGTACAATTCTTTTTTTTTGAAATTTTTAGAAAATATTTTAGAAACTAAACAATATATATATTTTTAAAAAATCGTATTGACATAATTATGATGACCTAGGGGGCCGTATGGCTCTCTAGGAAAATGTTTTTTGCCTCACCAGACAACTGCTCCGATTTGGATGATTTGGTAGTAGTTCTTAAGGTTTTTTTTCCCTTCTAGATGTGATGGTAGGGTTGGATTTGACACAAAATGCTCTAAAATTGCAGCTACCTTTTAGATTTGGCAACCACACTTCAGCTTCAAACCCTCATAGATTTGGCCTTGTATATCCAACTTGGACAAAACAAAAGGAAAAATCGAATTTCTCAATCCTTCTGGATGCAATGGTGAGCTCGGATTTGTACCAACAAGCTTTGATTTGAACTTGCAATAAAGAGCCATAGATTTAACACCCCCAAATCTGGTATGTCTCTTTAGAAAAAGACTCTCCAATGACACCCAACCGGCTCTGATACCATGCTAGAATTGGCTATGGATTCCAAGACCTATAGGGCAAATGGAAAGCACAAAAGAGAGAGAATAGAATATGCCAAGAATAAATTGTATTCAATGTCAATGATTTGAGATGATTTTATTGTTTACAATGAGAGAAACCCCTTGGTTATACATCTAAGGTGAGATGCAAGATGTCATAGGATTATGATAAGTGTCTTAATCATATGACATGAGGCAACTAATCATACTTACCCAGGTTCACATGTAGTAGTAGTCAAAGGATAAGACAACAACTAATGACAACTAATATCTTCTAGAAAGATTCCTTCCTATGAACTAAGTAAACTTAACATGTGTAAATAAGTCCCCTAGCAATGAATGAACTAGGTACAAGAATTTATTTACACCAACAAAAACAAATCAAAATAATAGAATAACAATCAAAACACCATTCAAAACAATAACAAAAGTAATGGAGAATCTCGACCGTCGTATCAAAGACAATTCAATCAACAGAGATTTACCCCATTAGGAAAAAATTTGGAATAAAAAATGAGAGAGCTCATTGCAACTTATTACGCCACCAAAAGCATGAAATTGGGAGCCAAAGGTGAAACCATCCTAGTGGAGCAATGCTGATTATTGCAACTTTCATAAGAATACAAGACATAAAATAAATGACTGTATACAATTAAAACATCTAATACAAGACTTGATAGAAGAAAATAAGGTGTTTTTCAAAGGGCATCAAACAAACAACAATCATAGTGCATTTACAAATCCATTACCCAACTACAAAAAAGGAGAGTCTTCTTCAAGCGGTAAAGGAAAAAGTATAAAATATGTCTATGACACCACCATTCTTTGCCTTTCTGAGGTTGAGAAAAATGAAAATGATAATAAAAAATATGACACCAACATCAATGACATTGCATCCCTAAACATGATATCGAGTACGAACACATCTAACAAACAAATCAATGTCCTAAAGATCAGGGAAACACAAGACTAATAATAAGTCAATGTAACGACAAGGGGGTAGTCCAAAGTGATAGTGAAAGGAATCTCATCTAAAAACAACTCCCCCATCACATCAATACAACATTTTAGAACAATTACAAAAGATACCCACACAAATATCTATTTTGGAACTTCTCAAAATTTCACCATCACACAAAGAAGTTCTATAACAAGCTCTAGTAGCTACAATGGTGCCCAATAATTTGGATGTTTTTCAATTCCAATCCATGGTGGAACATCTTAACACACCTCATTCTCTATCATTATCCAAACAAGATGATGTGGACTCTAAATCACCGGCACAATGTGGCCTTGCATATAGAGCTCTTGTTCTAATCCATAAAGATTGCATCAAGCGTATATTAATAGATGTCGAAGCTAGATTAAATATTTGTAATTTGAAACTAATTCATGGACTAGGCTATTCAAACAATGCCATTGACACCAGAAGAAAGATAAAAAAAAAAGTCATATGATGAAGAGGAAAGGTATTCCAAGGGGTTGATTGTTCTTCCAATTCAAGTAGGACCAATTGAAAAAAACATTGTTTTTCAAGTGTTAGCGAAGGACCTAACATATAACATATTATCGGGTTGTCCATGGATCTGTGAAATGCAAGTGATACCTTCTACATACCATCAATGTCTAAAATTTCCAGTCAACAGATAGGAGGTCACTATATCAACTAGAAACAATAATCCATAGACTTGCAACATGTTAAAATGAAATCAAGACACTCTAATACCCCACAACAGAGAAGTCAACACTTCTAATTCATCTAGGGGTGAAAGAAAACCCAATTTTATATCTAAAAGGGTTGAGAAGAAGGGCCAGGTAAAGGAAACAACTGTTACAAATTCAACTTTATCAAAGACTAAAGGTCCTATGAATAAATTATCAAAACAATTTATAGACAAGATCCAGTTGAAGGACAAAGGATTAGAAGAATATTCTCTTGAGCAATCTTTGTGTCTGTCACAAATCAAGACACTCTAGTACCCCACAACAGAGAAGTCAACACATCTAATTCATCTAGGGGTGAAAGAAAACCCAATTTTATATCTAAATGGTTTGAGAAGAAGGGCCAGGTAAAGGAAACAATTGTTACAAATTCAACTTTATCAAACACTAAAGGTCCTATGAATAAATTATCAAAACAATTTATAGACAAGATCTAGTTGAAGGACAAAGGCTTAGGAGAATATTGTATTGAGCAATCTTTGTGTTTGTCACAATTACTACCATCACCAAAATCATATGGACAGACCACATCAAACACACCACGTTCATCAAAACCAATCATAGCTCTGAATGAAATATTTATAAAAGCAGGTACCCTTGAAGATGAATTAGAAGACAAAGCCATTCTCAATTGGCTATACAAGGATGAAGAATCCTCAGCATTAGCAAGTATCAACATCAAAATAGACCAATATGGAAAGGGAAGGCTATCTTAGATAAAATGGGCTATGAAGGCCAAGGACCAATTGGAAAAAGAAAGGATGGTATTATAGAACCTATTCAACCTCTAACACTGCAGCCTAAAGAAAAAACATGATTAGGCTACACAGGAGAGGGCAAAGAGGAATGAACTCAGAAAGTGGTAGAGAGGATTCTTCAAATGAGAGATGGTTCTGATATAGATTCCAAAGAGAATGAGTGGGATCATTTATCTATGACATCATACACAGATAAACAAGTTGATGTCATACAAGCATATGCACTGACCTACAAGGAGGGACAAAGTTTAGAAACTAGACCACTTATATTAGGGTCACCAAATATTGATGACTCAAGTGAGGATGAACAAACATTGAGTGAGCTAGATGACTTGGAAGAGAATAACATCATAGACCTTGACATCACTACTGAAAACTTTGATAACATTGCTATTAGAACCCTCATTGTCATCAAATTTATTCAACCTGATGACTTTTTATCCTTGATGCATCTTGAGCTTATTGATTGGGAACCAATTGAACCTATTCATATACCAATCTTTTTGAATAATGATGTCATTATAAACTATCTTTGTAGTAATGAACTTGATGTGATTTCTCTCCATAAAACTCATAACGACACTTCACAATGGGAGGGTGCCAAATCTTCTAGTTGCAAAAATGATAAAAGGAAAAATAAATTGAATGGTGAAAACCTTTCCGAGGTAGTGTTAGATTTTGAAAAAGAAAAAGTAAAGAACAAATCCAATAGTGAAAACCTTTCTGAGGCACTGAAGGATGGAAGATTTGACACCCTCCTAGAGAATTAAAATGAAAAAGCATTAGTGCTAGTAGAATTGACACAATCTATACATTTTGGAATGACTGAAAAGGCCAAGATCCTACATCTGGCAGCATTCATGATAGAACATGAGAAGCCTACATTCATCAAATTCTTTGAGGAGCGACACATGAATTTTTCTTGGTCTTATTCTAACATGAGCGGATTGGATCCATATCTCTTAATGCATCATCTATCACTACCAAAAGGAATCAAACCAGTCAAACAAAAATTGAGAAAGATGCATCCCCACAATGCCCTAATGATTAAAGCTAAGTTGAATAAATTGTTGGATGTAAGATTTATTAGGTCCATAGATTATGTAGAATGGATATCAAATATATTGTATGTATCCAAACCTGATAATAGCATTAGAATATGCATGGATTTTAGAGATTTAAACAAGGAATGCCCAAAGGATGATTTTCCTTTACCCAACATTGACATAATTGTTGATCTAGCAACGAGACATGCCATGTTATCTTTAATGGATGGATTCTTAGGATATAATCAAATAAAGATAGCACCTGAAGATCAAGAAAAGAATACATTCACTTGTCCTTGGGGTACATTCTATTGGAATGTCATGCCCTTCGGGTTGAAAAATGCAAGTGCTACATATCAACGAGTGATGGCCACTATTTTCCACGACATGATGCACACTTTCATGGAAGATTATGTTTATGAAATATTATCAAAATCATACAAAAGGGAAGGACATGTGGAGATTCTAGATAAAATATTTACTAGCCTAGAAAAGTTCAATGTTAGGTTGAACCCAAAGAAATGTGTGTTGGGGGTAACATCAACAAAACTCTTTGGTTACATAGTGTTGGAAAAAGGTATAGAAGTGGATCTAGCTAAGGTTAAAGCAATAATGAAGATTCTGCCACCTAAAAATATTAGTCAATTATGGTCCGTACAAGGAAGGTTGCAATCCATTAGGAGATTTATCTCCTAGCTGGCAGACAAGAGCCACCCATTTAATCATCTACTTCATAAGAATATTTCATTCAAGTGGGATCATGACTGTGAAACAACTTTTAACTAGATAAAGCAATATTTGATGTCACCTCCAATACTCATGCCACCTGTAGTAGAAAGAAAATTATTATTGTACATCACAACTAATATTTCTTTAAGAGCTCTATTGGCACATGAGGATTTTGAAGGAAAAGAACAAGCTATTTACTATATTAGCAGGAGTCTCAACATATATGAAATAAACTACACATTCATAGAGAAAACTTATTTAGTAGTGGTATTTGCAACCTAGCAGTTGCAACACTACATGTTGACTCATACAGTCAGGCTCATAGTGAAAATAGACCCATTGAAATATCTACTACGTAAAGATGCTCTAATAGGGAGACTGGAAAAATGGGTAATGATCTTAAGTGATTTTTACATCCAATATGTCGATAGGAGAGCCATCAAGGGATAGGTAATAGTGGATCAACTAGCTGAAGCTCCATTATAGGATAATCATCCAATGAACATTGAATTTCTAGATGTAAACATCCTAAATATTACAACACAACAATGGAGGATCTATTTTGATGGATCGTACATGCAAAGAGGGTCTAGAGTAGGGATTCTATTTGTCACACCTCAAGGACACACCAACCCAAGATCTTATAGACTAATGTTTCCATGTACCAAAAATGTAGCTGAGTATGAAGCATTGATTATCAACATCAAAGTAGCTATTGAATGGAAAATCATAGAAATGCAAGTGTATAGGGATGCACAACTTTTCATCTATTAGGTAAGTGATGAGTATCAAAAAAAGGATGAGAAGCTCATGCCTTATAAGGAAATGATAGATGATCTTAAAAAGTATTTCATGAATATCAAGTTCAAGAAAATACCAAGTTCAGAGAACAAGGATGTAGATGCCATGGAAACAATTGCTTCCCTTTTGCAATTACCAGAAAAACAAGGTCATTATGAGTTTATGGTGGAACAAGTATCTAACCCTGCATATGACAATCCTGATTCACATACCATATGCCAAATAAATGATACTCAATCCTCACAATATGGAGAGATCTATACTTAACTCAAGGATAATATCCTTCCTCTTGATCTTTCTAGAAACAAAAAGCATAACTTTATCCATCAATCCACCCAACATACATTGATTGCTGACATCCTTTATTGTTGAGGTCTAGACGGTACTCTTCTTCGGTGTCTAGAACATCACAAATCTGAAACATCCTTATGAGAGGTCCATGAAGGTATTTGTGGGACCCATTCAAGTGGGCTAACCCTAGCTAAAAAACTCCTTCATTTAGGGTATTACTGGTTGAATATGGAGGAGTCCTATCAATATGTTAAAAAGTGTCAGAAATACCAGATTCATGGTAATCTAATTCGTGCATCAAGGAACAAGAGTTACAACCCTTCACATCAACATGGCCCTTTTTTTAGTCGAGATTGGACCTGGTAGGAAAAATTAATCTGTCTTCATCCAATGGACAAAATTTCATCATCATAGCAACATAGTATTTTACAAAATGGATAGAAGTGGTTCCTTTAACAACTATCACTAGAAAGTAGATCTCATCTTTCATACTCAACTATCTCATCTGTTGGTATGGGGTACCTCAATCCATTGTCACAGACAATGGTAGGCCTTTTAAGAACTAGGAAATCTAGGAATTATTGGAACAATTCCATATCCAACATCATTTCTCAACATTGTACTATCCTCAAGAAACAGTCAAGCAGAGGCCTTAAACAAGACAATTCTGAAAATACTAAAGAAAATGGTAAATGATGTTGGATGTGATTGGCATGTTCAGTTAAATCCTTCATTATGGGCCTATAAAACTAGCATCATAACACCAATAGGAGCTACACCATATGGCTTGATGTATGGATCAAAGGCCATCTTACCCATTGAGGTAGAAATATCATCACTCCTTTTATCGTTAAAAGGTATCATTACATATGAGGATTATAGAGTTTCTAGGCTACAGGAACTGGAATTAGTAGATGAACGTTGTTAGCAAGCTATCAATCATTTGAAGGCCTACCAACAAAGAATGTTAAGGAGCTACAATCACAGGGTAAAACCTAGAGTCTTTCAAGTTGGAGATTTGGTCCTAAAGGAAAACCCTAGGAATCAACAAGATAGAGAAAAGAAAGGGAAGTTTGAACCTAACTGGCTAGGTCCCTTTGTAATCATATTAGTGTATGGATCAGAAGCATATCAATTGTCTACACCAGAAGGGGATCTGTTTGATGAACCTATCAATAGTATCCATCTTATAAACTTCTATACCTGAATCACCTAGTACATGAATTAGTTTTTAAATTGTTACCTTGATGAAAACCTAGCAAATAGGTGTCCTGGTGATAGAAAAATACAAAAAATAGAAATCAAGAAAACTAAAAAATCAAAAAACTAAAAAAGTGCAATAAAAAAATATAGTGAAAACCTAGAAACAGGCACTATTTGTGATTCAAATCAGCTCTCTTATATATTTGGACACATGTTAAGGTCATTGCTTTCACCATAATTTTTACATCCATTATCATATCATATTGCGTGGTCATGTCTCACCATAGTTTTGGGGCAACATCTGAATCTCCTTAGGGGAATTAAACATTGGGCTTAATCAAATGGACAAACAATGGTCAAACATGACATAAACAATGATCGAAACACAACGCAACATGGAACATTAATCACCATCAGAAACACATCAAACATCCATATCACAATCGAAAAATCTAAAAACAAGTCAAAAATTTAGTATCAAAAATCCAAAAACATGATTCTATGTTAGTCGAACTATGTGGTCTCTGCATGTATAATGTAGGCAAGGCTAATCTTTGATCAACCCCCGAGTCCCCTAGGATAGGTCTTTAGGTTAGGTTTTTGATCAAAATTTCAAAAATCACAAAAACATCATAAAATCAAGATGGATGATCTAATCTAAACAATGATTGAAATACTTTAAGAAAAAATTGGATATGTTGTACTTTGATCATTATTATCATTTCTTTGGAGAAAATTGATGGTGTATTAAACTAGAGTTCTAGCAAGGAAGGAGAATGGTATTTTATTTGTTTGTTGTTTGTGAATTAATCATAATTATTGTGTGAATTGTCATAGGAAGTGCTCTACAAAGTATCATGGATGCCATTCCAATTCACATAGGGAAGTGGTTAATTCTTATCTATTTTATGCAAGAAATGTTCATGTCATCTTGGTTTAATTATACCTAGATGCTTATGTTCGCTTGCAATATCAAAAATCATGGAAGTAGTACTAAGGTCATCATGGTCTAAACTATACCATTGGTGCTTGTACTCACTTTCAACATTTTAAAAAGCTCTATGATGATACAAATCGCAAAAAGTATTGTTAGAATGCCAATATTTGCATGGTTAAATTAGAGTGCATTCATAATAGTTTTTTGCATTTGTAGAGTGTTTATTACTAAAGCTCATGAGGGATTCAAATTAATGATTATCTTTTTCTCATAGATAGATTGAGTATACTTGAAGTTACCAAAAACATCCTCATGATCATATAGTTGCATCATCATATTTATTTGTATACATTAGAAAACATTTAATCATCATTTCATCATTCATACATTTAAATCAAATAATTATGCATTCATCATATCATATTTTCCATATCACATAAACATTGCATAAAGAAAATCTCAAAAACATAAATCTCTATCATTGCATTTTCAAACATCCATTAAAACATTCATATATCATCATACATCCATTTATTTCATCATATATAATACATCATATATTCATCTACATATAAATCTCTATCATTGCATTTACACTAAAATAAAAATACACACATCCCATTTACATCGCATATTGTATATCATTTAAACACATCATATCTATAACCATTTATATAATTACATCATCATACATATACATCATTAATCCATACATCATACATACATAATCCATACATCATGCATCTTCCATACATCATCATAATAGAACATCATACATAATAACATATCATCATGATATAAAATGCATCCATAACATCATAATAAAAGGATCATCACATAGCATATAGAACATGAAAGTAAATACATCTATTAGAAGAATCATGTAGAACACATAATAGATCGAATAATCCAATGCATATCATATAGATCAACATAATTTAAATCAAATATACAATGAGGTCTAGAAAGAAGAGAGATATATCATCAAAAAATGGCTATAATCAGAATGTACATCATCATCTCAAATACAAAAGGGAAATCACATTTGAAACTAAATACTACTAGCTCCAGATGGTGTGGGAATCATTGGACCAGTACCTCCTCCACCACCAGATGTACCAGGATCTCTGGGATCTCTCTGAAGAGGCTATGTCACACCAACATTGAAAGTCCTAGAATGAGTCCTACCAAATTGGGATTTCCTATAGCTCACTCTTTGCTCAGAAGGGACGAAATTGTAATATCTCCCTCTATATTACTCAACCTCCCCACCAATACGAAAAACCTCTCATATATAATTTTCTAAAGAGGTACCATCTGCTAGTCTCTATAATCTCTCAGCTGTAGCCTGAGCACCCTTTGCTGTAAAATTGGTGACATCCATCTCGACTATCAAGGATGCAATATGACCCTGCTTTGCCCCTATAGTCTTCCTAGTAGCATCCCTCTTGGCTATTAATGCTACAATCTATGTCTGCACTATAGCCAACTAAGCCTGCACTGATGCTAAAGCCTTTGCATGTGACTAGGCTTGTGCTTGCATCTAAGACTGAGTCTGTGCCAATAAACCCTAAGCCTAAACAAGTTGCTCATGTATGGTCTCTAACTACTTCTAAAGGCTCACAATCTATAACTAACCAAGAACATCTCCCACTGCTTTCCTCTTACAAGGCAGTGTATCCTTAGGAAAATCTAAAGCGGGGCCCAACCCACTTGCTACCTCTCCACTGTCAAAATTATAATCATCTCCACTACTCTCATCTCCACTATCCCTCTCATCCCCACTATCCTCCTCCTCAACATCAACATCCTCCACCTCAACCTCCTCTCTCCTCCACCTATGACCAGGTACAACAAAAACATCCTCATTTCTAGGTAATGGGGTAGGCTGATCAAGAATAGTAAGGCATGGAAAAGGACCCAAAGCCAGATACTCGACATAATCTATTGTAACTAGTGGCTCAACAATGTCTGGACAAATATCCCACTCAAATGGTTGCCAAGACTAATACTCCTGAACAACAAACCAGACCCCTAATCTATAGAATTTGACTAATGATGGGCATAATGAGCAACACCCTAGGGCATACCCTAAACCATACCATACTATCTATACACTCATCTGATAAAAAATATCTCTAACACCCACTGAGTTTGTGCTACGAAAAAACTTGCACAATAGAAGAATATGATATGAAATATGTTGCAAATACTTGATAATAATTAAGAATAACAAGCCACTTCGAGGGGGAAAACCTCCAAATATCTTTAATGAGAACACACTTCACAACTTGATGATGAAATAAGACTCACAACCTCCTATATATACCTATTTATGCCCAGGATATCACCTAGGCCGACTTAGACACAACAATATAAGTCTTACTCCGACTTGAACAACTAAATAACAATATACTAATGATAATATGACTTAATAGAGAGTTAAGATAGCCAAAAGCCAACTATTCATAACCCAGTGTAAACTAATATTAAGGTAATAGCATGCCCCCCTTCTTCAAAGAAGCATTGTCCTTAATGCTAATCAAGTTTTTATACTTTTGAATGAACTCCTTGTCCTCCCATGTGGCATCTTCAACTGGTAAATTCTTCCATTGGATGAGATACTCAGTGAGAGTTCTATTTCTCAACTTCTTTGTGTTTTTTTGATGAATGCACTTTGGTTCCAAAATGATTCTTCCTTCTTCATCAACCTTTGGTAGTGTTGTTTGAGTGGGAATATTATGCTCAATGATCTTCTTCAAATAGGAAACATGAAAAACTGGATGTATCTTTGTTGTTGGTGGCAACTCAAGCTTGTAGGCAACACTACCAATATTTTTCATGATTTGGTATGGACCATAATACCATGGAGACAATTTATTATTATTTTTTTGTTGCTTTAGTGAAATTTTCTTATGAGGCTACAATCTCAAGAAGACACAATCTCTAACTTCAAAACTTCTTTCACTACGATGTTAGTTTTTCTGTTGTTTCATTCAATTTTGTACCATGGCTAAATTCTCCTTGAGTCCTGAAAGTACTTGTTTTTGATGAAGCAAGTGCTATTCTACTGCTTAAACTCTTGGTGACACCTTTATTGATGATGTGATGGAAGGATGATGATATCCATAAAGTGCCAAAAATGGAGACATTTTTTATGAGCTATGAAAAGAAGTGTTATACCACCATTCTACAAGTCGTAGCCAATCTACCCATTGAGACTGTTTCTCTGAAGTGAAATAATGTAGATATCCTTCCAAAAACTTATTAACAACCTTAGTTTTCCCATCTGATTGAGGGTGGTATGAAGAGCTATGAGCCAATTGAGTACCCAAACATGAGAATAAATCTTTCCAAAAGTGACTAATGAAGATAGGATCATGATAAATAACAATAACCTTAGGTGTACCACATAGCTTTTGGATATTCTCCAAAAAATATTTTTCCATTGCACTTGTTGTAAAAGGATGTGATAATGCAATGAAATGTGCATATTTAGTGAGGCGATCAACTACCACCATGATGACATTATGACCTTTAGATTTGGGAAGCCCTATGATGAAGTCCATGGATACCTCTTCCCAACACTGGCTAGGAATAGATAAGGGTTGCAAGAGACATGGTGTCTTAATTGTCTCCCCTTTATGCCTTTGACAAACCAAACATTCAACCACAAATTTTGGAAAATCACCCTTTAGCCCTTCCCAGAAAAAGTCTTGCTTGACTTGATGATATGTCTTCAAGAATTTTGAATGACCACCCACTGGACACTCATGCAACTCTTTGAGAATCTTGTGTTTAAGAGTGGAATTATTGTAGAGATACAAATGCTATTTATACCAAATATTATCTCCCTTCCAACAATAATTATCTGAACTACTAGGATCACTTTTTAATTTTTCAATGAGATTACTTGTCGCAACATCATTTTGCCACTCTGATTTGGCTTCCTCCACCTAATTTACTTGTAATATTGATAGGGCACACAATAAGGCTTCATCTTTCTCATCCTTCCTTGAAAGTGCATCTGCAACAATATTTTCTTTCCCTTTCTTATATACAATCTCAAAGTCATATCCTAACATCTTAGTGACCCATTTTTTTTACTCTTTAGAAGATAGTGTTTGTTCCAAAAAATATTTTAGGCTATCATGATCTATCTTAACCTTGAAGTGTCTACCCAATAGATAAGGCCTCCATTGTTTCACTACATGGAGGATTTCTAGCATTTCCTTCTCATAAATAGGTTTTAGTTGATTCTTACCTTTTAATTGGTGACTCTCAAAAGCAATTGGTTGACCTTCTTGCATGAGCACTGATCCTATCCCATTCCCGGAAGCATCACATTCCATGATGAGTTCCTTGGTGAAGTCAGGAGTTGCAAGCACTATAGTTTTACACATAGCCTCCTTCAATCTCTCAAATGCTATATTGGTAGACATGTTCCAATCGAAAGAATCCTTCTTCAATAGAGTAGTGAGAGGTGCTACTATTCGACCATAATTCTTCACAAATCTTCTATATTACCCTATCAATCACAAGAAACCCCTCAATTTCTTAATTGTTTTTGGAATAGGCCATTCCATGATAGCCTTAAATTTTTTAGGGTCCACCTTTACTCCTTCATGTGAAACTATGTGTCCCAAATACTCCACCTTTGTAAGACCAAAAGGACACTTGGATGGCTTAGCATAGAGTTTATGATCTTCAATTGTTTGTAATGCTTGGTCCACATGTTGCAAATGTTCTTCCCAAGTCTTGCTATAAATCAATATATCATCAAAGAATACTAACACAAACCTTCTCAAAAACTTCTTAAAAATGGAATTCATCAAACTTTGGAATGTAGATGGTGCATTGGTAAGACCAAATGGCATCACCAAAAATTTGTAATGAACCTCATGAGTTCAAAATGTTGTCTTACAAATATCTTCCTCCTTAATCCGAATTTGGTGATGGTAAAATACATAGCTCCATTTAATTCATCTAGAAAATCATCATTGACTAGAATAGGAAACTTATCTTTAATGGTGTACATGTTGAGCACTCTATAATTTGAACCATACTCTCCAGTAATTGACCCTAGCCAACAAAGAATCCCTTTAAACTATGATTAGGACAAAGGAATCCTTCGATAAAGCCAACAAGCACTGATGACAAAGTGACATAAGCATCCACCATCTCCCACCATGGAATCCAATACCCAACAATCTCATCGTCCTAAAACACCCTCTAGAGAGAATCGGTCCCACCCTATTCTGTAGAATCATAGACAACCACATCTCCAATAATAAGAATCTGCAAAATCCTCTAGACATCCTTTGGAGTGATTGTCACCTCACCGGTAGGAAGGTGGAAGGTGTTATGTTCACTATGCCATCTCTCAACTAGCATTGTCAACAAACTCCATTTAATCCTAATTTGGGGCATGAATAGTAGAGAAGACAACCCACATTGTGAAATGATTGCCATGTCAGGCTGCCCTAAGTATGGTATCAAATCAAATTTCCATAGGAATCACTCTCAAACCTAAAGGTTCTCCAATGGTTCCTACCATCATAGAAATATTGAAAGTTAGTACTCTTTGTCGACTCATCAAACATCAATTATCCTATCAAAACTAATCAGCTCTTGGTGAGAATTTTGAAAAAATCTCATGAATGAACATCAATGAACCTCACCTATCATGAGGTCAAATCATCAAGTATCATTGAACCTCACCTATCATGAGGTCAATCATCAATGCATCAAATCAACCTCACTTATCATGAGGTACATCAATCAAAACTATAATTTTTCCTCACCTATCATGAGGATAATTACCATCAATCAAAAATTAGGCATCGCCTATCATGAGGTTGAACATCATCTACTTGATCAGGATTATCAATCATATCAAACCAATGACCGACATGATAAAAAAATCAACAAAATCAAGGACAAATTTGACAAATTTTATCAATTGGATTTTCAATGTGCTAAAATAGGCATTCCAAGCACTAAATCATGATAAGCACCATTTCATTAGTCAAAAGCGCTATTACAGGCGATAAAAGCACCATTTTTCCACAAGCGCTATTCTATTAGGTCAATGCACGAAAAATTCATGTCAAATTGCAAAACTAATCAAAGCACTAAAACAGATAGTCAAAGTGCTAAAGTTTCTATCTTAAGCACTAAAATTCATGCATCACTAATTTATCCTACTTAAGTGCTAAAACAGTTGACCTAAGCGCTAAAGTTTTGGAAGCACAAAAAAATTACACCTAAGTGCTAAAGTTTTGAAAGCACTAAAACAATTGGCCTACACACTAAAGTTTTGAAAGCACTTAAACAACTATTCTAATCACTACAACAGAAATCAAAAGTGCTAAAATATTGAAAATTTTAAAAAAATTGAAAAAAAAATTAAAAACGAGGAAATGCACAAAAAAAAGGGGTTAAAGGGTACGTATCAAAGGTCCATAGGTGGTCAAGTGTTGGTGACATCACACACACTCAAAATGGTGGGTATGGTAGGGAATCAACATCTTGCTCCAAGTGGCTCAAATAGCTCTCTCTCAGAAAGTTTTCAAAAAGTAAAATGCACAAATGAGTTTGAAAAAGAAATTTTTGACCTTTTATAGATTTTTGGAGGTGGGATTTTGGTGGGATTATTTAATTATTTTTAGAGGAGATTAATTGAATTTCATCTAGGGGAAATTTTTTTTACATCAATTATCAAGAGAAATTATTTCACCATAGAATATTCATCAAATCATCAAAAAAATCATAACTTTTTTGAAAAAGTTCAAAAAAATCAAAACAATAAAAAATTCATCAATTTATCTCCCAAGGGGGCATATATCCATCAATCACCTGAAAATCAATGTCTGGGGCATACTTAAATTTTTTCGTCAATTAATCACCTAAAGAACGTCTGGGGCATACTGAATTTTCTTCGTCAATATTAGCAACAACACAAAATTTTCTTTGAAGCAATGTGTAAACACATCACTTCAAAGAGGGGAAAAACGTATACACCTAAAAATGCTATGGATAATCAAATAATTAATTAAATAGCTTTATTTGATTAATTATCTTAATTTCTTCTACTACTAAATAAATAGAAATATTTATTTATAGTTCACATTCTAATTCTTGTATTCTTCAAATTTAATTAAATATACAACTCCTATAGTTGGTGTTATTTAATTATTACATCATTTCAATATTAATTAAATAAATTTTTTTTGATACTTTATTGTTTAATTATCATATTCCTTCTACTTTAATTTAATAAACAACTTTTATAGTTTGTTTTATTAAATTATTATTTGTTCCATTTTTGCTAATTTAAATAAATCAAAACATTTAAATAAAGGAGTTTAAACCAAATTCCTATATTTACTCACCTACCAAATTTGCTATTCCAAAATCCAATTTAATTCAATTGGCATTCAAGGGAAGTTGTGGAGACAAATTGGAGACAAATTTGGATCAATCTCTAAAATTTTCTTCCTCTACTCTTTCTTAAGATCTTGCCTGATGTTTTTATGGGGAGGAACCATTCCCTTCATCAACTCCAACTTCTTCATCTCTCACCCTTCAAACCTCAAGATTGAATCCAAGCCTTTGTTGTGCTACCATAAATGTATAAATACAACCTTTTGAAGCAAAGAATAGATCCCAAAATATTTGTGCAAATTTACTTTGCACGAATACCATTCAAGCAATCAAGCAATTAACAATAGCATCATAACAATCATAAGCATCAGTAGAATTCATATCATGACAACATCATAGTTTTACTGTAGCTTTCACCCATCAGGTTTCATGTCAACCTAGATTACAGTAGCATCATAGATTTTATAAATCATTAGCAATCATCACATCATTACATTTAGCATGACTCCATTCAGTAGATTGTCATTTTAACAGTCACAATACTTACCAAATTTGAGAACCCTTCTTTGACTTGATAAATCTTTGGAGATAGGAGACAATGAGATGCTTTCAAGCTTTCTGTGCTTTTAAATTAGTTTAATTGTTGTTAAATCTTGATATAATGTTTCATTAAGAAGTGTTTTTAACTGTGTTTAGTTTACTTATTTCACACTTACATTCTAATACCCATTGTGGGGAAGAACCCCATGTTTTTAACAATTTTTTTCTAAAAAGTGTTCCTACAGGATTCTGGCATGATTTTTTAGCGTGATCAGAAGATTTTGCAGTGCATCTGACACAAACTATAGCAATTCAAAAGACTGTTTTAGTGCTTCGATCAAAAGCTTTCAACACAATCCAATGTAGTTCATGTTAATATCTATTTTAGTGCATTTGTCAAATTCTACAGTTCTTTTGTTGAATTTTGCAGTGCTTCAAACACTTTCTATAACACTTTTGTAAATCATTATTTGGATCTGACGTGACCACAACTAGTAACTTCATTTCTTTAGTTGGAATAAAGTGAATCAATCTAGGATAGTCACTTGATTAAAAATATATCAATCCTAGGGCAGTCACCAAACATTTCAATTTGGAATTAAAATTTACATCATTTCCTTTTGTGAAGCAACATCTTCACATAGATAGCAAATTGTCATTTGGGTTCTAAAAATTGAACAAAATAATTTTTGTGATTGAGTGGTGATAGGCATATGCTCTCCGCTTGATTGGGTGATCAAAACACTAGACTCATCCTTTATTTTATGCATTTTCAAGCTTTAATAAATCCTTTATAAGGCCTGCTATAGTGGGAAAAAGTACTCACCCTACGAGAACAACTTAAGTGGGAACACCTGAAGCCAAGGATTCCAACCCACTATAATAAAGTGAGTTGTTGATGAAAGTCCAATTTTTTAGAAGTGTGCAAGATAACCTTCACTAAAATATTTGTTCTAAAGATTGGGAGGTCTCTTGAGGGAGTTTATCATTTTTCACTTCGAACGAAAACCCTATCTAAGAACCATAGTGTAGTATCCAACTAAGTCAGTAACCAAACATGTAATATTCACAGTGCAAGGGGAGGGAAGAATTTGTCCCCAAGACACTCACCATATAATTACCACAGACCATTTGCTCAAGGGATGAGAAATCCAACTTTGAGTATGTGCTTGGAAAACACAAAAGCATGGGCACCCTCTAGGGGGTGACATAGCTATGTGAGTCGACACAATTTTAAGCTATGGGTTGTTGAGTATAACAATGACCTTTTGACCCTAAGAGTGATTCTATCTGGAATGTATTTTTGTTATCAAACTAGTGAAAATAGGACCATGTGTGGCTCTTTGAACATACACCATTTGTTTAGATTATAGCTCTTAAAAAAAAATGTTCTACATTTGCTTGTTGTGTACTTCAAAATCATTAAAATCTCGATAAAAGATCATCCTAAAAAGTACAACTTGAAAAAAATCAAATTGAGAAATATATGATTTAGGATTGGAAAACCACAAATTTTGTCAAGAAATCCCTTACCAAGAGAATAAAAAACAAAAGAAACCACTTAGTTACAAAAACCTTTTGAAAAGAAGATGTTTATTGTATCAAAGTAGAAAGATCTTGCTTCATCATAGAACATTCATCCATAGGTTTCACAATTTTGCTAGGGTTACATTGATGATTATGCTTTAGAGCCCTTGTATTCACAAGCCTATTTTCAGAGAAGAGCTCTTTCACAGGAACATAATCATAGTCAACCTATTCGTCAATCTTCCATCTTGCAATCGACAATAGAATACTCTGATAGACTAGGTCAGTTCTTACAATAGAAAAATCTTATGAACATTAGGTTTTTATCCAAAATCAGGGAGTTACCAACAAAAATATTCTGCCAAAATACCAAAAATCTAGAAAAACTACACCACAAAAAGTCAATCTCTTCATGGAGAGAAAAATTAAACAACATTGTAGTCCCAAAAACAACTCTTCTACCATTTGTTATAGCACTTCTCTCTCTCTCTACTTTTCATCTTAATGATGGATCATGGAGTATGATCTAAAATGTTGATGTAAAAAGATGTACACAATTTATCTAGAAATATTAAAGACAACTATTATGGACTGTGGAAACAAAATGCTATTAACTCTTCTACCATCTGTTATAGCACTTTTGTGCTTTATTTTAGGGCTTACATAGTTGAAACAACGCTTTTTCAGCCTATTTCAGTGCTTCTATTGAATATTATAGCACTTTTGTCAACAATAAACCAAAATATCAGTATCAAAAAATACTAGTGTCATAGAGCTTGTACAATCTATTCTAGTGCTTATGTGTTATCTTTTAGCACATCCATAGTCAAAACAATGCTTATGTTGTCTGTTTGAATGCTTCTAATCAATTTCAAAGTGCTTCTATTAGTATCAAACATCATCAGTGTCTTTCAATCATTCAACACATCTACGGTCTATTCTAGTGCTTTTGCTCTATTTGACAATGCTTTTACCAGACCTTTTAGCATGTCTACCCTTTGTATTAGCATTTCTACAAAACCAAAAAAAATAGAGACCTTTCAGAAACCTCTATCAAATTTGTTTCCATTAGAAACTTAGGTTTTTACCAGTCAAAAACATTTCACAGTTCAAATAGGGTCCTAAAAACCTAAAACAAATTAGTTTTTACAAGTCAAATTGGTTTTAAACATAAACCCAAATCTTGCAAAATACAAAGTGTCCATTATCAAAAAAAATCTAGATTATTATGTCAAGTTTCCTCATTAGGTTTTTGACATCCTACCATCATGAAATAAAAACTCAGTAATCACATTTTCAACTTAGCCTCATCAATAGAATACATCATTGTATATGGCTTCATTAAAATCAAATTGACACTAATCACAACACTGAAGATCCAAGTTTAGTAAAAACAACCAAAAATTGTATGCCAATCTTTACAAGATTGCAAAGACAAAAACTTAGAGAGAAAGAAATTGAAAATTCAAACATGAGTGAAGAAAACCCCTTTTACCGATTCCAACAACATGATACCAATGAAATAACACAAGAAGATATACAACATGCCCAACATGATCCAAATTTTCATAAATTTATGGAAAAGGTCTTAGAACAAGACATGGAGAAATATCTCTTGATGTTAGTAGAGTTAGGTGCCAAACTTCTAAAAGATTTCAACATCAATCAATTAAAGGAAATGCCTAGAACAAATGAAACAAAACCACACCACACCCAAGACACAAATCAAGTAGTTGCTTTAATAGCTCAAATGCAAAATCTATATCAATAGATTTAGAATATGAAAATAGGAACCAAAAAGAGATATTTATTATAGGATATTTTTCCTTATCCCTTTCGTCTAAGTGTGGACATAATACCTTTCCCTAGGCACTATAAATGTCCTAAATATGACAAATACAATGGCAAATCAGACTCAATTGACCATGTATAGTAATTCTAAACAATAAGCCTCGAGTTCGCACAAGAAGATACTTACCTCATGAGGTTATTTCCTAGTAGTTTGGGAGTCCATTGTATGGAATGGTTCTCCAAATTACAACCAGGGATTCAAGCCTTCAAAGAATTGGTCAACAGATTCATCTCTCAATTCTCCTTCAACATACAACATGACGTAACCATTAAAGATCTATATAACATAAAACAAAACAAGGTGGAGACATTCCTATCATTCTTACAATGTCAGAGAAAATTGTTTTCTAGATATCCTTGATCAATAATTGAAGAGGAGAAGATTGAATTATTTATCAACAATTTAAATGATGTCATGAGTTATAGAATCAAACTAAAATGTCCCCTGACATTCAAAAAAGTAATTGAGAATGGGATTAAAATTGAAGAAGCCCTAGTTAAATGAGGAGTGATCAAACTCTATAGTGATACATCAAACAACACAAATCACTATGGAAACAATGACAAGCCAAAATTTTGGTAGAAAAATAGAAATACTAGAAGAAATGATGCTACAGCTGACAATACAAAACCAATGTTCAATTTGACAACAAAAACTGTCAAAACAAATCAAAATGACAACCAAAATAACAATCAAAACACCACTCAAAATAATAACACAAATAATGGAGAATCTCAACCATCATATCAAAGACAATCCAATCGATAGAGATTTAACCCATTAGGACAAACTTTGGAATCAACAATGAGAGAGCTCATTACAAACAAACTTATTGCTCTATTAGAAGCACAAAATTGGGAGTCGAAGGTGACACCAACTTGGTGGAACGATGATTATTACAACTTTCATAAGAATAAGGGACATAAAACAAATGATTGTATGCAATTAAATCATCTGATCCAAGACTTGATAGAAGCAAAGAAGGTGTTTGTCAAAGGGCATAAAAAAACAATGATCACAATGCATTTATGAATCCATTACCCAACTACAAAAAAGGAGAGTCTTCTTGAAGCAGTAAAGGAAAAAGTATAAACTATGTCTATGACACCACCATTCTTTCCCTTTCTGAGGTTGAGAAAAATGACAATGATAATAAAAAAGATGACACAAACATCAATGACACTAAATACCTAAACATGATATCAAGTACAAACACATTTGACAACCAAATCAATTTCCTAAAGATTGGGGAAACACAAGACCAACAACAAGTCAACGTAATAACAAGGGGGTAGTCCAAAGTGATACTAAACTACCCAGGCATCTCATCTAAAAACACTACTCCCCCATCACATCAATACAACATTGTAGATCAATTACAAAAGATACCCACACAAATATCCATTATGGAACTTCTCAAAATTTCATCACACAAAGAAGTTCTAGAACAAGCTCTATTAGCTACAATGGTGCCCACTAATTTGGATCTTTGTCAATTCTAAGCCATGGTGGGACATCTTACCACACCTCATTGTTTGTCATTCTCCAAACAAGATGATGTGTCTCTAAATCACCCAAACAATGTGGCCTTGCATATAGAGGTTCTAATCCATAAACACTGCATCAAGTGTGTCTTAATAGATGGTGGATCTGGATTAAATATCTGTACTTTGAAACTAATTCATGCACTAGGCTATTCCAACAACACCATTGATTCCAAAATAAAGATAACAATAAAGGTATATGATGAAGAGGAAATGTCTTCCAAGTGGTTGATTGTTCTTCCAATTCAAGTGGGACTCATTGTCAAAGGCATTGTTTGTCAAGTGTAAGACAAGGACCTAACATATAACATACTATTGGGTTGTCCATGGATCCATGAAATGTAAGCGGTAGCTTCAACGTGCTATCAATGTTTGAAATTTCTAGTCAATAGATAGGAGGTCACTATATCAGCTAACAACAATAATCCACAAAATTGTAACATGTTAAAATCAAATCAAGACACTCTAGTACCCCACAATAGAGAAGTCAACACTTATAATTCATCTAGGGGTGAAAGACAACCTAATTTTATATCTAAATGGGTTGAGAAGAAGGATAGGGTAAAGGAAACAACTATTACAGATTCAAATTTATCAAACACTGAAGGTCCTATGAATAAATTATCACAACAATTTACAGCCAAGATCTAGTTGAAGGACAAAGGCTTAGGAGAATATTCTCTTGAGCAATCTTTGTGTCTATCACAATTACTACTATCACCAAAATCATACGGAAAACCCACATCAAATACACCACATTCATCAAAACCAATCATAGCTATGAATGAAAGATTTATAAAAGAAGGTACCCTTGAAGATGAATTAGAAGACAAAGCTATTCTCAATTGGCTATAGAAGGATGAAGAATCCTCAACATCAACAAGTATCAACATCAAAACAGATCAGTATGGAAAAGGGAAGGCTATCTTAGAGAAAATGGGCTATGAAGGCCAAGGGCCAATTGGGAAAAGAAAGGATGGTATTATAGAACTTATTCAACCTCTAACACTACAGCCTAAAGAAAAAATAGGATTAGGCTACACAGGAGAAGAAAAAGAGAAATTAACTCAGAAAGTGGTAGAGAGGATTCTACAAATGAGAGATGGTTCTTACAAAGATTCCAATGAGTATGAGTGGGATCATTTATCTATGAAATCATACATAGATAAACATGTTGATGTCATACAAGCATATCCACCAACACGTGAGGAGTGATAAAGTTCAGGAACTAGACCACTTATATTAGGGTCACCAAATATTGATGACTCAAGTGAGGATGAACAGACATCAAATGAGCTAGATGACTTGGAGGAGAATAACATCATTGACCTTGACATTAGTACCAACAAATTTAATAAAATTTCTATTAGAACCCTCACTGCCATCAACCTTATTCAACCTGATGACTTTTTATCCTTGATGCATCGTAAGGTTATTGATTGGGAACCAACCAAACCTATTCATATACCAATCTTTTTGAATAATGATGTCATCATAAATTATCTTTGTAGTGATGAACCTGATACGAGTTATCCATAACACTCATAATGACACTTCATAATGGGAGGGTGCCAAATCTTCCATTTACAAAAATGATAATAGGAAAAATAAATCTAATGGTGAAAACAAAGAGATTTTGTATGTTCAAACATCGTGAGTAGTTTTTCCTTATCATTTGTGGGTTTAGTTACCTTCTTCTCAACATAAGGTGTATATCCTAGTTGTATTAAGGAATTCCATACATTTTTATGCCATGTGTTGTAGTTGTAGGGCATGAGTAATGGAAACTTAAATGTACCCATAGTGAAGGAAAAAGAGAGCACAAAGTATGAGAGAGGTTCAAGCACAAAGACAACAAGAGATCCCCCCTTCTTTACTCAATCAAAGAAAACCCCCAAAGAAAAGTGATTTGACACTTTATATTTAGTGCAGTTATAGATTTTTGGATTTCAATTCTTTTACAATTCCTCAAGAAATAAGCATGTGTTGAAAGTATACATTTGGTACATTTTAATTAAAAATAAAAAACATTAATGCAAATTACATGAAAAATTATGCACTTTCAAAAAATAAATCAACTCGATCTGAGGTTGTATGCAAAAGTTATGCAACTTTGAAGTGTGCAAAATTAGAATGGTGTGGAGTCATCCCTGAGAATCATTTTTTTTTGAAAAGCCATGCTCCATAATCTAAAACTGTCTTCACTAATGTGTAGAGCATGAGAAATTAACCCAAATCAAAAAAATTGCATTGAATTTGGAGGTCAGTAGCCTGAGTTATGAGCTATCAAAGTTGGCCTTCAAAAAATAATGCATCAACAGAGAGGGGTTAAAAAAAATCCCAACAAAAGATCCACCAAATTTAGTGGAACTAATGCCAATATTAGTGGTCCACCAAATTTATATTTCCACCAACTAATTTAGAACTCCACTAGATAAATTTTGCAATCTGCCAGTTTGGCCGCCACTAAATATTCCTCCAAATTTGATGGGTATGGGATATTTATATTTTCTTAAGCCTAAAGGCCAACGCTCTAGTGCTACACTACCTATGCACTGCATGTGCAAGTTGTAGCTATGTGTAGGCCTGCATAGTCCTGTGCAGGTACATTGCGTAGGTACTACACAAGACTTGCAAAAAAAAAATGAATTAATTTTTTTTAAATTGTTTTTTCTTTTTAAAAAATTTAAATGATTTTTTTTAATGAAATTTTTGTTTGTAAATTTTTGTTTTAATTTTGTTTTAATGAAAATGATATATTTATAGAAATATAGTTTTTTTGCAATTTAAAAATCAAAAAATATATATCTACATATATATTTTTTGCATTTTTATTAAATCATAAATATATTTTATTTGAAAAAACAAAGAAAAAAATAAAATGATTTATATTTTTAAAACAAAATAAAGGTTTTTAATTTTAAAACAAAATATAAAGATTTTTGGTTAAAAAAGAAATTGAAATGCTTTATTTTAAAACAAAAATAAAATTTTTATTTTAAAATAAAAAGTATTACTTATTTGTTCATGGGGTTGGACAATTTTTTTTGCCTTATCTAGCAACTTTGTCCAAAATTGACATTTTGATAGTCAATTTTATAGTCTTCAGGCCTTCTGAGCATGATGGTAGGGTTGGATGTGACCCAAAATGCTTTGAAATGATGGCTCCTTGTTGGATCTAGCAATGAACCTCTCTCTTCAAATTGTTGCAGATTTGGCCTCTGATGTTCGTTTTATGCGAAATGAATGGAAAATCTAAATGTCTCAACTACTTTGGACTCAATGGTGAGCTCAAAATCTCTCCAAGAAGCTTCAAGAAGACCTATAATTGACAAGTAAATGTATGAATCCCACAAAAACTAATGAGTTTTGACACCTTTTTGATTCTCCAGATCATCCAAAGATGCAAGAGAAGATAATACTCAGTTTTTCTCAACATTCTCAAATTTCCTAAGGGAATGCTAACCCATAACTCAAATTTGGCCCTAATACCATGTGATATTTTCTAACTATCCTACCAAGAATCTAATGATTGAAGGAAAGAAAAACAAGAAATATGAGGAATAAATTGTATTCCTCTCAAGAATATAAAGCTATATTCAGCTTGAGAATTGAGATTACAAAGGAAATGCCTTGGTTATATAGGCCAAGGAGTGAGATAGATGGAACTAGATTATGAAAAGTGTTGGCATCCTATGAGGTTTTACAACTCATGTCATTAAAGGCTCAACTACCTTATCCCTATGTAAAGTTAAGCTAGTGTGAAGATGACTTTAGTGGAGAACTAGCTAAGAATGAACTAGTTAGATAAAGTACCCCTTTCACATTAACACAATGAAGGAAGTTGAAGCTAAATATACATCTGACCAACCTTGGGATTCATCATTCAATGAATGAAAAATCCATCTTCTTTTCATGTGTTCTTTTATTTCTTCATCATATGTATAGTTTATTTTCTTATGTTGCATTTGATTAGTCATTCCCACAGCTTGTGTGAGACACCATACTTTTATAAAATGGGTAAAACAAGTTTATGCAAATTTATGTAATCTTCTCTCTTCTAAAAAAATTTTCATAAGAAAAATGAAACTCATTTGATAGCATTTCTTTTGTGTAATGATGAAAAATTCAGTAGAAGTTTTATTCATACATTTCTTCCTTAATTGCAAATGTTGTTCCAACTCTACTTGATTGAGCTTAAAGCAAAATTAGGTAACAAAAAGTTAGGGTTAGGATTTAATTAGGATAAGAGATTAGGTTAAGGTTAAATTAGGGTTATATTTTAATTAGGAACATTTTTAGAGTCCAATTATGGTAAGTGTTCAATTAGGGTTAGGGTTAGAGTTCAATGAGTGTTCATTTTGTGTTAGGGTCTAATAAGGGTCAATTTTATTAGGATTCAATTAGGCTAAGGGTTAGGATTAAAATAGTGTTCAAAGACATGGTTTGGGTTCAATTAGGGTTAATGGCTCAACTAGGATAAGGGTTAGGGTTAGAGTGTAATTATGATTAGAGTTTGGGTTCAATTAGGGTTACAATATAAATCTTTTAGGTTAGTTGTAGGGTTAGGATTAAATTAGCGTTAGTTTAGAAGTAGGTTTAGCATTACAATTATGGTTAAGGTTCTCTTAGGGTTAGGGTTAGGGTTCAATTACAGTAGGGTTAAAGTTATGGTTTAATTAGGATCAAGGTTTAATTATGGTCAAGATTGAGGATAAGGTATAATTAGCGTTAGGGTTATGGTTAGAGTTAGGGTATAATTAGGGTTAAGGTTAGGGATAAGGTATAATTGGGGTTAGCGTTAGGGTTAGTGAAAGAAATGGGGTTAAAAATAGGATTATGGTTAAGGTTAGGGCTAGCATTAGTTTTAGGGAATGGGTTATATTTATGGTTAGGCTTTGGCTTAGAAATAGAATTAGGCTTAGGTTTACGGTTAGGGTTAGCATTAGTGTTAGGGTTAAGGTTAGGGTTAGGGTTCTATGGTAAATGCTAGGATTAAAGTTAAAATAAGGGTTGACATTATGGTTATGATTCAAATATGGGTTTATGTTTAATTAGGATTCATCTTCAATTATGGTTAGGGTTGGGGATCAATTATAACCCTTATATTGATCATATCAAAAAATTGAAACCTTAATTGTATACTAAATCTTAACCCTAACTATAATTTCAAAAAATAAACCTAACCCTAACCCTACTCAAGAACCAAATATCTCTAATTGTAACCATAACCCTATTCCTAAAGCTAACCCCAACATTAACTATAATTTTTTCTTCCATGTGTTGTGAATGCTACTACCATATATGTTTTTTTAATAACATTTATAAAAAAGTTGGGAGAAATGCTTCTCGAGGTGCCTATTTTTTAATCAAATTTTCACATAAAAGTGAATAGGTCCCTCAAGATGTATATCTCTCAGATTTTTTATAAATATTATTAATAAATAATATATATGCTATTATTATATCTATTATATATTGTATTATTTTATATATCAACTTAATCTTACTCTTAAAAATAGTAATTTTAATTATAATAATTTCTTTTTTATTTAGTGAATCATTGCTAAGGGGTAGCACCCTATGCTTTTGACTAGAGTTATGAACCATTGAGGCCACATGTAGGGGACATCATCCCCAATATCTCCATTTCTCCTCCTCTCCTCCCTCCTTCCTTGGCACTTGTAATACCCCTCATGTAGATGTTACTTTTCTAGTACTCTTTTATGTGCTATTGTGGACTTGAGACTTGGATGGTGATTTTTTCACTAGTTGGATGTGTGTGGGTTTATATTTTATTTGTATTGATGTTTATGATACTACTTTATGATGATTTATGACATTATGGCATGTGGTGTTCATTTTACTTGGTTATGTTATTGCTTTGATGTGATACTATGATGTGCTCAATTATAGTTTAATGCTTGTTGTTGGATATTCATAATGATGTATTTCTTAGTTGAGTTTTGGTGAAAAGATGGGGTAGCATCACTTGTTTGTGAGCGCATTGCTATGCCATGACTACCTTTCATGATGTGTTTGTAACTGGAGATTTATATGTATTTGATGTGGTATGATGCAGGATGCAGGTACTGGACACTGACTCCACCTGCATTGTCAGGTTTGAGCGTGTCCTACATTCCTAATAGATATGACGTTGATAATGGAGTTGACAAGGAAGTCCCTATTTGACTCTGTCATCTTGTCGTTGTGTCTAACAGTGGCGTTCGTCTACAACCATGTCACCGTTATTGTATTGTTTTGTTTGGTGTTGTTTGTTTTTAATCGTTTATTTAACATGGTTGAATTTAATGTTATAGTTATTATTTTTGGAGTGTTAAGTTTATCATCCCTCTAGTTTTGATTTAGTTAATAATGTTCATGTGTAGTATGTGGGTTTCATTAATTTTTCAAAATTAAATTATTAAATTATTTGGGTTGTTAATTTAGTAAACAAACATTGTTAGTTTTTTAGAATCAAATTACATTTTGAAATTGATGATTAGATAATATAAATCTTTTCACTTTGGCTATTGAGAATTAATTTACTGATGTTAATGGAAATTATTATACCATTTAACATTAATTTTTAGATTTAAATAAATAGAGAAGGCTATTATTATTATTGTTTATAAAGTTATTTTAATTGTATGAAATAATGTTATTTTAGTAAATAACTAATTTGGGATTTAAAAAACTGAAATTTAAAGATAAATAACAATATGATGATCTTTTTAAATTAATGTGATAGATAAAAGTAAATGAATCGAAAAAGAAAACATGGATAGAAGTTTTCAACATGCAATTGTATGCAGAAGTTTGAACTAGAAAAAATAATAGCAACTTATCGTCCTTGTGAAATTTAATGGTTTTTCCTTTGATTTTTTTTATCTCATAAAAGATATGCAATTTCCTAAATATGGAGGAAAAAAAAGAAGATAGAATGAATTTTTAAGGTGAATTTCGATTGGAGATTTTGGGGGGTTTTATTGGAAATAAAAAATTTGCTCTGCAAATTATGCTCTTCATCAAATGAAAATATATAGATTTTAGAATGGAATAGGAGTTATTTTCTGGGAACAACAAAAGGATTTGAGGACTGCGAAGAAGAGATCGTTTTAGTGCACCTTCTCTATTTTTAGGAAAAGAATCCAGGTTGGTCTTTAATTCTCTAGTATGAATTTCATTTCAAAAGTATAGGGCGGAGATTTAGTTTGTACACTTGATATTAGATTTTCTTAGTGTCTTCTTGATAATTTCGTATATTCATTCTGTACTTTCGATGCCTTTAGGCTACAAAATTATTACCACATACTCCTTAGTGGTTGAGTTCTAGTCAATGATTTCCTTTTTGATTTGGGGAAATTCTATAGATTTCTAGTTTTATTGCCGTCCTTGTAAATGGCTCTGCTAGGAATTTTGATTGTATTCTATATGATTCTAATGCCCCTCCTAGTATTTGACGCTTATATTCGTTTATACTTTCCACCTCATATTTTCATTTGATGAGATCATCATAGTGCATTGTTGTCAATCCTTGAGAACTTTTAATTCAATTGTTAGTTCGATCTCATTCAGCTTATCCCTTCTGATGTTATTGATATTAGAAATTGTTTTCCTCTTTCTTTATGCACTGCCCTAGCTCTATTTTTTTCCTGAGATTTTATTGTTATGGCAAGACATTAGGTTTACATGCTTCTATTTTTATTTCATGCCTTGAAACTCATGGTACTCGCTTAGGAATCCAACATTTATCTGTTTTCATTGTTTGTGTTGCCATTTTCTGCCACCGGGTAATAGATGAGGTGTGACTCACTTCTCATATCTATCCTTTATGGCTTTCAATTGTTTGCTTCGAAATAGTTGAACCCTATCCTTGCATAAGGAATTTATTTTCATATAGGCTCGATTTGATGAGATTGAGGCGTGGCCATTTAACTTGCCTTTCGTTCATTTTTGGTGAGGAGATTGACTCTTTTTCTTTTGATCACCTTGTTGCTTCTTTGCGAGGTCGAACAAGGTGAAAATAAGGTTATATCTAGTTTTATATTGATCATTTCTACCAGTAATTGCATGCAGGTATATTCACTACTTCTTTTCGACTTGACTACCCTTAGTGATGTTAGCTATTTGTTTTCATTTGAACAAAAGATCAGTAGTATCTCCATGTTTGATTCATTGAATTTGGTTGTATGGTGATCATGTGACCTTGGGATTAATTTTTTGAAATGATATATAAGTATTAGTGGATAGTTTATGTGCTACTTTTATTTAGAATTATCTCTACACTGTAAACACAAAAAGTTACTTCAGATTAGAATATTAGTGATGTTTTGAAACAGTAGATTGGAGGTAGTTAAATATGTTTAAGACTATTTAAATAACGTTTATTTGTATCTATAATGGTGTTGACTCATATCCTTGCTTGGGGTGATCCTTTCATAGGACTAGGATTTAGTTTATTTTCATGCCTTTTTATATATGTCTAGTTGCTTTAGATTTTCCTTGGAGTGGTAGAACTCTTTAGAAGGAGTAAGTTGCCATGTATGAATGATTTATTTGCTGCTTTATATATATAGAGATAAGAACCGTTAGTATATATTTATTTAGTTTATATCTCATTGACAAAAAAAATTGTGAATGAAACCAGATGTGATTAAAATGTGTTTTATTTTTTAAAATAGGTTATATAAAATTTCTCAAGTTTTTAAATGTTCATCTTAATGAACACTTAAGCAAGATGTAAATTGATTCTTGGGATTGTTCCTTGGAGGTTATTACTTTAATCGTGTTAAGACATCTATATAGTTTGTTACTATCAAAATGACTTCATTATGTATGTGTGAACTAAATTTTGGGATGCTTTAGATGTTCCTCTTTTATGATTATCACTCTGAATGTGTTAGTAAGTTAAGATTGATTATGCTTATTGTCACCCTTGGTGTGGGTCTCTTCATTACTTTAAATTATCAGTTTAGGAGTTGTGGTACCTATGATAACTTCCATGTAGACTGGTTTCAAGAAGTTTGATGGGTATTGTTTTTCCATGAGGTTTATACTCTTCCATTTGTTCTATTCCATTTGTTCAAGTGATTTCCTATTTTGGGCATATTATGAGTGTGTTGGGAACCCATCTTGTTATGTTTCCCATCTTGGTAAATGGTTTTAGTCTTCTAGAGGTGTGTGATAAAACTAGTTTACGATGATGTTTGGTTTATTTGTTTACACTGTTGTTCATTTTTTGTTATGACCTTGTGTGAGAGGGACCATGCCTCATTGATATTCTTGGTTATGATTTTTGTTATTACATACTTTTGTACACCCTTATTGTTGTGGGTTATGTTTTTGGCTATTAGGGAGAGTGGCTCGTCATGGGGGTTGACACACAAAGGGGCAACCTAGATAACCCATGAGCAAGTTGGTTAAATAAGTGAAAACATAATAAAACACACTAGTGGGTTGGGTAGGTTAATAATAAACAAAGATAAAGTAGATACATCATCCATGTCGTTAGTGCTCCCACAAACTAAGAGTGGATTGAGAAGGCCATGGTTGGAAAGAGGTTAATAGTCCCTCACGTGTCACCCTATGGGGCTGGTGCCCAGTGAGGGGCATCTAGGATAACCACAGATGGGGGTTGACATTGATAGAGAGGAAGCCAGGATAACCCATAATAGGGACGTGTGATGAAAATATCCTATAGTACCCCTTGTCTCTATTTTTGTATGCCTCTAGAAGCAGTCCTCTTGTTGTAGTTGTTTGATGTTGTTAGCCATTATGTTCTAGTTATTTTCGATGGTTTGGTTTTGTGGTCATTTGTTTGACTATCTTGTTTGTGGGTCTTCCTTCTCTACTCCTAGCATGGGGGGTTGGAACTTTGGGTCCACATGGTCAGGTGGAACATGTCACACACCCCATTGGGTCCCCTGTCAATGTTCATGCATTGCAACGCT
>VDFB02193867.1:389348419-389410564 GCA_007258455.2 Sequoia sempervirens
GACTTCAATATTATTCATAATTCATATTCTTCATGGTCATAATTAAATAATGTCAATTATTTAATTAGTTTCTAAAGTTCTTCATTTCTTTATTAATTAAATAAATCTAATTATTTAATTAATTTTCATTATTCTACCTAATTAATTAAATAAATGTTTTTTATTTAATTATGATACTAATTAACCTTATCCCTCTTTTTAAATTAAATAAACTCTTATTTAATTTATGTCTTATCATATTTCAACTATAATTAAACAAATGCTTTATTTATTTAATTATTCATTTAAATCTCTTCATTATCTAAATTAAATAAATCTTATTTATTTAATTATTCTTCAAATATCAAATCTTGAATTAGATGAATTATTTAATTCATAAAATCTATTTCAAACACATTCCTCTATATTTAGCTAATTGTGTAAGCTATCTAAATATTCACTCACACTTGACTCGACATCTATTTAAATCGATAAGTTAACTCTTGATTTAATCTTTGAGTGGCTTTCACAAGTGATCTCTTTGTCATAACTAGTCAATCATCGAGTTCTAACTCAATTGCGTGTAAATGCATATTAATTAAATATTTCTATTTAATTAATTAAATCGTGTGCATGCATTCGAATAGGACATTGCCTTAAGTTCTCTCTTTGTCTTCTTCATGCAAAGAAGATTCTTTTGTTTTTGAATACCAAACTCGAAGATTAAATCATTTATTTAATCTTCTCTATTTTTAGGTTTTGTAACTCATGTCATTACTAATAGTTATCTGATTGCATGTCTGATCTTTTGATCTCAACCATTCGTTGATCTTTTGATCCCAACCTGTCATTCGAATGATCAATTTCCTATAAATTGATCTATCTTTCATCATTTTATCTCTCTCGAAATCATATGAATCTCTCTAAATTGTATGACTTTTGGAGCACTTTCATAATCTTTGATATTTTGTTGGAATCACATCTATCAAGGCTATACTTCAATGAACATTAAAAATCTAAGGGCAAGTACACTACTACGGCAAAATGGAGAAGGACAACAGAGATCAATCATGGAAGGATGTAGATATTGGGTGAGATTGTTCTTTATTTACGTTTTAATTTCCTTTGTGCTTTGTTGATTAAATTAGATTACTTTAGAGTTTAGATTGCTTGTTGTTTGCTTTGATCTTTTCTATCATTTTATCAATGTTACAGTTATCATAATTATTCCTTACTAAAGTAAGATTGGAAAATTGTTGTAAAAAATCTTTTATTATGATTGTAAAGGATATATTTATTTTAGTATTATATTTTATAAAAAAATTATAATTTATAAATAAATTCAGATTTTAAAATCTGTTTAAATTATGTATATAATTTATAAATAAAATGTGATTTTGATGTTTGTTTAAAATGCTAAGCTAGATATCACAGAGAGGCCCACAAACAATTGTTTAAAACTTTTTAGAACATGGCAATATTGATGACATGTTAGGCATAAGGTATGTTCTATAATAGAAAAATCTGAAAACAAACAGAAATAAATGATACAGATACAGATATTTCAAATATGTACCAATGAATACTTATTCTATTTCATGTGATGGATAGTCAGTGTGCTCCAAAAGCTCAATAGACTCCCTTAACAATTTTAAGTAAAAGCAATAGCTTAAATTCAATGATGTGTAAAGTAATTTAATACACATACATTCTTAATTAAGCAGATACACAGGTCATACATGATTGGATTATGAGACGCTTTTGTGGACAAGATGTATCTCTTTAAAATTATTTCAGCTCTACTTTAGCTTTTGGTGGAATTATTTTGATTTATCTAGAAATCTAATACAAATGCATTTAGCTATTAAGGAACCCTACCATGGAACTATAATTTCTTCTAAGAGAATATAACTAAGGCATCCTCTACTGGAATAGAAGATTATCAGCAGACAACTACATTGTCCATATGCAAGGTGTAGAGTGGTGGATATCTGCTTCTGACGTAGGCGTTGATGGATTCAATTTTTTTTTATTATATTCTTCTTTTCTATGTCTCACTGATATGCAATTGCCCAGGACAAGTCATGCTTTTATGTGTGTCAAGAAAGGTACACTTCCTCTGAAGTTTGACCATTTAGAGCTTTAGTGATAACTCTATTTTGATTATATGCAACAATAGAAAAATGTTCTAGGAAGTTTCCTATCCTCTAGCATAGTTTTGGCATGGTCATTCCATATTCATCACCATTGTCACTTTGAAGGACCTTTAACTTTGATTTCCAATATTCTTGTGATGAACTTTTGAAAACTTCAAATATTTTTTATTTCTTCTTTGGAAAAAATACAACTTTCCTAGATTTATCATTGATATAAGTTGCTACATTCCTTACACCTGAAGATAGTCTACATACATTGGATAGCATATGTCAGTGTGAATGAGTCTAGCTGCTTTATTTTTCGATGATTTTAGAAATGGAGTCCTCGATCATCTGCATTTTTGTCAAACTTGAGACTAATTGTCTATGTACTAGTATTCATTTTTGCATGGTTTTGGAATTCAAATGACCAATCCTATGATGCCAAAGCTCAGCATTAAATTTAGTACCAATTACAATAAAACCATGTATGAATGTATGTATGTATGAAATATATATATTTATGTATATATATGTAATATATATTTAATAAATTTGTATGTATATAAGTATAAATGTATATGTATATATATGTGTAAGTATATTACATTAAAATATAGTCATTTGTATTCATTGCTCTTATGTGTGTGTCTGTGTACTATGTGTGTATCTAAATAAAGTTTTTAGATGAAGAATGTAAAACAAAACAATAAAAAAAACAAAGAGATAGGCTTGTGGCTCATGCAGGGTTGAGTCCATACACAAACTAGCCTTGGGGCTACATAGGCCCTTTTGGAGGCCTACTACCTCCCAAAGGAGGCACAAATCCTGTAAAAAAAAATTTGCACTATGTATTCAGTATGTGAATAAAATGAAACTCATAAACTTAAATCATTGGCATTGAAATTTTTGGTCAAAAAATTGACATCAAAGTTATCACATCAACTACAAGATATTGTGGAAAAACCAACTTGAAATGACCGGCGTTCGAGTGAATGATGATGGGTGGGAATCTCATGGTTCATGCCCTCTAGTGCGAGGGAATTTTGGGATTTCTATTGGTCAGGGTGGGGCTCCCAAATATTCTCACGATTCATTGGGGTCTCTTTTTCTCCCCTCTTCAATGGTACCTCCTCTCAATTGGAAAGAACTTTTTCCAAAATTTGCCACTAAAAATGTTTGTGCGGTTGAGGATGGGGTCCAACTAGTGCATTTTGAGGAGGGCACGAATTTAAAAATATTGGACTCATCTCTGGATAGACGATTGCAAAAATGGAAAGTTGCTTGATTGGTAGGTTTGTGGGAGGCCCAATATCGAATTGTTTTGCAAGTGGGCTTCTTCCAAATGGGTTGTCCTATCAAAGGCTCTTTCTCTATTTCAGCTCTTCATAAAGGCCTTTTTTGTTTTAACTTCAATATTTGTGAGGACTATGTGGTGACTCTCATTGGGGCCCCTAGCTCTTCGATAAGCAGAGCCTAGCCTTGTGTAAATGGTGACCCAGTTTCAACCTGTCAGCTAATTGGAAGCTTCTCTTCCTACCTAGGTTCATCTTTCAGGCCTCTCGTTGGAGTTTTGGGATGAAGAAATCATTGAAGGAGTGGCCAATTCCTTTGGAAACTTCATTTCGCTGGATTATGTCACTAAAGAGCATTCCAAGATGGTGTTTGCTCACTTTTATGTTAGTATCAAGTCAAATAAGACCCTCCTGACCTCAATTATTTTGGAATCCCAACTTGGTAAGTGGTCCCAAACCATTGAATATGAAAACTCTACTCCTTTCTGCCAAAATCACTCTTATTTTGCTCACCTCTACATTTTTTTCCCTAAAGGCCTGCTCAAGTCCCCTGTGAGTAAAGCTAAGGTTGTGGCATCCCCTCCTCCTTTCATTAGTGCTACATGTTCCTTGGTTGCGAAGCCATCCTTCCCGCTACCCATATCCACCTGACATCTCCTTTTCCCTCTTCTGGTGACGTTTCTCTTTTTGGATTGCTTGCCTCTTCCCCTTCTAAGGCTCTTGCTTTGGATAAGCTAATCCCCTCTATTCTATGTCTAGCTTCCCTGTTATCCTCTCTGACAACTGACCGATGTTTTTCCCCAGAGTTCCCAAAGTTTTGTTTGGCGGTCTTCATCTTGAACCTATCTCCCCTATTGCGTGATGATGGCCCACAGCTGGTGTCAAATGATATCTTGACTAGAATTTATCTGGTCATCTCTTGTATTATTTCTCCCTCCCTGATGAAGTCTAGCCCTATGTTCAACCCTCTAAAATTTGTGGATGTTGAGACTGTTGCTAAGATAGGTAGGAAACTTGGTAAACTCACTAGACAGAAAAGCACAACTAAGGATATTGTGAATGGAAATTAGGTAACACTGGAGCATTTAGCTCTAGACGTAGTAAGAAATGTTGATCCTCTCTTGGAACATTTGAGGGTTGAACAACCTTCATCAGAATTATATTGTTGGGGATTTCATCAAAGATTTCAATCCTAACATTCTTCTCTTACAAGAAACTAAAATGATGGTTGTTGAGTTTGATAAATCTGGTAAGTTCATCTAGCCTAATGCCCAGTTCTTGGCAACGGATGTTGTTGGGGATTTTGTGGGTTTATTCACAATGTGGAAACCCTTTCTCAAGGGCTCCCTTGTTTCTAAGGAGAAATTTTTTCTCAATGTTGGTTTTTCTCATAGTTTCAATCTTCTGTATTGGGTGTTATCTAATGTTTATGCACCCAACAATGTGGGTCAGGGTATTTCCACCTAGCTTGACTTGCTAGATTGTAGAAATAATTTTTTATGCTATAAATGGATGGTGATGAGTGATTCAATTACCCTATGTTCCCTTCTAAAAACTAGGATAGTACTCTGGATTTTTTAGATAGCATGTTGGGCCTCAACTCCTTTTTGTGTGATGGTGGGTTGATGGATTTGGATCTCGAAGGTAGCTTGTTCACTTGGTCTAAAAAATGGTTAGGGGACAACCTCATCTAAGTTTGGCTTGATCAGTGTTTGGTTTCATCTTGTTGGGACACTACCTTGCTCTCATTGTCCTCTCTCATTAGAATCCCAGTTCTGATCATACCCCATTTCTTCTTCGTTGGAGCACTCCCCCTATGGAAAAAAGGCCTTTTCATTTTGAATTAATATGGACTTATCAAACTCAGTTCAGGGATCTCCTGGGCTCTTAGTGGATAGGTCATGGGTGTGGTTCTACTATGTATAATCTTGCTCTGAAACTCCAAAATCTCAAATACAATCTCAAGGTTTGGAGTAAGAGAAGCTTCGACAACATCTTTGAAAAGAAAATTTCTATCAAATACCATCTTCGATAGGTTTAAAAAACCCTAGAATTGGGTTTTTAGGGGGACCTCGTCAATAAGGAAAAGACCCTACTAAGTGAAATTCACAACATAATTGAGGAGGAGGTCTATTGGAAACAGAGGTTCAGGAACCAGTGGCTCTGTGAAGGGGACAAATACTCTAGATTCTTTCACATGACAACATCAAGGAATAGGAAATGCAATTCTATCTCAGAATTGATCCTTGATGATGTTTCTATTGTGACTAGTGATGATGATATGGCTCGTGCTAGAGTGTCTTTTTCCCATAACCTTCTAAACCCTAACTCGATGGAGTTTTTGTCAAGGGATATCCCTAATGTCATCCCTATGGCTCTTTCTTGGTAGGATGTCCCAACCATGGAAGATAAGGCTCAGGTGGAGGAGGTCCACAAGTTCTTTTTTTCCTCAACCTAGATGGCTTCCCACCTTTCTTTTTTCAAATATTTTTGGGATATTGTTCATCAAGATGTCATGGTTGTTGTGACTGATTTCCTTTCTTCTAGAAAAATTCTTAAGGAATTCAATAATACTTCCATTTTTCTTATCCCTAAGCATTAGGGGGCTAACAAGTTGATTGAATTTAGACCTATCAGTCTCTGCAACATTTTCTATAGAATCTACTCCAAATTGCAAGTCAATTGCATTAAAATCCATTTAAACATGCTAATACACCCTGGCCAGAAAGGCTTTATGCCTAGAAGGCAAATAATTGATGCTATGATGCTGGTGCAAGAAACACTCCACTCTATGGAAAGAAGTAGAAAGAAAAGTATGGCTCTTAAGCTAGGAATCTCTAGGGCCTATGATAAGGTCTCATGGGACTTCCTTTTTGAAGTTCATCATTTTGGCTTCTCTAGTAAATTGTTGAATCTCATTCAAAGTCATGTGACTTATCCTAAATACTCGATGATTATCAATGGCACATCACAAGGTTTCTTCTTTACTACTAGTAGTATTCACTAAGGTGACCTGGTGTCCCCCTATCTCTTTATTTTGATGGTCGAAGTTCTTGGTCATAATTTTGAACGTAAATTTTTGAATGGTTCTTTGGTGGGTTTTTCCCATTCTTCTATGTCTCGCCTGATCTCCCATCAACAATTTGTGGATGATATGATCTTGATGGGGGAGGACACCTTGGCGGGCACTAAAGGTTGGATGGACACCCTTTCTAAGTTTTCTTTGGCTTTTGGACAATGTATTAACTTTAACAAAAGTGTTATTTTTTCCCAAATGTTGAGCCTGCTTTTGAAGCTAGGATTTCCAAAATTCTTCAATGTCAGAACCTTTCCCTCCCTTTGACTTATCTGGGTACACCACTAATGGTGGGAAAGCCGGATAATTTAGTTTGGTCTACTCTGCTAGAATGGGTTAAAAAAAAGCTCATTGCATGGAAAGGGGTCCTTCTTAGAAATGTTGGTAAGATCCTCCTTAAAACCACCCTTCAAAGCTTGGTTGTGTACCTTATGTCTTTTTTTTTCATGCTCACAGTGTGGTCAAAGAAACTTGAAAAAATCCAATGCATATTCCTATGGTCGGGGATTGAGGAAAGGAATATGTTCTCCTTAGTTAATTGGGATACAATGTGCTCCAGGAAATGTTTTGGAGGGATAGATTTGAGAAAAACAAGATTGATGAATATAACTCTTATCACAAAAATTTCTTGGAAGCTTCTTAATAACCAATTTGAATGGATTACTATCCTCAAGGATAAGTATCTACAAGGACATGTATGATTATCTTTTTTCTATTGAGTAATGAGGTCTTGTTGTCCAATTCAGTAATCTAGAATAGCCTTTTAAAAACTTGGAATCTTATCTCCTCTAGGGCCTCTTGGTTGGTTAGATCGGGCACTTTAATCCCCTTTTGGGATGATAATTGGTTGTCTTCTTAGGCTCTTGGAATCCACCATGTTTTATCTACTATTCTCTAAGGCCTTTGTAATTGGTTGGGTGATAAGGTCTGAGATTATGTTGATTTCTCTCTTGATCCTCCTAGATGGAAGATTGACCCAAATTGGTTTGACCCCCCCTTACAGTTGGCTGCTGAAGAACTTATCATAACTTTGAAGAATCATAGGTTCTTTCCCTTTGATCTGTCGGACTTTCTTATTTGGAAAAATTCTAAGGATGGCACTTATTCTATCAAGATCAGCTACAACCTTCTATCTAGTTCTTGGAACTCTTTGTTTGACTGGAGGTGACTCTGGTGTGGTAATACTTTACCTAAAGTCAAATTCTTTTGGTGGAATTTCTATCACAAATGTTGGCATATGGCTTCTAGTGTTGTCATTGATGGAAATCTAAGTCATTTTTCTAGTCCATAGATTAGGATTTGTTCATACCGACAAATAGTGAAAAGAACAAAGTGTTACCAGATCAGGGAATGAAGAATAGGGTATCCAATCAGTTTATTGATCTATATGCTTCACTAGATTGTCATTTTGAGTTGTGGATCCTAGAGAAGGTTGTGAAGCATCTACATTATCTTTTTGTTAAGTTTTGTAGTGTCACACTAATCCATGTATGAGTTAGGAGGTCCAGAAAAATGTTTTTCTATTTATTTTTCTCATGGAAGTCAACTTGATGTATATAGCCTGTCGCAAATGTATAAGGAGTAATTGTTTAAATGTTTTTTGTGTTGGCAATTTTTTTTGGGTCCCAACTATGACGTGGTTGACTTGTGTGGGTACTCATCAAATATTAAATATTATCCAAGCCAACATTTGAAAGATATTTTTCAATTTTCTAGAAGTCGATTTGTTGCAATAAAATTCTTGCTAGTGGATATAATATGAGATCGGTTGATTTATTTTGTATGTATGGTTGTGAGTTCAACATGTGTTGATATATATATATATATATATATATGTGAATATCTGAAATTCAGTTGAGCAAATTTTATATTGGAAGAAGAAGATTTTTGTGAAGTGAGTTGAGGAAAAGTAGAGCAAAGTCCAGAATTAGACAAGAGGTCCAAAATTTGATATATGAGCTTCATCAAAACTAAACCCTAGGATTTTTAGATGCTACTTTCTCAGTTCAAATTTTTTTCCAATCAAAATACATTGTAAGGCAGTGAGCCTTCTTATTTTGAGCAATGAGCTTTAGGTAATGTGCTTGAACACATGTGCATTCCCCTTTTCTTCATACTTTTAATAGAGTATAAACTGTGGATTAATCTCCACCATGGTTTTTCCCCTAATAGGGTTTCCACATAAAAATCTTGGTGTTATGGTGTTCTCATTGTTTCTTTCATGTGATTACATCTTTACTTATGTTTAAATGTTGTAAATGTTTTAAGATTCAAATTAAATTTCTAGAGATTGTTGAACACTAATTCACACACCCCCCCTCTCAGTGTTCCTTGAGTCCAACAATTGGTATCAGAGCTAGATTCCTCTATAGAATTTTAACAGCTTGAGGTATATCTTGGAATATAATGGACTTTGGTGGTCTTCAACAACAACTTGAGGTGGCACTTGATGATCTTGATCAGTCTAAAGCAGAAGTTCTAGAATTAAAAGCAAATATTGTGGATGCTAAAAAATTCATTCAATCATTGAAGGAAAAAATCAATGATTCAAGAGAAAAGAGGAAGGAACTTTGTGATCAGCTGAAGTAGAAAGAAATTAAATGCTCAAAAGATGTTTACCTAAACCATACCCTAAAATGAATAACTGAAGAATGTGAGAAGCTTGCTAGAGACAACGCTACTCTAAAGCTTGAGATGGAATCTATGGTGATGACGCTAACTAAGGAGATTGAAGAAAAGAAGAAGAATGAGGAAAATATGGCCCAGTCCTTAAAGGAAAAAATTTAATAATGTAGCAAAGTTAATAGTGGATTCATTTAGCTAGAAATTGAACTGCAACAATCTAGAAATAATGAACAAGAGCTTAAAAGACATATAGTTAGATCCTCAGTAATGAACTCACTACTATAAATGAATTCAAGGAGAATTTTAGGATGAGTTATGCTAAGCTTGATGATCTGACTAAAGAAAAAAAGGATTCAAACAGAAGCAAGGTCTTGGATATGAGAAGGGAGAAAGTTTTGGAAGTAGACATAAGGATTTTAGACAAACAAATCACATGAACAAAGGAAAAAGCTATCTAGTAAGGCAACCCAATGCTTAGAAGTTTAATGGTCACTGCTTTGCTTGTAATAAATTTGGTCATATGGCTTCTCAGTGTAGAATTAAATAAAATTTAAGCAGTCAATCATTCCCCAGTCAATGTTTTAGCTATAAGAAGTTTGGTCATAAGTCAATTGAATGTAGAAGTATGTTTGTTAGTGTAAGGAATGTTAAGTGCTAAACCTATGGAAGATTTGGGAATATTTCTAATCAATGCAGAACAAAAGGAAGTTCATGGAATGAATGGTCTAGACAAAGAGGTCTTGTGTGTTACAATTGCAACAGATTTGGTCACATTGCAAGATTTTGTAGAAACATGGAGAGAAGAGGTTTGGTATACAAAGGAAAAACTTACATAACGATGATAAAGGAAAAGGGAAAGTGCCTGTGGAAGAGATAAGAGATCAAATGAAGAAAACATGGGTAAGGAAGAGTGAGTCTAACGAAGGAAATAAGGCTACACTAGAACCTGCTTCTAGTAATTCCTTGATAAATTGATCTTAGGCCATTGGCCTAAGGGGAGATTTTCAAGAAAAATCCTTTGTCCTCCTGTTGGAAGTTGGCACCAGATTGCAAGAAATTGTTATTAGTTGTGCTAATAGTTTTGAAATGTATCTGTGATCACTTGTGCAAAAATTTGAGAAGTAAAAGGTCTGCAGTTAAATTCTTCTTTTGTTGTATGAGAAATCCAAAATACTTAGCGCAAGGAATTTAATGCGATGAAAATGTTAAGTGTGCAAGTTATAAAAAGGTATTTGGAACCCTCATTTGTTACTTTGTATTGAAGAATATTAGAAGGAGAGCCTCTATAGTAAAATATTGAAGGAGTGAAGTCAATTCGGCAAAGAAATCATTAGGTACTTCAGTTGTTCATAGAATTCTCATTCAATTTTGTGCTTGGTAAACTTGTTTGGTACAGAAGAGAAAATGAAGAAAATCAAAGGAACAATAAATTTGGATGAATATAACAATAAGAAAATTAGGGATATGAGAAATATGTTTCCAATCATTGAATTGAAATGGCTTGAAGGTGTGAAACACAAAAGTTTGGACATTTGGAGCGAATTCCCATATTTTGATAATGCGGAAGTTGTTAGGTCTATCTTGAATAGATTAAATGATGATACTCTTACTCTGGATAAACCCTATCCCATTTCAAAAGAAGTAATCAAGAATCTAACTAGTCTATGCAATGTTGGGGATATATCGAAGAAGATGTTGATTTGGAACAAGGAGGTCAAAACCCTAACTAGAGTTTCAAGGGACTAGAGGGATTTGATAATTTCTACAATCAAAGATCCAATAACAAGATACATTGTACACGAAATTTCATACAAAATATTTTTTAGGAGTAGGGAAGGCACAACCTTAGCAAGAGCAGTTTACATCGCTCATAACATGATAATGGAGGATCAAGACTTTGATTTGTGTAGATTGATAAAAGATCAATTGATGGAAAATGTGCAACTTACAAAGGAGGTGGATTACCCCTTCATGTTTGGTACATTGATCATATGTATTGCAATGCATTTTCTGAATTGCTTGCCATAGATTGATAATGTTGTATGGAAAAAGGATGAACCGATTTGTAAGGAAATTTTTTAACATTTTAATAGTCTGCAAAAACTATGACCAAGAGTATAAAAATTTCTTTGTGGAATTGCTAGGGAAGTTGGGAGGATTTAGCATTTCTATTCTAGTAAAATCTCTTGAATTTGGGTCTTCTTTCAGTGAGGTGGAGAGGAAGAAGAAAATAGTACAAGAGACTATTGATTTTACTCCATCACACAAGGTTCCAAAAGTTGAAGGAAAAGGTAAAGATCAAGTTATTGTGGATATAACAGATGAAGAATTTGATGAATACACTCCAAGGGAAGATCTAGAATCAATTGAACCGGATGTAGCAATGGCTGATGGAAGCAAAGAAGGTGTGTTATCCAAAGTAAAAATACTACAGATTGTTCAGGAGAAAGATGGGATGTAGAAAATTGTTGGCATATGGTCTGATAAACCCTTTTATGAGCACGATCTAATTGAGAGCACACTAGGTACTTATCTTGTGCAAAATAACATTGATTTTGAGAGCTTGCAGAATGTATTTCTTGAAGAGATAATTGAGTGTATTAAGGAAGCCATGGTCTTTGAGTCTTTGAACAAGAAAGAGGAAGAAATAATATTACATTTGAAGGGGCAGTTCAGGCTACCCCTTACCAAATTAAAAAGGAAAATGAAAGTGTTGAGACAATGCATATCTACAGCAAATAGTATCTTCAACTATTATCTTCATTGGCCTCATGCAATTGGAAAATACAAATATAAGTTGGAGTAGATTGAGTCTGAGTTGAACATAATTGGTTGGGATTATAGCTTGTTTCGGGATTAGGATGGTGTAGTTAGGAAAAGGATTCAAGTGTTGCAATCTGAGAATGCAAAATTTCTTTTCACCAGAAACAACCTTGTGGACACTTACAATTACAAGAAAGTTAGAAGAATCAATTACAATTTTGGAATATCTCATCTAGATCATCAATCAAACATCTGAGAACAATATTTTGATCATAATTATTGGGATTACAATAGAAGCTTGGAAGAAATTTCCTCTAGAAATGAAAAATAAGTACAAAATAAATTTTTGACTCGATTAGTAGATATATTTCTACAAATTTTGATCAATTTTTGAATTAGTAAAGGAGAGAAAGCAGTGAATTTTTTCATTGATGTCAAAGGGGGAGAGGATATAGTGAAAAATGTCTTATCACTCTAAGGGGGAGATGTGGAGTTATGTTTTGAAATTTTGAGCTTTGGCAATGTAATCTTATTGGTTCTAACACTTAGTCATTTTTCACTAAGTGTTGCCATCAATGCCAAAGGGGGAGATTGTTGGCATATGGCTTCTAGTGTTGTCATTGATGGCAACATAAGTCAATTTTTCTGGTCTGTAAATAAAGATTTGTTCATATCAGTAGATAGTGCAAAGAACAGAGTGTTACCAGATCAGGGAATGAAGAATAGGGTATCCGGTTAGTTTATTGATTTGTATGCTTCACCAGATTGTCATTTTAGTTGTGGATTCCAGAGAAGGTTGTGAAGCATCTACATCATCTTTTTGTTAAGTTTTGTGGTGTTGTACTAATCTGTGTATGAGTTAGGAGGTCTGGTAGAATTCTTTTTTATTTATTTTTCTCATGGAAGCCGACTTGATGTATATAGTGTGTTGTGGATGTATAAGGAGTAATTGTTTAAATGTTTCTTGTGTTAGAAATTGTTTTCTGAGTCCCAACTATGATGTGGCTAACTTGTGTTGGTACACATCAAATATTAAATGTGATATGAGCCGACATTTGAAAGATATTTTCTATTTTCTTGAAGTCAACTTGTTGCAATCAAATTCTTGTTAGCGGATATATATATATATATATATGAGACTGGTTGATTCATTTTGTATGTATGTGTAACTAAGGGTTTATTTTAGGGTTAGATTATCAATCAATAAAGTATATACAATAAACCCAAAGACCTAACGAGTGAAAAGGAAATTAAACAATAAAACAATTATACCTATTAATTGAATTTTCCATGATTACCTCCATAGTACCTTCTAGCTTGTTGGTTGACGTTTTTCCCTCAGATTTGTCATGCGAACAATCTGAAAAATAATAGTCTAAGTCCTACACCAAGCTTTGAAGGATTTGATCAAATGTCTATGCCTATGACTATGATTGACAATGCCCAAACATGATAAGACTTAACAAAATAAAGACAATAAATGCTGCAATTGCTATCAAAAAATCTAAGTGTGCAAGTGTGTAAGTATGTAATGCATCTGTGTGTCCATGTGTATTCGAAAAATGAGAGGAAAATGGAATTTTATAGAAAATTCCATTTTGAATGGACGGATGAGATGAGAGATTGAGAAAATTGCCTAGAATCAACGATTAAGATTCGAAATGGAAACTCTCAATTACAGTTAGGGAAAAATTCCCAAATGTGTGAATAAGATTTAATTAAATAAATTAAATCAAGGATAAATGTGACAGTTGAGATGAAATTAGCAAAAATCAAAAGATAAGAAGATGGGATTTTAGAAAATCAGTAATTTTAGAAATTACTTGATTTATAGAAAAATATTTCCATTTTGAATTAAATTAATTCAAAATATGGATTTTGTGAGATAATGAGTAATTGATTTTTGAAATTAATTACTGAAAGAAGAATCAATTAACTATGTGAGACATTTTTAAATAAATTGCTTTATTTAAAAATAAAGAAGTGTCACATACAACAATTAAATAATTAAAAATAATTATTTAATTTAGAAGAAGTGGTTAATTAATTAAATAAATTAGCAAATCTATTTAATTAAAAGAGAGGATTTAGGAATTAGTGACACATTGAATAAATATATTAAAATATATTTATTTGATAATCAGGAGGACATTAATGACAAAGATTAATTAAATAAAATGAGAGCTTTATTTAATTATGAGTTGACTTTAGATAATTAGTGATGCATTAAATAAATATGATTTATTTTTTTAATAATCAAGAAGAATAGAAGACCCTGAATTAATTAAATAATTGTGAATTATTTAATTAGTAGTTGAAGATGGGTTAGGAACAAATTAAAGTGTTATAATTATGCTAGGACGAAAAGAGCTTGTAGGCCTAGGTCATTTTTTAGGTGTGTACATTTTTCCCCTCTTTATTGTAATGTTGCTTGTCACGTTGTGGCAAAGCCCCAGTGTAAAATAAGATGAGAAAGAATGACGAGGAGGGTTGTGGTATGGGCGGGCCTCGAGAGGATAGATAGGTTCTAAGAACACGGGTGTGCTCTCAAAATGGATGAGAAGACTTAAAATATGAAGAGGCAAAGGAATGTTAGTGCAAAAGATATGGATGATGAAGATGCAGACTAGATGAAAGAATCCTTCAAAACTTGTAGTAGGACTTTAATATTTATTGCTCTTAATCATCATTAGGCAGTAAAATGACACAAATGGACAATAAACATCATGATATGATGTAGACCAAGGTGTGCAAGGTCATCCACTTGAAAAATAGACAGTCACCGACAAGGAATGTCCTAACTCATACTAAGGGCGAAGTTGCCCCAGTCTTTTGTCAAGACAATCCATAGACAACAATCAAAGAAAATAAAATAGGCCAGGAGACGTCATCGCACCTCTAAATCCTTCATGGGACATCCTCGAGGTAGCTAGTAACATGACCAAAAAGAAAAGACAATAAAAATATAAGACAAAATAGCCAAGATAGACTAGAAAGATTAACAACCATTTTATTTTGTTTGCCAATGTTTGTTTGCCAAAGATTGATTTCTTGTCGGTTTGACAATTTAAGAGTTTTTCCAATTTGATGGTGTTGATAGCTTGATGAGGCCTATTTTCAGGAAGGACACATCTTGAAAAAGGAAAAGGACATTTTGATGAGGTCCAAATTTGAGGACACATCTTGAAGAGGACCAAAGAGTGACGAGACTGACATTGTTTTGACTAATATGTTTTGGCAAGTTGACTGATGTTGATTGGACTGTGTTGTCTGATTTTGACCAATTTTGACATTGACGTTTTGAATGACTATCTTGTATCCGAGTTTGACTATGTTTGACTTAGTTGACCAATGTGACAATTGTGACAAATGCCATGATTTTATATGGACAAATCTAAAATGACTGACCTAATGTCTCAGGGACTCATCGACTAATGGCCTTGCCTACATAGCAAATGCGCAGAGACAACGTAGTTCGACAATGACATGGACTAACTAACATAACTAACTTTGATTCCATTTTTTAGGATTTTGATATTGATTTGGATGTTTTTTTGTTTTTCTTCAAGACGTTTTATGACTTTTATGTCTTTCTTCAGAACATTTTATGATGTTTTTGGTCTTTTTTCAGGACATTTTTTTTTTATGATGTTTTTTTCTTTTTGTCGTTTTATGATTTTTTTGGATTTTGACGTTTAAGAGGATCATGACAAATGCATATGAATAATGCCTACACATGAGAATCCAAGGACAAACATGATTGTGCCCCTAGTCAAGTTGAATACCAATTGACAGGTGATGACAACGTTGTTTGACGTGGGAAGGATGCATCCCGAAACAACATGAGGATGATGACAATAATGTGACGAAAGTATGGAGGTCTACAACCAGGCCAGGAATGCAGTCAAGTAAAATTTTGGATAATGTGCTTGTGTGGATTAGACTCATTGCATTTGGAATGACTTGGTTAGGACTAGATGGGATGATGATTATCCTTAGGCTGTTTGACAAGGGAAGGCCAAGATAGGTGACAAGCATGAAAGGATAGGGGGTGGCCTTGGTAAAAGACAGGAGACACGAGACTAATGGAATTGTCATGATTTTCAAGGACTATGTTGTACAAGGACAATAAGACTATGACGGTCAATGACATGATGTTTCATGAATCGTGTATGACCGAAGAATAGACATGTCAAGAGTTTTCCCAAAACATGATTTATGTGTGCCAGTTTTATGTCAAGACCAAGGTAAGTGGGAGAATGTGTGGAAATGATAGGGCTTAGATGGACGTCAATGTCATGAGGAAGGCATGGGAAAATGAGATGACTTGCCCCCAAGTATAAAATTCCACATAGATGATTTATTTTACACGTAACGCCTGTTTGCCAGGTTTTCACCATGGTACTTATCCAGGGCACCTATTTGCCAAGTTTTCACCATTGGATGAAAATTTTCTCTTTACTATTGTCTTGAATTTTTTATTTTTTGGTGTCACCATGACGCCTGTTTGCTAGGTTTTCATCAGGGTGACGATGTTTTACATTTTTCAATTTTTTTGTATTTCTGATTTTGTGGATAGCCTAGATGCTTTAGATGACCATTGACTATTTTGAATCCACCGACAGTGCCAATGTAGAGATTGGTGCCATGATATGCCAATAATGTCATGTCTGTAGTAGTTGTCTTGTCAGGATCATAGTGCTTGTATACAACTGATCGATGTCATTGTGGTCCTTTTTGATACTAGAGTTGGCCTTATCAGAATATGCACATCACAATAGAGTTCCATGAGAGTCCTTGTGGTAAAGAGTTGTTGCCAAGATGTGACAGATTTGTGACCTGGGATCATTACACTTTAGACGAGATGTAGGGTTATGATGAAGGATGGTAGATGTGGAAAGATTGTTTGGATGTTTGGATGAATGACTTTTTATTTTCCAAACTTGGGATGGTGCTTAGAACCAAAAATTTTATATGCCTTGATTGATGACCATTTTGAAGGAGGTGGACATGTGTTATATGTGGGAGTCCTCTTGTCTTGTGGCTCCACATTGTGATTTACTTTTGTATTTGACTTGGTGTCTTTGTTTGATCCATCTTTCTTTGGGATCCATTTTAATTTCATTTGTCCACTTGTCCTTTTGTCTGATTCAATGGCATTTGACATTTGATTTTTGACTTTGTAAGATTTTTGTTTTTGTTGGTTCCAAAGGGAAGGTTATTTATGATGCAATGATGGTTCATGGTGAGGGTGGAGGGGGTGTTGGCAACAATCTTATGAAAAGTATTTCTCATGGACTCCATTTTGATGTTTGTATCTAAAAAAGTTGCCCCCAGTATTAAGGAGGTACCACTGACATCATTTGATTTACTAACTGAGGAATAGCCAAGACCTTGATGTCTATAATTTTTCTGAAGCTGTATTGGTTCTAGAATGCCTTGCTTGTGTATGCCTAGTCCTTTTCCTTGATATTGCATGCTTTGACAAATTCTATTTGTGACAGGGTATTTGTTGTTTTGAAAGCAAGATGCTAACTCATCATTAGGTATGCGAATACTGTCACTTGTAATATTTTCGTTTGCAAGAAAGCATGCTCTGACAAAGATAGATGACCCTAGTTGATAAAGTGTCTTAGCTTCATTGTCATGTTCGACATATTCCTGACTGATATCTTTGGTCTGATCGTGTGACATGTCAGGTCCAGATGATTTTTTTGGTGCTTCCAAGGAAATGTAGAAGCCATCATTATGTTTAGTGTCATAGAGTCCAATGATTTTAGCTATAACTTGATCATATGTGAGCATGTCCCTAGTGGAGGATTCTTGTTCTGGAGGAATATCATCTATGTGTCCCATGAAGGAAAGTGTCTCATCGTGGGAAGTGTCAATAGTCGAGGCCTTTATAAGGTCAGCAAGTGTTTGATCATGAATGGCATAAAGGTCAAGGAGTGGATCGTTTTGGACTTCTTGGTCAATGGTAGGGTCCTGGTTGAAGATGGGGTTGTCATGGATTTTGACTTGTTGGTCAATGATGGGGTTTTGGTCAAAGATGGGTTCGTCATGGATGATACAGTCATAAATAGAGTCATTGTCAAGGAGAGGTGTGTTTTGGATGTGATGATTTTCTTGAAGGACTTCATGGATGGACTGAAAGATAGGGTCATGGGATGAACTACCTTGTTCTTGACATGAGGGTGACATTATAAGGTCTTGCTTTGGGCTTTCATTTTGACATGTATCCTCAAGTTTATTAAATGGGATTTGACTTTGGACTATGATAGAATTTTCATGACTAGAGGTGGCTTGTGAGGGCGTGACTTGAAAAGGATCAATGAATGAAGGACTAGGATAAGATGTGGAGACTTGTGAAGGATAAGGGTATGACATGGGGACTTGAACTTGGTATGACATGGAGACTTCGAGTGGATTGGTGTGATATGATGTGGGGACTTGACATGAGTTGGTAGATGGTTGATAAGGGATGTAGACTTGGTCAGGATTAATAGGTGAAGGAATAGCATATGACATGGAGACATGGAATGGACTTGTGGATAGTTGGTTTCCCTTGTCAAGGTTAGGATAAGGGTAATAACTAGACGTTTGTTGGGAATTCATGGCAGGATTTTTGTTAAGTGACTGTTGATGGTGAGGATAGACGGATGGAGGTGGCAAAGTATTTATGTCAAATCCTTGTGGTAACTTAGCCCCTTGGTAAAAAAGCATGGATAGATACCTTTGAGGGTCGCGTAAGACTGAGTTTTCTACGAAGGAGACTATATCAGGATTTTGTGTTGCAGCTTCTAAGTCTTCTTCATATACTCGTCCATTTTGGTCTCTTTATATGAATGGTTCAGAAGGGTTTTGTGATGAAGATGGAATGTTCATGGAATATTGCATGTTCATGTTGTGAACTGGGTCAGAAAAAGTCCAATGTTGTTTTGTGTCATAAGTGTTATTATCGATGTTGGGATTGAAATCTTATCCAAAGTTTTCCATTTGTCCTCTCTGTCTTTGAAGCCTAGTCTCAACAATAAAAAGGGATTGCTTAGATAAGGATGATGAGAATGACAACTAAATGTGAGGATGATGACAACCTATGTTTTTTGGATTTTTGATCAGGATGAAAATGCAAGACTATGTTTCCTAAAATGTTGATAAGGATGACTAGGTGATGATAATGTTTGTCTAATGAAATGATTGATGTAAGATGACAAGGTGATCAAAGCCAAAATGTTGACTAAGGACTAAGATGATGATGCTTGACTAAGGACTTAATGTTATAAATGCAAGGTCTAGGTTCAAAATGATGACTAAGATGAACAATGCAAAGTCTAAGTTCAAAATGAGGATTGAGATTGTTTTCTGATGTTTTGTTGAAAAGTCTGAGTTGTCTAAGGTTGATTGTTTGTGTCTAGATTTGTGAATGTTGTGTATAATGTTTGAGTAATCCATAAAGCACTTGAAAATCACAATGTTTTTGGTGTAAGCAAGCACACATGAGACAAGTACAATTCTAGGTTAGGCTAGGACAATATTTGCTATATTCCACGTGGGTTTCCCCAACCACATATCTGTAGCGTGTGAATTTAGAAGCTTGGATACACGAGCTCCCCCTTACAGTGCACTCTCTTCTCAGGCCAACCAAGCTTCCAACCCCCATGAAACTCCCATGGAAGATTGATCACCTCTACTAAAGACTGTGAAAGTGTGGATGCCTTCACACCGACCAGTGTTGCGCAAGAAAATAGAAGGTTTTTGGCTTACTACACAAAGGTGTTTAATTTGGGACCCGCGTTCGAGTGGCCATAAATGGGGCAAGAGATTAATCACCAATTAGATGGTACTCCAGCCTAAAGAAGTTGAGCTCAATAGGGTTTAAGGGAGTACTACTCTGTCTATATGACACATCCACACTCGTAATCTTATGTTTTCCCTTAAGATTCAGATTTATATACCAGTCGAGTGTAGCTTGGCTTCAGCTTTGTTGCCAGTTTGAGTCACGTTGGGGTGATTAAATCCCAAGGCAGGCCCAATTTCTAGAGTTAGTTACTATTTCTCTTACACCCAAGATCACCCGAAAGCGCAAGGGGAGAGGATACTCTGATATACTAAGTTGTGGGGTTAAAAACAGATAAAAATGGGTCTGGTTTTCTGATCACTAAGTTTTCACAAGGTGAGAGCATACTCACCTACCATTTTGCAAACACACTCAGACATAGTATAAACACAAATTCATTTTAGAGCACCAAAGGAAATGTTCCTAAATTAAAAAATGCAAACAAGTGGTTTGAGAGATAAATCTTCGACAAACGTAGCTACAAAACCACATGTCAGTAGTTTGAATATATGTCTTTGACTATCAATCTACAAAAATAGTTAGATCCGTCCTTTTTGTCCACTTGATCCAATGTGTCCTTTGAAGTGTTTATTTTCTGCACATGCACAAAACCAACAACAAACCCTAACAAGATAATTGATCACTACTATTAGAGGGTTAGCTAGTCACAACAAATCTGATTTTTAGAAATTTTTTTGATAGTAAAATGAAAAATACATAGAATAAAGCCTATCTAAAATCTCAAGAGGTTTCCAAAAATGTAAATAAATCAGAAAAATTTATTGTTTTGCACTTGAAATTAATTTTTTATGAAAAATCATAAAAAAAAAATTTAAAAATACAAAAAAACTCTAAAAATTCTGATTTTTGGACTGGAGTCGTTTGATGTCATCCCCAATCTGCAAAAAAAATATTTGTGAGCAAATATGCAACCGTGGGTGAGATATAAGAAAATATTTTTTAAACCCCAATTTTAAAAGATCTGTTGTTTGACTAATAATTGCACATCCAAATTTAAAAGATAAAGAATAGACCCCTGTTAAAATTTAGAGAGATTTCCAGAAAGGTAAACATATCTGAAAAATTTGATTATTTTCTCTCGAAATTAATTTTTCATGAAAATAGTAAAAAAATTAAAAATAGATCCAAAAACTCTAATTTTTGGAATGAAAGTGCATGATGTTGTCCCCAAGTTGCAAAAAAAAAATTGTGAGAAAATACGCAGCAGTTTGAAAGTTATGGTCGAATCTTTGAAAACTAGGGCTTTATCCACAATGATGCCAAACCTACAACAAAAAGCAAACAAGACCTGCAACAAGAAGAAACCAACTCCAAGAATTGCTCTTTCTTTTTCCAAATATGTCGAATTCACCAATGTAACTAAGGGTTTATTTTAGGTTTTAGATTTAGAGTGTTAGCAGTAAATCAATAAAGACAATAAAACCCAAAGCAATTACAAAACACAATGGAAGTTAAAACAAAGAATGATTATACCTGTAAACTGCCGAGGCTTCCATGATTAGAAGGTTGTGTGTTAGATTCACGTCGAGTTCACCAATGTAACTAAGGGTTTATTTTAGGGTTAGATTATCAATCAATAAAGTATATACAATAAACCCAAAGACCTATCGAGTACAAAGGAAATTAAACAATAAAACAATTATACCTGTTAATCAAATTTTCCATGATTACCTCCATAGTACCTTCTAGCCTGTTGGTTGACGTTTTTCCCTCAGATTCGTCGTGCGAGCAATTTGAAAAATACTAGTCTAAGTCCTCCACCAAGCTTTGAAGGATTTGATCAAATGTCTATGCCTATGACTATGATTGACAATGCCCAAACATGCTAAGACTTAACAAAATAAAGACAATAAATGTTGCAATTGCTATCAAAAAATCTAAGTGTGCAAGTGCGTAAGTATGTAATGCATTTGTATGTCTGTGTGTTTTAAAAAATGAAAGGAAATTGGCATTTTATAGAAAATGCCATTTTGAATGGACGGATGAGATGAGAGATTCAGAAAATTCCCTAGAATCAACGGTTAAGATTTGAAATGGCAACTCTCAATTAGGGTTAGGGAAAAATTCCCAAATATGTGAATAAGATTTAATTAAATAAATTAAATCAAGGATAAATGTGATAGTTGAGATGAAATTAGCAAAAATCAAAAGATAAGAAGATGGGATTTTAGAAAATCAGTAATTTTAGAAATTACTTGATTTATAGAAGAATATTTCCATTTTGAATTAAATTAATTCAAAATATGGATTTTGTGAGATAATGAGTAATTGATTTTTGAAATTAATTACTAAAAGAAGAATCAGTTAACTATGTGAGACATTTTTAAATAAATTGAATTATTTAAAAATAAAGAAGTGTCACATACAACAATTAAATAATTAAAAATAATTATTTAATTTAGAAGAAGTGGTTAATTAATTAAACAAATTAGCAAATCTATTTAATTAAAAGAGAGGATTTAGGAATTAGTGACACATTGAATAAATATATTAAAATATATTTATTTGATAATTAGGAGGACATTAATGACAAAGATTAATTAAATAAAATGAGAACTTTATTTAATTATGAGTTGACTTTAGATAATTAGTGATGCATTAAATAAATATAATTTATTTTTTTAATAATCAGGAAGAATAGAAGACCTTGAATTAATTAAATAATTGTGAATTATTTAATTAATAGTTGAAGATGGGTTAGGAACATAATTAAAGTGTCATAATTATGCTAGGACGAAAAGAGCTTGCAGGCCTAGGTCATTTTTAGGTATCTACAATATGGTTGTGAGTTCGACATGTGTTGATATATATATGTAAAGTTCAGTTGAGCGAATTTTACATTGGAAAAAGAGAAATTTTGTGAAGTGAGTTGAGGAAGAGTAGAGAGGAGTGCAGAATCAGACAAGAGGTCCAAAATTTGATATATGAGCTTCACCGAAACTGAACCCTGGAATTTTTAGATGCTACTTTCTCAGTTCAACTTTTGTCGTAGTCAAAATACATTGTAAGGTAGTGAGCCTTCTTATTTTGACCAATGAGCTCTAGGAAGTGTCCTTAAATGCATGTGCATTCTCCTTTTCTTCATACTTTTAACATAGTATAAATTGTGGATTAATCTCCACCATTGTTTTTCCCCTAATAGGGTTTCCACATAAAAATCTTGGTGTTATGGTTTTCCCATTATTTCTTTCATCTGCTTGCATCGTTACTTATGTTTAAATGTTGTAAATGGTTTAAGATCTAGATTAAATTTCTAGAGATTGTTGAACACTGATTCACCTCCCCCCCTCTCAGTGTTCCTTGAGTCCAATAACAAAAGGATCCACACTCTGGATAATTTGAAAAAAGGAATTCAACTTGGGAACCAATGTTTTTTGTACAAAAATGAAGCCAAATCCATTCCTCACTTGCTTTTCAACTGCTCCTTCTCCTAGCAGGTTAGGCCAAAAATTTAATCTCTTTTCAAAGTCTGTTGGGTTTGGTATAAGGATGTGCATGATATTATGGACTACTAGTCCCCTCCAGTGTCTCACCCTCTACTCGTTGAGCGTTGATGGGAATCCTTGTTTTCACAAGATGGGCACTTTGGAAGGAGTACAAAAACAAAGTGTTTAGAAACAAAATTTCTTCGTGGTAGGTGGTGGCCAACAAAATTATCATCTAGGTTGTTGAGTTGATCTTTGGAACCCCTTGAAAGCCTAAAAGAAACCCTAATGATCTATAGAATTTGATTGCTTCTACTTGGAATATTTCTAGGACCCTTAATTCCCTTAGCTCTCTTATCCCTCTAGATAGATGCAGTACGCCTTGGTCTTCTCGAGCTTGGTTGGTTGAAGCTCAATTTTGATGGCTCAACCAAACCCAACCTAGGTTGGGTGGGTGGGGGTGGGGTCATCCGTGACCACAAGGTGAGGTTAGTTTTGGATTATGTGGTCAATTTGGGGGTTCAATCCTCTAGTTTTATTGAGGTTCCTGTGGCCTTCCACAAAATTAAAATTTCCACGCAAGTTGGTTTCTCTTTAACTTAATCATCGAAGGAGACTCAAGAAATATGGTTCTTATGCTGACTAGGCTTGCCTCTCCCTGCTAGACTCTTTAGGAACTTGTTTTCTTGAATCATAATATTATGATTGCCCTTGGCAATAGTAGTGTGAATCACATGTTTAGGAGTGATAACGAAGTCATTGTTTCCTTGGCAAATCTTGGGGCTTTTACTCCAAATTAGGTAAAATGGGATGATATCTTCCAAATCGCAAGTCAGGTACTTGAATTAATTCAAAATGATGTCAAATTATTGTTCAAATGAGATTGAGATAGATTTTTTGTAAACTCATTTTGATGGTTTCTATGCTTGTCAATTATGGCAACTTAAGCCTCCTAGTCAATATTTGATGGTTTATTATTATTTGGGGCTCTAGTATCTAAATAGCCATTTCCATTACTAGTGTTTTATTGCTTTATTTTTTGTGGGTATCATGATGGGAGGGGATTTTTTCCAAGATGAACCTACTACTTGTGATGGTTGGAAGCAGGACAAAGAGGTTTGGGTGATTCTTGAATGGGGAAAGATGGCCTTGTATGTGGAGGGGATGCAGGGTGTTAACCCCAAAATTTCCATGGAGTTTTCTAGTTTGTGGGTCGATAAGACTGTTATTGTTGGTGGTGTATCTTTTATGGTGACCCCTGAGCTTATTGTGGAGATTACTAGGCTTTCCCTAGAAGGGATTTGCATCCCAAGAAAATCAAAGAGCCATTACCAAGAGGACATGAAACCCCTTGAGCTTATTGTAGAGGTTACTAGGATTTCCCTAGAAGGGATTTGCATCCTAAGCAAGTCAAAGAACCATTACCAAGAGGACACAAAATAGTTCCCAAAAGTAGGTGAGAAAGTGAATAGGTTGTGGAATGGTTTCAACCACATTGACCTTCCTGGTGTTTGGAGTGTCATTACTGAAATTCTCATGAGGTATGTCACTCTTGAAGGGCGATTTCACCACTTCCACGCCCACCTTTTCCCTATTCTTAATAATATTAGGTACAATATCAATTTTAATTTCCCCTTTTGGATCATGTCATCGCTTGAGAATTTTGTCAAGAATTTCTAGGCCAAATGTAAGAAGTTATTCCTCCACCAGGGCCTTATATTACACTTATGCAAGTTTCATGCATCTTTGCTTCCCTCCCCTACTACTATGCACAAGAACACCTTGACTATCTTGGACCCCACTAACCCCCCGGGGACCCCAACCCTTCTATCACTATCAACGAAACTCCTGTCATTCATCGTAGCACCTAGGCTAAGGTAAATCCCCTACTAGTGATAATACCCCACCATCCCTATCAAATGCACTCCCCTATGAGAATCCACTCCCATGACCATTTCTTTTGGGTCTGGGGATTTTGATAACTCCAATGATGATGATGATTTGTGGAAGCTCACCTCAACTGATTCTCCCGTTCACTCCTTGACTTAGGGCCATGACTAAGAGGTTCCCAATACCCCACCCATTTCTAACCCTAGCCCTCATAATTCTACCAACCTATGCATTAATTTGGAGGAACCTGGAACTGAACCTAGGATTCGTATCCCTACCGATCCTATAAGAAAAAAAATGAATGAAATTTCAGAGACTATCAATCCTCAAAAGGATAATATGAAATTGCTTTTAAGTCATTTGGTTACAACTAAAGAAAGGATCCAAATCTTGGAGGGAAAGGTTTTGGAATAGCAGGTCATGTGGGCTAGGGAGGTGGAGAATAAGATTCATTGGGACGTGATTAATTCCTTGGCCAGGTCCTTTGAGAGGTGGGAAAGGTGGGAAAAGAAGCTAGATGAACTTTATGCTATTGTTAGTTTTGAGGAAAAAAAGAAGAATTTATTGACTGAAATTGATGCCATACACTAGAACCAGGAGAATACCATGCAATGCCTGAGGGTTATAACTAACTACAAAACAAAATAGTGAAGAATAATTCCCTCACTCTTCAAGCTTCTCAAGATGAGATAAGGAAGAGCTAGGGGAAGCGGCTAGTATAAGGGATGGACGATGGTCACACACAGAAGAAGAAGGGAAAGAAGGTGGACACCTCGGTTTGTGATATCACTAAGGATACCCAAGCCATTCTTCAGGGGCCTGTAACTTTTGGGAAGAAGCTCAAGTTCCTATCTCAAGAGTGGAATGCAATAATTGGTCTCAAGATTTTAGGAGATGTGTAGGTGTCTAGTGGTTTTGTGATGGTCCTAGTTATGTTGTTTCTTTTTATTTAATTGTACTAGTCAAAATATTTAAGCTTTAGTTTCTTTTCTTTTTTTGTTCTCTCACTACTCATGAGTCTCTAGTTGACCTCAATAGCTATTTTATAATGGGTACTGTCCCTTCCAGTTTTAATAATCAAAACTACAAGATATTGTGACATTATGTAGTATTGGTTTGCCACCTTGGTGTCACTAGTTGATCAAGATCTATCTATTCTTATTTCTATTCAAGACAAGGAGGCAATATTTTAATTCTACTACATTGGGAGTACAACATGCACTATATTTTTTATGTTAGAAAAACATTTCTTAAAATCTAAATATGATGAATAATCCAAGATGCCATGTTGGTCGGATACAATGAAAAAATATTTTCAGTTTAAAATAATATTGAAGTCAATTGCAAAAGTGATGGAGTTGTGTCATGGTTAAAAGATCCTACCTAAAGTTGAGTGTAACATGCTAGTTATTCACGCAGTAAATTTCCCAAGTTTTCACTTTTAAGTAAATAAACTATGTATAAAAACCATTGCAATAAAAAAATTATTTTCCAAAGAGTGAAAGAATGAACATAGATAATATAACAATTTTCATTCATTGGTTTCATTTCCAAAACAATAACTAACATGTTACAATATTTCCAAGATTGTAAAAAATTACATACATAGTTGAACCCAACTTCAAGGCAATAGATACAAATGGTCTAGGAATCTTCTACAAAACTTGATCGTCAGCCAAGGAGGAGAAGCATTACTCAAGTGTTTTTTTCCAACCATAGAATCATATGCGGTCCCTTGCACGTCTATCAATGGATAGATGGCCCTACCCTTCGACGAAGAGATTGCTAAAGAAACCTCGTAACATTAACCTTAATGAACTTAGTGATGTGCCCTACATAATGTGGACTTGTAGACCTTACAATCCTGATCTAGCATGCATAAAAAAGAACACGATGAATTGAAATTGGAGCAAAGGAAAACACACTACTTTGGCCAAAGTATTCTCCCTCAGTACTTCAAGTGACAGTCATCCTATTCACATATACTGCCCTATCTCGTTCTGACTTAGACCATTATATCTATACATAGGTAAACATTAACCTTAGTTTTGACATATTCCCTTTCCCAAAACTCAATGGTACCTCTACCAAATGAACATAAACAAAATCATAAGTTACTCCCCGTTCAATGGATAACCAAACCCTGGGTATAACTCATAAGCTTTCTAAGTCCACAAAACAACTTAACATAAAATAACTTAACAAGCTCCAAATTATCATTCCTAGTATATAATACTATATATTTTAATCAATCAATTCTTAATATGAAGTAAATAGAAAAAATTATATAGAAATAATATCAATAAGAATTTTAATCTTTTACAAGAAAATAGACTATTACTACTTTTCAAGCAAACTAGTGCAATTCCAAAATAAACATACAAGGCAAACAATCTTTAATATTTTAAGATAAAACAAAAAGAGAATAGAATTCCATGCCTTTTAATCACTTAATCCAATCAATTCTTTGAATCCCTAGCTTGGCCTCCTCTTAATATCAACTTAGAAATCAACCTCTCTTAACTAATCTCACTAAAACTTCCTCACAAAAGCTCTTAGGAAATTAAAAAATCACTCAATGAAAAATACAACAGAAATGGAGTAGCATAATGTTGCATATGAAAAGTATATCAAATGAGGTGATTGTTACCTATATTTATACCCAAAAGCTAGCTTCTCAAGGCTAAAAACTATTGAAAATTGACGTGTTTATGCAACTTTAAAACTTTGTAGAACTATTATACTTGTTGATATAAATATGTATTCTTTGTTATAGATTCTTTGTAAGTGATTATTTGATTAATTCATTTTATCATTTGTAGAATGAAGACAGAAGGTTGTAGAAGAATTAGACAAGATATCAAAAGATACACAACATATACCATGGAGAAACCCTTTTGGGAAAAAATCCACCAAGAATTAATTTATTATTTAATCTTAGAATAAGATTACAATAATTCCAATCCTTCCTTAAGATTCTTCTTTTTCCTTCAAAAAATATTCTTCACAACCTACAGTAAAAATGATAAAACTCTCTTCAACTTGCTTGAGATATGTAGGCAGTAATCAACCTTGTAAACTCCAAAAGAGTTACAATTACAAATCTCAATCCCTGTCTCCTAAAAGGTACGCCTATCTCTTCCAAGTAGAGTTTAACTATGAAGAATGATGCCAAATCATCATCTTCATCTAGTTGGGTGTCCCAACTTGAAGTAGTAACTCAACCTTTATTTCCTAAATATCTTCAAGGCTTTATCCTCAAATTAGGTGCCCAAGAGTGGGCCCACTTAACTCGGCCTTCTAAAATATCTTAACATGCAAAGGAGTTAATTCCAAGAAGCCAACTTGGGCACCCAAAGTGGGTCCAAGTCATTTTCTATTAACTGAAACATCTCTCTCCACCATTCATGCAAGAATGGTCATCCCCTGTTAATTGACAGAAGTTACATGTTATCTGTCATGCAACTCAATTCATTAGTCATGCATTCCAAGTTAACTAAATTCAACTAGCATTCAACTAAAACTAATTGAAGATAATCAAACCATAACTGAGTTGAATTGAACTAAACTAAACTAAACTAAACTAAACTAAACTAAACTAAACTAAACTAAACTGAACTGAACTAAATTGATTCTAAACTAAACTGAACTAAACTTCATGCATGTAAACATCTATCCCTAACTCTTAGGATCTTTACATGAATTACATAAGTGTTATCTCTTAATCCAAATAGTTAACTTAACTCAAGGTGAATGTCACCTTCCATGTGGGCACCCCGTGTTCCCCTGTTATTTAGGAACTCATCTTGGATGCCCTCACATGCTCCTATCATTTAGAATTAATTACAAATGTCAATTAACATGATCATTTCATCCAAAATTGATCTCTCTCTAATCCTAGTGTTTGAGAACACTTTCCAAGGACTTAGGAGACACATGAAATGAATAATGTTAAGGATTGCAATTAAATGGCATCCTATTTCCAACATTCTCCCACTTGACATTATACATTGTAATTATTCTAAACAAGGATCATTATATAAATCAAGTTCAGAACTTAAGGCCAATGGCCTTCCTGCACCAACTAATCAATCCATGCCAGCTTCAAATGCAACTTGCATAATCATGAAGCTCCAAGAAAATGATTAAAACCAAGATAAATTATCTGAAGGAACTGGTTTCATAAGATAATATGTAACATTAATTAAAGTGTCGACTTTCTCAATTAATACCTTCCCACTCTCAACCATTTCTCACACAAAGTGATACTTAACATCAACATGCTTAGTACAAGCATGATACATAGGATTTTTTGGCTAAACACATAACACTCTAACTATCACATTCAAGTTTAACTTACTTTCAATTAAAACCAATACCTTTCCCAAGTCTCTTTATCAAAACTACACCTTTGGAGGCATGTGAAATGGCCGAGTGTATTGAAATCACGTTCGACCAAGGTGTAGGCTCCTCGGTCTTTTTTGTTGAAAATAGCTTTTTTTACTAGTAACTATTCCAACATATATCTCTTACCATAAGAGAAATCAAGCCTCACCTATTTCTCCAAGTATCCATTAGGACCTGTTAACAACTAATCCATGCCAAACTCCAAATGCAACATAGTACTATTATGAAGTAATCAAGCAAATGATTAATGTACCAAATACTAAAGAGAACTACACAAGATCAATGCCAAAGCTCCAATATTTAACATAAACATGACATCCATGATCTAACCATCTCCTCGTAGGATATCACATGCACCATAACATACTTAAACATCCTAGTCTTAAGAGAACCATGCCAAACTCTAAATGCAAAAAGAGTAAACCATGACATATTAGCAACCACTCTAAACCAAGAAAACATATCCCCAATCACCTGAAGATAACCTTACCAATGATGCATCCATGTCACTACTAAAAAATCCCACTGAACTGTGGTACCGAGTCACACATGGCGTCATGACTACCATCCTCTTCATGAAGATCACTATATCCTACCAAAGCTATGATTGAACTATGATACTAAGCTATACATGGCAACAAGATAAACATCAAACCATCATTGTCAAAAGCATATGCAATTTGAGACATTTCCTCATGATAAAAAATATCAGAACATGTACCATGCCACAACTCTAAACCACTAATCAGGAGTATACCATGACATAATAACAAACCATCCTACAACCAAGAATCCACTTCATTGTCAAATGCTCCCACTGAACCGTGATACTAAGCAATCCCATGGCATCATGATGCACATAATCAAAACCACATTTCTATGGTAAGCTCACACCAAACTTGTGAATCCAAGCTCTCAATGACACATGATAACCATCATCTAAAGCAAGAATATATACCTCTTTGTAACAAACTTATTTTCTAAAATCAACAATAACAAAAAAAATAGTAAAATCTCCCACTACAAGCAAAAAACCTCCAATATTTTAAGAGAAAGGCATCCCAATACTCTACTCAACCTCATCTATGATATTAGCTATTGAAAATTTAGGTTTTTATGTATCTTTCAAACTTTGTAAAACTGATATACTTGTTGATCTAAATATGTATTCTTTGTTACAGATTCTTTGTGGGTGATTATTTGATTAATTCATTTTATCATTTTTAGAATGAAGACAAAAGGTTGTAGAAGAATTAGACAAGATATCAGAAGATACACAACATATGCCATGGAGAAACCCTTTCGGGAAAAAACTCTACCAAGAATAAATCTATTTTTTAATCTTAGAATAAGATTACAATAACTCCAATCCTTGCGATGCTTCTTCTTCCTTCAACAAATCTTCTTCACAACCTACAATAAAACTGATACAAACTCTCTTCAATTTTCTTGAGATATATAGGAAATAATCAACCTTGTAAACCCCAAAAGAGTTACAATTACAAAGCTCAATCCCTATCTCCTAAAAGGTACAACTATCTCTTCCAAGTAGAGTTTAACTGTGAAGAACATTGGCAAATCATCATCTTCATCCATTTGGGCATTCCAAACTGAAGTAGTAACTCAACCTTTATGTCATAAATCTTCAATGATTTATCCTCAAAGTAGGTTCCCAAGAGTGGGCCCACTTACCTCAGACTTCTGAAATATCTTAACATGCAAAGGAGTCAATTCCGAGAAGCCAACTTGGGCACCCAAAGTGGGTCCAAGTCATTTTTTGTTAACTAAAACATCTCTCTCCACCATTCATGCAAGAACAATCATCCCCTGTTAACTGAAGGAAGTCACTTGTTATCTGTCATGCAACTCAAGTCATTAGCCATTCATTCCAAGTTAACTATAGTCAACTAGTATTCAACTAAAACTAACTAAAGATAATTGAACCATAACTAAACTAAACTAAACTGAACTAAACTGATATGAACTGAATTGAACTAAACTAAACTTCATGCATGTAAACATCAATCCCTAACCCTTAGGATCTTTACATGCATTACATAAGTGTTATCTCTTACTCTAAACAGTTAACTTAACTCAAGGTGAGTGTCAGCTTCCATGTGGGCGCCCCATGTTCCCCTATTATTTAGGAACTCATCTTGGACACCCTCACATGCTCCTATCATTTAGAATTAATTACAAATATCAATTAACATGATTATTTCATCCAAAATTAATCTATCTCTAATCTCAGTGTTTGAGAACACTTTCCAAGGACTTAGGAGACACATGAAATAAATAATGTTTAGGATTTCAATTAAATGGAATCCTATTTCCAACAAAAACAAGGTTCATTCTATGCCTCTTCTCAACCATAAACAATCAACTCATCTTAGTAGTAAAAAGGTGGAAGATTCCTATCAAGTTAATCATCAAAACTAAACAAAAAATCGATCTAATGCTTGCCACAATAGGTTTGAAAAATTCATAAAGCACATGCTTTATACAAAAAATTGGTTTCCAAGCTTGAAATAATTCTAAAGTAATAAGAGAATTCATAATATGGTGCCAAGTTTACAACAAATTCCCTATTCTCAAGCCCATGGTTTAATAGTGGAAATGGTAAATCATATTTTGACTGCACATACTCAATCGACTTAGTCCATACTGGGCAGGTTACACTTAAATTTGGTTCAACCTTTTAACATTTATAATGTTGTTGACTTGGTACGTTGCATCCATAACATGTGTTGCACTTTAATTTTTTTCATTATCTTTTACATAGCAGACTTTGTTCTCACATATTTCTTTTTCACTTTATCTCAAATGATATATGTGACTTGATATTCACTAATGTGCTATTAAATATTGTGTATATTATATGAATCATCCTTTAATACTTGCACAGTATGCATATGAATATATATATGTATGTATTTATATTCTTATATTTATTTATTTATTTACATATATTCTTTGGAAAATAAATAGGTATAGATTTGATATTCAAATGAATAAGATCAAGTTAGCATTTCATATATAATATCATTTGCATATATATGCATATATATACCTATATACATGTATACGTACATGTACATATGTCAACATATTCGTATGGACATTTCCTTTTGTCATTACATACGTGTATATCAATACATGTATATACAAATGTATATATGTATATATCTCATATATATACATTTGATTACACAATCACATACATAAAATATTAGTATCTTATTGCTAGGAACATATACATGTGATGTATATATATACATACATGTCACATTGTCCTCTTGATATCACCATGCTCATAACCAATCATCCATAAGTGGCTATAGGTACGTCTACTTATGCACTCGCATGTATGTGTTCCTTCATGTGTATGGAAAATCATCAACATGCATATGTATATATATATATATTCATTCAACGTATATACATCTCATCAATCAAGCATAGTAATATAAAGAAGTACTCACAAGCACCAATCACTAAACATAATCCAAGAATGCTCCTAATAGAAATCAAGCTCCTTTCTAATGCAAAAACATCAAGCTTAAAGGATGACTTACCAAATTCCAAAACTATGTCTTGACTTAACCATTCTATTAGTGTGTGTGTGTGTGTAAGCTCAATTAAGTTTCATTATAGGTTACGTCACCAAGTTCTTCTCCTGAGTGATACTTCCCCTCACTTCTGGAGGATTGATTCTGAACCTACATCCAACTTAACACATTTTCATGGTAGTAATCCATTCATCAAAACAACATTTGCATTATAATTTTCATACTTTCCTATTGCAGGAGGTTGGTCATAAGGTCTAATCTCCCCCATCACCGTGGTACTAGAGGGCATGTCACACCACCACCGCTAGTCACATTAAAAGGTTTACCACACACACTACAGTTTATAGGGGGTCGTGCTACCCGATTCCTACAGTCTAAAAAAAAGAAGGTAAACACACAATGGGGTGTGACATTGAGTACTATGATGAGGTTGACACTTGTTTAGGTCCAACTCTTGAATTTTACACCTTTATAAGTCATGAAATGAAAATGAGTATGTTAGGTATGTAGAGAAAACAAAATCTTCTGCTAGAACTAGGGATAATATTTGAAATGGAGTTTTTGTTCAAGAATATAATGGATTATTTCCTCATCCATATCTACCCCATGCACATTAATTTAGTGTAAAAAAAACTTTAAGGTGATAGAAAATTTTTATCTTCTAGGATGTCTAATGGTTAAGGCTATTCAAGATAGTAGGCCTCTAGACTTGCCTCTTTCAACAAGATTTTATAAATTTGTCCTTGGAAAGGAGCTTGATTTACATGATATTAAATCCTTTGATGTTGAATTTGGAACAACATTTCTAGAAATGAAATCACTTGTTCATGGAATTTATTTCTTGGAATCTATTTTAGGAAATAAGAAAGAAGAGATACCATCTTTAGATTATCGTAGTGTACAAATTGAAGATCTTTACGTTGATTTCACTCTTCTAGAGTTTCTTGGACTATTCCTTCAAACTGGGAAGGAGAAACATCTTAGCTACCATCGACAACATGGAATCCTAAATTCATAGTGATTAGTGGAGAAATACTAGTGACATTAATGAGCACAATCAAAGAGCAAAGATACCTTATGTTTATTCCAGTGGTATTGTCAATAATGTTGGTGACAACTTAGCCAAGTCTCCTTTAACTAATGTGTAAATTATGGTTAATAATGGTGCATCAAAGACAATAGAGTTGTCAAAGGAAGAGAACATTAGAAATGATAAGAGATGTAATTATTTTAAAGGATAAAATACTATTACTACAAGAAGTAGACCTCATGTTGATGAAACATATACATTTCCCAAAAGTTATCAGTTTCAAGTTATCTTTTTGAAAAATGACTTATGTCACTTATTGTAGCCAAAAGTTAGAAAATGAGCCTTATTTTTGGAAAAGAGATGCAAATCCTAACCAAATAAGGGTTATTGTTTTCAAAACTAGTGTATTTCAAAAAGGTAGTTAGGGTAGTTAATAACTAGTTTACTAGGTGGTTACTTTGAAAAGCCTATAAATACAAGGCTATTTGTATTAAAAAAAGGAGACTCTTATACATGAGAACTTTTGAGAAGAATTTTTTGGAGAAATTGTATGAATTTTTTTTATTTGAAAATTTGTACAGAAGGATTTTTGAAACTATATAATTTCATAAAGATAATGAAGAATGCATTTGGTTAGTATGTACTAAATGCACTCATGTGTTATTATTGTTGATTTCTTGTATGTTAAATCTATAATTCTTCTAGTATATGTGTAAACCATTGGTAATCTATGCAATTGATTTAGTGAAACACATTCATCTTGGTATCTTGGTTTGAATGTATTGAAGCAACCTATCTCTTTGTATGTTGAGATTTTTTATATACTTCTTTCATTTTCATTGCACATCAAAACATGCATTGTGGTAAAACACTCTCGTAGGTTGTAAGATGTGAAGTCCTAGTTGATATTCATGTTTCTACCACTAGGGTTTTTTTATTCACTTTCTTTAGTTTTTCCCTCTTCCTTTATGTAATTTTAGGTTTAATGTACACAAAAACCCCCAAAAACACTTATCTTACAAGGGAGCCAGCCTTCTCAAATGTAGAGGAAATTTTTCAATCTTATAAGAACTTATCCAACTACTGGAAATTTTTTCACTACATGTTGAGTGAGTCACTTAAAAATTTATAGTGAGAAATTTGTTTACCAACAAATCGCTAAAAGTAAAAAATTATAAATCTATGATGGAGTAGTTATTAGAGTTCATGGTGAAAGGAAAGGAGGGCATCCAAGAATATCATCTATGATCAGTATGTGCCTTCAGTAACATTGATTCAATTTAGGAACCTCAAAAGTATATACTACTATGCCTGAAAGCAAAAACTGACATAGTTATTTTCCCATTATTATTATTCTTAAAGGAAAGAAGTTGCAATTAAGTTTTAGATCTTTTTAAATCAAGGAGTAGATCTTTTCATATGAATTAGTATTTAAAGCTAAATTCATTTACATTGCACCTTGGATTTTTAAGGAGTGAGGTTGATCATTGTGTTTATTTTAAATTTATTAATGATTAGTTACTAATAATTATTTTTTATGTTATTTTTTTATATTTTAATCAACAAGACGATAATTAAGGAGCTCAAAATATGTCTTTATATTTCCTTTGATATGAATGATTTGGGAACTAAAAATACATCCTAGGTGTGATAATTAAAAAATTTCAAGCTAATATAAATCTTTTAGCTAAGTTAACGTATGTTGAGGATATTATCTAGCAATTTTCTATGGAGGTCTTAAGCCAATGAGTATTCCTTTACCTATAGATAATTACCTTTGGACTAATATCCTAATTCAAATGATGATTTTGAAGATATGTTTACTTTGACTTATGCTAGTGTTGTAGCATAATGTACATTTAATGGTTTTTACAAGAATAGTTGTTCCCAAATAGTAGGATTTCCTAGCAAGTTTATTTCTAAGCTTGATAGAGAGATTTAAAATCATACCAAAAAGGTATTTAGATAGTTATGATAAACTTATGGTTATTGTATTTTTTATTATGATATTGAGGAGTTTGTCAAGTTGCTTGATATACATGGATGTGTTGATTTAGATTAGACTAATGATTTGGAGAATAGGAGGTCAAAAAATAATTATATGTTCACTCTATATAGAAAAATATATTTACATGGATGAGGAAGAGGGAACCCATAGTTGCATTGTCCACTATAGAAGAAAAGTGCATTGCTAATAAAAATTCCTATAAGGAGGCAGTGTGGTTATAAATTTTGTATTCATGTATTATCTTTGTGTGTAAGAAAGTTATGATTGGATTTGAAAATTCAACTACTATATGTTTGGTGAAGAATTTAGCATATCATACTTGTACTAAACATGAAAATTTATAGTATTAGTTTTTTGTAAGATGGTTGAAGATAGAAGAGTTATAATTTATAAGGTTGATAATTTAGATAATGTAACATATGCTCTCACTAAGCTAGTGAGAATGAATAAGTTCTATTGGTACAAAGAGGCTATAGGCTATACTTTGGATATGTTTCCTGTTATGTCATTGTAATGTTAATATAAAGAAAGAGAATGTTAGGACTTAGGTTGATATTAAACTTGCAATCATATGTATAATGCATGTGTTCTTAAAACTTCTTGTAATTGGGAACTTATACATCCATGAGTTGTTGTGAGATATTGTATGGGAAATATTTTTCTCCTTTGAGACTTGGAATGTTTATACAACTATGATTGTTCATCAGGGAGGCTACAAATAAGGGCTAATATTGGGATTTACATTTATTGTCATAAATGTAATCAAGCATCCCACAAGGTACTTAGGAGTTATATTTGTGGGAGTGAAGCATTTTTTCATTGTGGCAGGATTGCACATGTACTAAAATTATTTATGGAGCACTATGGGTTTATTTATTGACTATAAGAGTAATAAAATTGAAGGTTAGATTATGGAAATTACTTTTTGTATTGAGTGATTGAAGCAATGCATAGTTGAGCATTATATTTTTACTATTGGTGGAAAATGTGTAGCTTTGTGCAAATGATTTTGACTCAGCTTTGGATATCACTTGGTGCTTTCTTATTTCCACTTTCTCTATTTATTGGAGGTATGAGATATAAATTTTATTATATTATTTAGGTTGAGTAGTATTATGTTAATATGATTTTATTTAATTGAAGAGCTAGAATGAATTGTATTGATTCATTAATTTATTCAAATTGATGCATGCCCAATATATCTTTGGTGGTCAAGTTTTTCCCAAAAGAATTTCTCCATATAGATATATCAATTGTTTATAATGCTTTTATTATTTTACGTATTTTCTTATATTCCATTTCCTTGTTTAATCATATTTATCTTAATTGATTTAGTTGTATTTTAATAGTGTTTTACGCTTCACTATATTTTTTACCTTATTTTATTGAAGGTGACATCAAATACTTTTATTTCTTCCTTAAGGTATATCAATTATAAAGAGTCCTAATTAGAATAATTCTAACTATTTGGAACAAGATAGAAGAATAAATATATAAAAGTAAAACTAAACAATTAAAAATATTAATCCACTTCTAAAACTAAACATCTTAGTGATATGGACACAAGGGACTTTCAAACTAAGCTTGAATTACATTTTTAGGTCCAAGCAAAATTAAAATTTATAAAGTAATCAAATGAAATGAACTTTTCCCCACCTAAATCCCTTGAAAAATAACTTAGAATATAGAACATTAGAAATATTAGAGATCATCATAGTTAAAATTTTCAAAGAAATAAATGCTCAAACCTCCCATACAAATTTTGTTGAGTTAAGGTTGGTCATTGTGGCAGATTGGTCATATATTATTCACTACTAAGCATACATTATCTTTACTAATAAGTACTAATCATATGGATTGACAGATATTATCTATTATGTTTTTTGGATCTATTAGAAAAGCAACATAAGAGGACTACCCTTGAGTCACTCTTGGGCCTTTTCCTTGATCTATAAAATTATTCCAGCAATTTCTCAGCTTGCCAAACATTAATCTAACAACATATAAAACTTTTTCCTATTCTATCCATGAACCACTTCTTTCAAACATATTTTCAAGTGTATCTATTATTTATTTCCACATTAATGTCTGGAAAGCTGAGAAATTGGTAGAATAATTTTCCAGATCAAGGAAAAGGCCCAAGAGTGACTCAAGGGAAATCCTCTTCTGATGCTTTGCTAATAGATTCAAAAGACATGGGTAAAGATGATATTTTTCAAGCTGGATTTGATGAATTCAAATGGTTGCTTATTGATTTGTTTTGTGATGATATTTCAAATCAAGCTTTTGAAGCAAACAATATACTACAATCCACAAAACTCAAGAACTTGGCAAAATTTGATGAATATAATTGTATTTTTGAATCCTACATGGTTGCAGTAGATAAGATGCATGATCTCACAAAAAAATAGTATTATTTGAATTCACTTCCATATGGATTAAGAGCTTGGGCACAAGATTAAATCATTAGAAAAGAATACGCACAACTTGATAATGTTAGATTTCCAACTCTTAAAAGATTAATCAGATATAAGTTGGAAAAACAATATTTATTGGGTGCTTTGTAACTCAACAAGGAGGAGTATAACTACACATGCAATCTAAAGGAATTTTGTGATCTTCCCAGTATAAATCAGCTAAAGGACTTCGAAAAATTAAAACAATTCAATAAAAGAAGTTGCGGAAGGAAATGTAGATGCACAAGGTGTTCCAAAGAAAAATATTATGAAGGAGAATACACCTTCAAACACAACAAGCATGGAAAGTATGGCAACAAGAAGAGATATAAGGCAGACCCCTACAAGAGAAGAAAGTTCTCCAGAAAAACACCGCCATACTTATTAAAGAAAAGAGATAGAAAGGTCCCAAAAGGAATCAAATGTTTTATTTGCAAAGGACCTCATTATGCAACAATTTTTCCAAAAAAGCTTAATCCTGGAACTAAGATTTATGCAATGTTTGAATATGAAAATTCAAGATGGGAAATTGTTGATTTTAGAAATACTTCTGGTGAAATGGATAATTTGTATGAATTAGTAGAAATCATTCTTGATTCAATCTTTATGATGAAGTTTAAGGATCTAAAGGAAAAAAATAAGTGAATGCAAAGACATTCTAGTTTTAAATCTGATGACTCTACTTCTGATCTTGATGAAGATTTCCTCATTACACTTCTCAAAGATACATTAAAGGACATTCAAGTTAAATTACAAATTGATAAGTCAAAAGATCCTTACAAGCTAGTAGGAACTAAAGAAGAAAGAGATAAAATTGTTCATCAACATTTGGCCCGACTCAAACAATTAGAATTAGATAAAGCAGAAGTTGAGAAACAACTCAAACAATAGAAAAAACCTACTAAAGGCTTTGGGAGAAACATTGACCATGGATACAAGATTCCTCCATGGAAAAAAGAAAAACCATCTTCCTCAAAACATTCTTCAAAGCATAAACCATCTTATATTGACACAGAGGTAATTACTGGTTTTTTTAAAAATGATCTTTTGATGAATGATGTTGCAGATCTCAAAAGGTTGTTGAAAACTCAAAGAAATCAGAAATCTTTCTTCCATGGTGGGAGAAATTATAGACCTTTTTGTTTAAAGCAGAACAACAACCATCTTAATTTGAAAAGGTATCTTCTCAAGAAGAAGAAGAAGAAAGCAGCTGTGGGAATAGTATACTCCAGAAAACTAGAGATAAATCATGTTCTCTACTACTAGCCAATAATGGGAATTATATCATACTTAACTTTTGTTTTCCAGATTATAAGAAAATTCCCATGGATGCATTTGTAGATACAGGTTCTTCAAGGTCTTTGGCTAAAACCATTGCCATTCCTCTAGAATTCTGGAAGCCACAACCAGACTTACCAAATAGCTATGCAATTAATGGAGAAAGGATTCACATGGTGAGGTATGCTCAAGATGTTCATATCAAAATAATGGGAAAAATGTTTATAAAAAATTTCATAGAATATAATGATTTAGAGGATGATGTCCTATTAGGCTATCTTTTCCTTACTAAATATGAGCCTCTTCATTTCTGGAAACATAAGATATCACTTAGACATGAAGATGGATAGATTGACATCCCTGCTCTTAATATAGTCAATCATAAGTTTGAAAACAATGGAAAAAAGGAAAAGAAAGAATCAGTAAAGGAACTAATAGAGAATACATCTGATATGTTTAATGAAATCAGACAAAGATTTGAAACAGAATGTTGCAACATGAACCCATTGTAGTTCTAGTCCCAGGATCATGAAGAATGTGAAATTCAGATACAGCCAGAATGTTAGTCAGTGATCCCTCATGAGCCTGCCTACTTCATGAGTCCTATTGAAGTCAAGGAAATGGATGAGCATTTAAATGAGTTATTAGAAGGGAACTTCATTCGCCCCAATAAAAGTCCATTCTCCTGTCCAACATTCTTGGTTAATAAAAGAGTGGAAAAGCAGGGAGGAAAAAAGAGGTTTTGTATTAATTATAAGCTTCTAAATTATATCATTCTTCCTTTTAATTATCCTATCCCTTTCAGTGTTGATCTAATTAGAAGAGCTACTACTAAAAATGTGTTTTCTAAGTTTGATTGCAAGTCTGGATTTTGGAAAATTAAGGTCAAAGAATCAAACAGGTATAAGATAGCATTTCTAGTCCCTCATGGACTCTATGAATGGAATGTTATGCCTTTTCCAGTCTATGCACTACTCCAGCTTACTTCCAGCGAAGAATGGACCAATCACTTGGGAATTTGAAATATTTTTGTGTTGTTTATATAGATGATATACTTGTATTTGCTAACTCTAAAAATGACCACTTGCAGCACCTGGAAGAACTTTATGCAGTTATCAAAAAGCATGGGATATGTTTAACAGCAAATGTTAGGAATTGTATACAAAAAATATCAATTACATGCAAATGAAGATTAAACACAGAAATGAAAAACACAGAAATAATAATAACAAGAGACAATATTTAACATGGTTGACCCAAAATTGGACTACATCCACCAATAGAGAGTCCAATATTATTATCCAGTAAATAGAATCGATTACAACTAGTAATCCCAACAACTCAATACCTCTACAAATGCTACAATACAATGTCAACATAACCCAAACCCTTAGCCTTTTATCAAGACTTATGTTGGTTACAAAATTAGGGTTTTTTTTATGTTGGCCAATAGAAAAATAAGGGTATGTGTAGGATCATGGTGGGCCAAAAAGTGGTAATGAGGAAAAAAACATGTCTTTCATCGACCCAAAAACGTGAAAATACCATGTTGACTTTTTTCAGGCTCGGGTGTCAGTACACACCACCAAAGCAAACACCAATCCTAGTTTTCCATATCGGATATCTGATTCAAATCGGATATTTGATCCAAATCGGATATTTGATTTGTAAAAAGCATATATATATAAAATATGTCGTTGTTTTAAAGTCATTTGACAGTCAACAACTTGTGGGCACACAGTGAGGAGGTTCTTCGCGTAACAGATATCCGATTTTGCCAATATCCTATTTGAAAAGGTAAACTTTTTTATTTTTATTTGCTTTGATACAATTTTGAATTAGATTTGGATAATTTCAAATAGTTTTTTGTGGATTTTTTTTTTAAATAGGGTTTTTGATTGAATTTTTATGAAAAATTTGAGTTTAGAATGGATTTTGATTTAAAAATGAATGTTTTTTGTGGATTGTTTTTCAAAATAGGGTTTTGATTGAATTTTTATGAAAATTTTGAATTTAGAATGGATTTTGATAAAAAATGAATGTTTTTTTTTTTTTCAAAATAGGGTTTTTGATTGAATTTTTATGAAACAATTGAGTTTACAATGGATTTTGATTAAAAAAAATGAATTTTTTTATGGATTTTGATTTAAAAATAGTGTTGCTTATGTATTTTGTATTAAAAATTAGAGAATTTTATAGATTTTTGTTAAAATGTAGGTTTTTTTTTGGATTTTTTTTTTAAACTAGGGTATTTTTATAATATTTTCATTTATATTGTCTAATTTTAATTAGATTAATTTTTTTTAACTTTAATCAGGCATTATGGCTACTAAGAATAAGAATGCACAAATTCCACCAGTTGAAAATGAAAATCCACTAGCTGAGAATCAAAATGTAGAAATGCCAAATGCTCTACCACCTCCACAACCATCAATTGAAGACTTAATTCATGAAAAATTGGAGCAATTGAGGGGAATTTGTGATGTTTATAAGAAAATCCCTTGATTATCATGTATGTCAACCACATTGACAAGAATAATTACAAATGTAGAAACCCTCTCCACCCAACATAATGCCTTTTATTCGTGGCAAGAAACCATGAGGGAATATTATGCATGTGGATTGTCTTATGATGATGTGAAAAATCTCCGACTAACAAAAGCCCAAATAGCCTCTTTATTTATTAACCCAAGCACTGGTTTTCCAGTTAATGTTAACAAACCAAAAATTTCTATAAAATGGTGCACGCATAGGGGCATAGTAGATAAATTTTGGGATCGTTGGTGTATGGTTTTTGATAAACCACCCAACAATAATCTTGATGTACTTTTTTACTTTATTAAAAAATTATATTTTGAGTTTTTGTTAGGGAATCATGTCAATTAATTTGACATTAAACCCTTCTAGGACATTGGTGGAGGTATGCCCCAAGATAGGCCAAGGGTAGCTAGAGTAGTCAGGTGCCCACATGTCCCCCGTCCTCCCCTTCCTCCGCCACCTCTAGTACAACATCCAGATATTACGGAGGATGTAGCCACACAAACTATCCAGGCCATTCACTCTTTGAGTGGTCTTTTGGTTTCCCATGCTTCTTTAGTAGCTAAGCCACATTTTAGTGATCTTGGCGATGGATCCAATGTTGTTGCATCATCCTCCTCAGGTCCACATATTTGTGTGCCACATATTTGCAATACATGCCAGCATATATGCTTGGGTCCTATTGTACAGCCCCCTGAGCATCCATTAGACATTTCTGATTATGACATCCAGGATGTGGAGATTATAGCAGATCACACGTAGGGGAGTGGAGCACACCCTATAGAGTCCTCTCCTGCTAGAGAGGTGGACATTCAAATACTTACACAAGTAACATTTAAGGTGTAAATTCATAACTTGCATTTTTTAAAAAATAAATATTAATAAGACATAGTACAGTACTAATATTTATTTACATGGTCTATTTAACAGTTAATGTCTGAGGAGGAGCTCACACGAGTGACTGATAGCACATTTAGGGCCATTTCATTTGGTTTCGAGACGCACACAGTATGTATTTTCGTTCTCACTCATTTACATTTTTTTATTGTATACTTGCTTGTCATTTGAATTGTCATTAATGAAATTATATATTGATGAGGTTGCAGCCCGAGACTCAGAAAATAACCCACAAACAAGAGAATAATTTTATTATTCAGAAAATGGAGCTACTTACATGCAGAGGATCTCAAATCCCCAAGTTCTACAACACATGCAAGCTATAGAAAGCTACAGAATAACCCCTTCGCAATATGCGAGCTTGTCCCCAAAAAGTTACCTAAAAATATTAGAAACCCGCTGATAAATAGAGCTCCCCTTTAGTTTGGAGCCAAAACAACATTAAAATTTGAGTTTAGGTGGTTTGGAGCTAAAAAACTACAACTTGAAGTTCAAATTTCAAAAGAACATTTGCAATTGTATCTTCTAGAAAGTGCACCAACTTCCCAGGGCCATAACTTTTGATCCGAGGCTCCAATTCGCAAACCATTTGAACCATTGGAAAGGTCTCGATGTCAAGAACACACTCAAAATATGCTACACCAATTTCAGCAAGTTTTGGGGCCATTCCAGAAGCTCTAAGTGCCTCAAATCCAACTCGAAAGATTTTCAAGTGCAAATATGGGAAACTAAAACTACAATATCTTTCAACCCAGGAATAGAAAATAAAAACCATGAATTGGGAATTTCATTATGACAAAAAGGGTATCCAAAAATGTAAAAACATCTAAAAAGTGAGAAACTTGAAATTTAACTATTTTTGGGTGATGCAAGATTGCCTTTACACCACTGGATGCTCCTGCATCAGACACCCAGGGTAATTTGAGAAGTGACCCTATCATGCCTTAGATGGTTGAGGAAAACCCAACCGGTCAACCACTGCCTTAGATAGCCAGAATGAATCTTCCACAGGCCTTCCTCTCCATTTCACCAGATATTCTTTATATTACCTATTTCTGGTACTCCTTCCCACACGACTATCCAAGATTTCCTCAATCTCCTCCTTTTCTGAAGTAGATGCTGGAATCCCACACTGTTCCATCATTGGTACTTCCTCTACACCACCTTCATGATACTCTGTCAAATCTGAAACGTTGAACATAGGGGAAATGTTGAATCCACCTGGCAACTCTACCTCATATGCATTCCCTGAATCATGCTTCTTCAAAATTTTACAGGGACCAAAATTTTTCACCTTCAATTGTTTATATGTTCCCACTGGAAACCTTTCTTTCTTCAAGTGGACCATCACTTCATCACCAATCTAAAACTCCTTATACCTCCGCTTCTGATCTGCCTTAGCCTTATACTGCATTTTCATCTTGTTAATATGTTCTCTTACCTTCTTATGTATATCCTTGATGTGGTCTACAAATCTTCAGCTTCAACACTTATTTTCTTCTCTTGGTCCATCTTCCTCAATTCTGGAGTTGTTCTGGGGCTACCTCCATACACAATCTGGAATGGTGATCTACTAGTGCTTATGTTGACAGAATTGTTGTAAGAGAATTCTACCCGGGGTAGGATCAAGTCCCATCCCTTGGGTTTATCTCCTACCAAACATATTAGTAGGTTACCCAGACTCCTGTTAACAACCTCTGTCTACCCATCTGTTTGTGGATGGTGTGCAAAACTGAACTTTAGCTCTGTCTTTAGCTTCTTCCACAAGGTCCTCCAAAAGTACCCCAAAATTTTGGTGTCACGATTTGAAACAATACTCTTTGGCAGACCATGTAGCCTCACCACCTCTTTGAAGAAAAAGTCAGCAATGTGGACTGCATCATGGGTCTTCTGACATGGAATGAAATGTGCTATATTTGAAAACCTATCAACCACCACAAAGACTGAATCATTCCCTCGTTGTGTCCTTGGAAAACCAAGAACAAAGTCCATACTTATATCCTCCCATGGCCTCTCTGGTATAGGTAAGGGTTGGTATAAGCCTATATTCTGGCTCACTCCTTTAGCCATCTGACATACCCTGCAGCTTTGTACAAACTTCTTCACATCCTGTGACAACTAAGGCCAATAATAATGCTCACTGATAATGGCAATGGTCTTATCCCGACCAAAATGTCCTGCCATTCCTCTACTATGCTTCTCCTTTATTAGGTTCTCCCTCATGGAACTCCTCGGGATACACAATTGACTTCCCTTAAATAACATGCCATCCTGGATTATGAAATCTAGCCACCTTGTCTTGTCCACTATAATAGGTTCCTTGCAATCTTTCCAAGCCTCTGCAAAATCAGGATCTTCTGCATATAGTGTCTTGAGTTCATTGAATCCAACCACTTCAATCTGCATCTTTGTCATCAATGTATGTATCCTACTTAAGGCATCTGCAACCCTATTTGACTTCCCACTCCTATGTTTCAAAACAAAGGTATAACTCTGCAAAAACTCTACCCATTTCATATGCCTCTGATTTAATTTTCCCTAACTATTTAGGTACTGCAAGGCCTAATGATCATATATAGAACAAATTCCTTCAGCAACAAATAATGTCTCCATTTCTTTAATGCTTGAACTATTGCATAAAACTCTTGATCATAGACAAAATACTTTCTCTTGGCATCATTTAACTTTTCACTGAAATAGGCAATGGGCTTACCTTCTTGGCTCGGTACTTCCAATACAACCACCACTAGCATCACAATCCACTTGAAACACCTTTTTGAAATCTGGGAGGGCTAGAATAGGTTGCTCTGTCACCTTCTACTTCAACAGTTCAAAACCTTTTTCCGCTCCATGCTCCACTTGAATTATTTTCTATCCCCTCTCATTGTTTCAGTCAGGGGTCCACAAATACTACTGAAGTTTCTAATGAACTTTCTATAAAAACTAGCCAAACCATGGAAAGATCTCACCTTGGTAGCATTTCTTGGGGTAGGCCATTCCAAAATAGCCTTCACCTTCTCTGGGTCCATCTTGAGACCTTTTGCTAAGACAACAAACCCCAAGTACACTAACTCCCTCTTCACAAAACTGTACTTCTTTACATTAATCAAAAATTTCTCCTCTTAACTTCTCAAAGGCTCTCCGAATATGCATCAGATGCTCATCCAACGTCTTACTGAAAATAAAAATATCATCTAAATACACAATAACAAAACTTCCTAGAAATTCTTTTAGTACCTCGTTCATGAGCCACATGAATGTGCTCAGTGCATTGGTTAGCCCAAAAGGCATGACTAACCACTCGTACAGGCCCTCTTTGGTCTTGAAGGAAGTCTTTCATTCATCTCCCTCTCGAATCCGGATCTGGTGATATCCACTCTTCAGATCAATATTTGTGAAGTACTGAGCTCCACTCAAATAGTCCATTAGGTCATCCATCCTTGGCAGGGGAAATCTATACTTGATTGTTATCTTCTTTATGGCTCAGGAATCTATACACATCCTCCTCTCCCCATCCTTCTTTGGTGCTAGTACTACAGGTATTGCACATGGACTCAAACTCTCCCATATCAAACCCTTTCTCAACAACTCTTGAACTTGTCTATTCAACTCCTCATTTTTTGCTGGAGTCATTCTATGAGATGCCTTATTTGGCAAACTGGCTCCAGGAATCAAGTCAATCTGATGACTGATCTTCCTTATTGGTGTTAAACCCTTAGGTACATTATTAGAAACAATATCCTGAAACTCATTCAACATCCTAGAAACTTCTTTTGGAACCTTCTCACTATCCTCCTTACTCTAGGAATCAATGCATAACACACACGCTCATGCTTCATACCTTCTAAACTTTTTTTTCTATCTACATAACAAATTCTACCACTACTGCATACCTTTTCTTTGGTCTCCTTTAGGGGTTTCAACTTGTGACGAACCCCATCCTTTGTCAAGGAATAATAGTGTTTGCATGGCCATCATGTATAGCTCGCCTATCGAACTGCCACGACCTCCCCAACAACATGTGGCATGCATCCATGGGGATGATATCATAGAGTACCTCATCATGGTAGCTCCCGATCTTGAACTTTACTAGGCATTGCTCATTGACCAAAAATTTGTGGTCTTTCTACAACTAGGCAATCCGATATAGATGTGAGTGCCTTTCCCTCTTTAGCTTCAACTTTGTGACCATTTCCTCTGACACCAGATTATCAGTGCTCCCACCGTCAATAATGACATCACAACATTTTCCTTCACACTTGCACCTTGTGAAAAACAGATTCTTCCTCTGTTCTGGTTCCTTTTCTTCAGTCACTAGGGCTCTCCTAATCACTAGGGCTTCTCCCCTTTCAGCATCATCTGAATGTTCAGATTGGGCCTCCTCATCTACATGCACAACCCTTCCATGACCTTCTAGCCTTTTGTTTTCCCTTCCTTGGTGTTGTGGACATTCATAGGCTCGATGCCCTTCTTCACCACACTAGAAATGCGTTCCTCTGAAACCACCTCTTCTAGATCCTTGCCCATATCTCCCTTGTCCTCTACCTCTTTGATCACCATTGTTTTGATCATGAGGGCGATAGGATTTGTCATTCTTTTGGCTTTGGTTGGTACCCACATCTTCACTTTTCTTTTCATCATCATTTCGGCTTCCTGAAGATCTACCATTGCCCCTTCCGCTGTGGCATCCTCATCTTTTTTGCTTGCCATCAAATCTTTTCTTCAGCTTCTCTTCCACCTTCAAAGCAAACTGATACACATCTTCAATGGAGGTCATTCTGACTAGGCTTAACTCCTCCTGAATGCTCAGTCGTAACCCATTAAGATATTGGGCTACCTTCTCCTTATTGGCCTCTGTGTGACCTGTTCTAATGATTATCTTGTAAAAATCTTCAGTATATTCTTTCACAGATCTACTTCCTTGCTTCAACCCTTGCAATTTCTTCAACAGATATAACTCGTAGTCCACTAGTATAAACTGCTTCTTTAGTTTCTCTATCATGCAATCCCATTTGGTGATCTTGACTTTTCCTCTTCGATTTCTTTCCAATTGGACCTCTTTCCACCAAATATTGGCATGGCCCTTCAGCTTCATTTTTGCAAACCTAACCCGATCTGGGTCCTCTATTTCCTCATACTCAAAATATTCTTCTCGCTCGTTGATCCAGTCGATCAACTCTTTTGGGTTCAGACTTCTGAAATAACTAGGGACTTCTACTCTTGGTCGTGATCAATTGCTTCTTCTTCCTCTTCTACCTCTGAACCTTCTTCCTCTCCTTCATCCTCACTTTCCTCCCTTAGGTCTAACCCTCTTCTCAACTGCTCTTGTAACACATCAATCTGTCTCTGGAGGGCTGCCAGTGCATCTCTTCCACCATCATTTCTGCCACCTCAAGCACCTCTGGCACCACCATACCTACCAGGCATCACTCTTGGAGGCATCTTTCTTGACCTCGACCCACAACCACGGTCCTCGTGTGAGCTGCCTCACGATCGGCGATCTGTCCACACGCTCAAGAAAACCTCGCTCTGATACCACTTAATGAGGGCGTAGCCCGAGACTCAGAAAATAACCCACAAACAAGAGAATAATTTTATTATTCAGAAAATGGAGCTTCTTACATGTAGAGGATCTCAAAACCCCAAGTTCTACAACACATGCAAGCTACAAAAAGCTACAGAATAGCCCCATCGCAATATGCAAGCTTGTCCCCAAAAAGTTACCTAAAAATATTAGAAACCCACCCATAAATAGAGCTCCCCTTAAGTTTGGAGCCAAAACAACATTAAAATTTGAGTTTAGGTGGTTTGGCGCCAAAAAATTACAACTTGAAGTTCAAATTTCAAAAGAGCATTTGCAATTGTATCTTCTAGAAAGTGCGCCAACTTCCTAGGGCCATAACTTTTGATTCGGGGCTTTGATTCGCGAACCGTTTGAACCGTTGGAAAGGTCTCGAAGTCAAGAACGTGCCCGAAATCTGCCATGCTGATTTCAAAAAGTTTTGGGGCCATTCTAGAAACTCTAAGTGCCTCAAATCCAACTCAGAAGGTTTTCAAGTGCAAATCTAGGTAACTAAAACTGCAATATCTTTCAACCCAAGAATAGAAAATAAAAACCATAAATTGGGAATTTCATTATGATGAAAAGGGTATCCAAAAATGTAAAAACATCTGAAAAGTGAGAAACTTAAATTTAACTATTTTTGGGTGATGCAAGATTTCCCTTACACCACTGGATGCTCCTGCATCATATATTAGCTTATATGTTTATCTTATTATCTTCTTGTAGGAAACACCTAGTGAAAGCAAGGTGTGAAGCTCTCCAGAATATGGAGGCACAATGTTAGATAAGGTAAAGGTAATTGAACTCAAATTTGATTGAATTAAGATTTATAAGATCTTTTATTGATTATGCATACATTGACATAGAGTTGTAGTTTCATATGTACTTGTCATTTTTATGTACAGGTGGTTGTGAGCTATACATCATTGTTGATAAGTGCCACAACACCTGAAGGAGTAGGTATTCGAACACCTAAAGGAGGAGGTGTTGAAACACCTCAAGGAGGAGCTTTCGAAACACCTAAAGGAGATACAAAAAAAGATCAGCCTAAAGAGGTATGTGTTTATTTTATTTTGTGCTTGGTAAATATGTTCTTATTATCAACAATTCTATGCTAACTCGGATCAATCTCAAGTTTTTGTTCATATATATAGATTGAAATTACAAAAGTTGGTTTGGTTAGTTCTTTGAGAGGGGTATATTCTAGGACTCTTGACCCTTCAAAGAGATGTATATTTCAGGAATCAAAATTTCAATTTTAGAGTTCAATTATAATTCAATGTATATTGATTTTTATATTAATTATTCAATTTTAAATTATATAGTATAACTAATCTCAATTGTGGTTTGAATTTTTCTTGTGCAGCTACCTTCAGAGCCAATTAGTGCTTCAAAGAGGCTTCATTTTGATGATCCACCGGTAGTTTAGGATGAGATAAACATTTTGGCATGTAAATTTTGAAAAGATACCGAGATGGCATATGCCACATACTGTAAAATTTTGTTTGAGTTGGCATTGATGCCATTTTTGTATATGGACATACACTTGATTATTGGATAATTTGATATATAGAAGTTTACAATCGAAATTTAATTTCCTCCTCATGTGCATGATTAAAATCTTTGAAAATTTAATCAAGTGAGCAATGGTTAAATATCAATGTACAATAGCATAAAAAGAATGGTTAAATATTATGTAGTTTATATTCATATTGCTGATTACATTGCATTGCACATCTTTCAAACTCAAAGCATTACTTCGCATTGCATAAGTAACAACTAGATGCTGATAGATGAAAAAATTTCAATAACAATATAGTTTTTACAAAATCTACCTAAGTAGTTATGCAATTACTTCACATTACATAACTAATAACTAGGAGCAACTATCAATCGCATTAGCTTGTCATGGAATTCTATGAGACCACATTTATTTGAGGAAACTTGGCACAAAACTCACAAAAAATGAAAAGAAAGAACTCAAACAAACTTTAAAGGGGTCTCAGGCTTGTTGCCCCCTCATTCCACACGCTATCCAACCATTTACTTGCAGTGTAGGGGCCGAACAATGGAGAAAACATGTAAAAATAATATATATATATATATATGTAGCCTAGAAGCATGAATTACAATTAGAATATCACATAACATCATATAAACAAAAAATACACTATAAACTTGAATGTCATTTAAAACATGCATGATAAATATTCATCGGTGAAACTTGAATTGTGGTAGCTTGATATACATAGTTGATTGATGCCAATGTTCAATTTGTATGATATTGAAAAAATAAGCCAACTGAGTACAGTTATTAGCATTCTTCAAAAATCATAAGAATTCTTTTAGTACACTAGCCATTTTGACGTCTTCTTGCAGTCTCAAACATTATTTTGTATTATTGTTGCATTGGTCTTAGTTCAATGATGATGAACAATTTTAGGAAAAAGAAAGTTGTGTCACAGTCCGCATTCAATCCAACAAGCAAAAATGAAAGCTCAGCCTCTTGGAATGAAAATTCTTGTTTGAAAAACAAATGAATAAGAATGAGGTAGTTAAGGTGTTTGAAGTTATTTAGAGGTCACTTTAAGGGTGCAGGGCTTAAAAGTTCATTTTAAATGAACTCAAACAAACTTTAAAGGGATCTCAGGCCTGTTGCCCCCTCATTCCACACGTTATTCAGCAATTTACTTGCGATGTAGCGGCTGAACAATGGAGAAAACATGTAAAAATAATATATATATAGATGTGCAGCCTACAAGCATGAATTATGATTAGAATATCACATAACATCATATAAACAAAAAAACCACCATAAACTTGAATGTCATTTAAAACATGCATGATAAATATTCATCGTTGAAACTTGAATTGTGGTTACAGCTTGATATACAAAGTCTATTGATGTCAGGGTTCAATTTGTATGATATTGAAAAAATAAGACAACTGAGTAGAGTTACTAGCATTCTTCAAAAATCATAGGAATTTTTTTAGTACACTCAAGATTTATTAGATGTCTTCTTGCAGTCTCAAAAGTTATATTGTATCATTGTTACATTGGTCTTGAGAGTGGTATCTTAATATAGGTCCACAATACAAAACCTGGTTTACCTGTGTAATATAAAAGTAGCATAGGAAGATTTTTCTTTGAAAGCAAAAATGAAAACTCAGCCTCTTGGAATGAAAATGCTTGTTTGCAAAAAAAAAGGAATAAGAATGAGGTAGTTAAGGTGTTTGAAGTGATTTAGAGGTCGCTTTTAGAGAAGAGAGATGTTGAAGAGTACATCAAGTTAGTGAGAACCGAAGTGTAATGTGTTTTAGTTTGTAGTACTCCTTTGTTTCTCTACAAATGTGTGATAAATTCTTAGTTCAATGATGTTGAACAATTTTTGAAAAAACAAAGTTGTTTCACGGTCCACATTCAATCCAACAAGCAAAAATGAAAGCTTAGCCTCTTGGAATGAAAATGCTTGTTTGCAAAACAAATGAATAAGAATGAGGTAGTTAAGGTGTTTGAAGTTATTTAGAGGTCACTTTTAGGGTGGAAGGCTTAAAACTCCATTTAAAATGCACAAAAAATAATGAAATTACTTCTAACCAAGTTTGTGAAGAAGTTAACTATATTGCCCACTAGTTTCCCTTGAGAGTCCAAAGTGCTAAAAGGCAGCAATATTTGAAGGGATATTTCTTGAAGACCATGATGCTTACAGACTCTTTGTTTGAAGCCATGGGATCGTGTTGGGACCATCTACAAAAACCTCTCTCACTTTTTGCAATATCATAGGCGTTTTCCTATGGTGATGACTTTTTAGTGGAGGGAAAAGTTGCTAGATGCAAATAGTGTAAAGTTGCAAAGTGGTGCAACTTTCATTCTGCAACTCATACAACCAAATGGACTATTCCAACACATCCAAATGGGTACGTTTACCCTAGGGATGGTCTTTTCTTGCACCCAAATATGCCAAATCACTCGGAGCTACATTAGATTGGCGATTTCCCTTAAGAGTCCAAAGTGCTAAAAAGCAGAAATCTTTTAAGGTCTATTTCTTGGAGACCGCGATGCTTACAAACTCTTCGTCTGAGGCTATGGGATTATGTTGGGACCATTTACAAAAACCTCTCTCATTTTTTGCTATCTCAAAAGCGTTTTCCTGTGGTGATGACTTTTCAGTGGAGGGAAAAGTTGCTAGATGCAAGTAGTGTAAAGTTGCAAAGTGGTGCAACTTTCATTCCGCATCTTGTACGACCAAATAGACTATTCAACATATCTATATGGGTATATTTATGCTAGGGATGGCCCTCTTTTGCACCCAAATATGCTAAATCACTCCAAGCTACATTGGACTGGCGATTTCCCTTAAGAGTCTAAAGTGGTAACAGGCAGCAATCTTTGAAGGTCTATTTCTTATAGACCATGATGCTTACAAACTCTTTGTTTGAGGCTATGGGATCGTGTTCAGACCATCTACAAAAACCTCTCTTAGTTTTTTCTAGCTTGAAGGAATTTTCCTATGGTGATGACTTTTTAGTGGAAGGAAAAGTTGTCAGATGCAAGCAGTGTAAAGTTGCAAAGTGGTGCAACCTTCATTCCGCAACTCGTACGACCAAATAGACTATTCCATCACATCTAGATGGGTACGTTTACACTAGGGATGGTCCTCTCTTACACCCAAATATTCTGAATCACTCCAAGCTACATTGGATCGATGATTTCCCTTAAGAGTCCAAAGTGCTAAAAGGAAGATATCTTTGAAGGTCTATTTCTTAGAAACTGTGATGCTTACAAACTCTCCATCTAAGACTATGGGATTGTGTTGGGACCATCTACAAAAACCTCTCTTGGTTTTTTCCATCTCAGAGGCGTTTTCCTGTGGTGATGACTTTTCAGTGGAGGGAAAAGTTGCCAGATGCAAGTAGTGTAAAGTTGCAAAATGGTGCAACTTTCATTCCACAACTTGTACGATGAAAAACTCTATTCCAACATGTCTAGATTGGTATGTTTACGCTAGGTATGTCCCTCTTTTGCAACCAAATACACCGAACCACTCTGAGCTACATTGGAACAAGTGAAATTAGGTGAAAAACTGATGCAAACACAAGGGCACAATCACAAACTCTTTGCAACCTGCCTATTTGAGGCATCTAACAAGATTATTCTAACCTCTTTGGAAAGTCCAAAACTCCCTTAAAACTTGACAAGCAACTAAATACACATTTCCCTCTTTAACCCCCTTAAACCCTTGTAATAGTGAGAAACTAGTTTTAGTACAAGTACTCCACAATTTTCCAAAACACCAGACCAACACATGACTGATTCAAACACCCATATCCAAGTTACACAACATATATGAAAAACAACATAGACCCCTATAGACCAGAGTTGACTTCCTATGCATTCACCCTTGAACAGGCTACTCAATTAGCCCAAAAATGCAAAGCAACATACCTTCAAACACCACACAGAACCCTGAAACCTTGGGGTAAAAAATAAATTGCCAAGAAAATAAAGATTTTGTAATTGGATTCCATTTGTACAGACCTATAGCCGTCAAATCAAAAAACCCTTGTTTTTATTATAATTCTTGAGGGTTTATTGGATGTAGCACTTCCACAACCTTTCAGACTCTACCACCACCTTAAACACCTTTATTTAGGCCCAATATGCTTAGAAAACAAAGAAACTTCTGGTATCTCAAAGATTTTTGCAAACCCTAGTGTAAAAACTCTATTTTCAAGTGAAAAAAAACCACCATTTTTAGACCTTTAACTCTTCATTTTATTTCAAAACCCAGTTCTCCATGCCTTCCACTCTTGAAATTTCATTTCCTAATCCCTAACAACTCAACCCACTGATTCACATTGGAACATAGTAGGTGGGAAGAGATTCAAGCCATTAAAATTGAAAAACTCTTATTCCCCTATTCAGGAACCCATCTAAAAAAAGTCTAAGTTTTGAGGCACAAAATGAATAAAGAAACCTGTCTATTAAGAAGTTGGAATAACCAATCTATATTTTTTTAATCTATCACATACCTCTCTGAAAGGATTAGATTTGGCTATTATTGCAGCAGGTCCATGTTCAATCCTGCCAAGAATATCGCAAAAGTGGGAAAATAAAAAATCTATATTCACAATAGAAAAGATGCTTAGACTAACATATCTATATTAATTTAAACAACCTGAATGATGATGAGTTGGTGATGCAAACTATAAAAGATGCATACCTCTTCGAAAGGATCAAAGCTGGCTATTGTTGCAGCAGGTCCATGATCAATCATGCCAGGAATATCGCAAAGGTGGGAAAATGAGAAATCTATATTGTCACAATAGAAAATATGCTTAGACTAACATATCTATATTAATCTAAACAACTTGAATGATGATGAGTTGGTGATGCAAACTATAAAAGACACATACCTCTTTGAAAGGATCAGAGCTGGCTATTGTTGTAGCAAGTCCATGATCAATCTTGCCAAAAATATCACAAAAGTGCATACAAAATATCACTATTAAAGACACCTACATTGCAATAGTATATAAAATATCAATATTAAATAAAGAACACTAATGAAATTAATCAAAATGAACATAAGCATTCTACCTTCCATTCTTGAAAATGCTATTCAAGTGTGCCTGAAGGGTCATCTCTTTTCTTGAGAGTATCCAATATTGCTTCATGATCAACATTACTAAGTGTCCATAGTTGTTTTGTCTTTAGTATAGCATGATGCTTCAACGAATTAACATTTGTTGCTATAACAAGGTGCGAATACATGAGAATGGTTTTGTGTTTCTCATAGTCTTCAAATGCAAGTATGCCATTCTTTCTAATCATGTATGTTCACAACCAAGTTCCTGCAACCACAACTGAACTTGAAGGATACACGAAACCATCATCATCTTCCATCGGTTGTGTTAGCTTATGCTTTACCTGCACACATTGATCCAACCAATAGTTTGATCTCTCTTCATTCCCCTATCGTGCAACAACTGCAAAAATATGTCCTAGCTATAGTAGATCTAAAAGCAGGTCGCAATCAACTAAACTTTCCATTGTATCATTTGTCATGAATATTGTTTGAGATAAAGGAGTTAGATACTGTGGTACCCATGTATCCACCCACTCACTTGACTCACATTGATCCCACTCTCACTAAATACAACTCTGAAAAAAACAAGCCAAGTCTTGTGTCCAAATGGTCCATGTGCCTGCATCTGAGCTTTGAAATGAATGCATCTTTGAAGAATCTTTGATTGTATGACAATCCAATCTGCCTCCCACTGTACCCTCCTCAATGAACCAAAAGAATCTACGCACTATTGAATCAAGTGTCCCTCCCTGTGACAATGTTGAACTACACCAATCAACTATAGAACGTGCATTGTTTAATTTTTCTCTTGAAATCTTCAATTGCTCCTTAACTAGAGCTCTCTTTACACATGCACCTACTCCATCATGCTCCCCTTTCCCATGTCCAGCTTCAAAAAAACTCCAAATATGAGGTAGAACCCTCTCTACATGCATTCTACTCAACCAATAAGACATACGAGCATTCTTGAATTGACCTGTGCAATTATCTAACCAAATTAGATGTCGGCCCAATGCTATATCATGCTCCTGCAAGAACCCAAAAAAATTCTCGAAACAATGTTGGACATAATCAAACGAGTGAGATCTATCATCACTCATATAAAAATGATACTCTATGATTATCTTGTGATTCTCCTCTATACTATTAGGTGCATGTCTAAACGTTATGTGGACAAAAATAGCAATCTGAATGGAATTGTAATACTGAGATTGTACCTCATTTTGTGGTATGTGTAGTTTTCTACAAAATCAACCATTGATATAATAGTGCCAATCGAAAAAGAGTCCTTACACATCCTAAATTGTTGATCCAACCACTGAGACCTATGACTATGCCTTGCATACTTGTAGAAAATATTGTCCTTAAAATCTGAAATAAAATCAGTAACACTGCACTTTTTTGTAACCAACTCACATCTAGAACCTTCACCTCGACTTTACAAAGTATATTTGACTATCACATATCTCTTTTTCTCAACAAGATTCTTTCCAAATTCATGTTCAAAACTCTCATGAAAACATTGAAAAAACTTTGACAAGCCACCACATTGTGAGCACTTTGCATTTAAACAATCATTTCTATAAAAAAAGCAACCATCATCTCTAGAACATAAAAATAGATCTAGTAAGTCCCTTGATGATTTTGGAAGATGCATTGCACCACACTCCTGCAACATTTCATTAGTATGCAAAGTAGAATAGATAAAGCATAATAGCTCATGGTACATTGAAAACTCCACATGGTATTTGCAACAACAAGTATTACGAATCTTAAGAGGCACACAATACAATGGCATCAAACCCTCAAAAGTCCTTTCTGAGATTTCCATATTTTTATGTGTTTCAATAAATTTTTTGAACAACATTGTTTGGCTTGATTCCAAGAAATGTTTAGGATGTGGTGTACGGTCTTGATTGCCAATTCTTAACTTTAAAACATCCTTTGCATTGGGTGATACTCTAGAGTTATCATGACAAAATTGTTGAATTACCTACTTTACATTATCGGTTAGCTTCTTATCAACACGTGGAAGCCTCCCGGAAAAAGCCCATGTATCATTTTGAAGAGGATCATCTATTCTTCCTCTTCTTTCAAGTGCTCTATCAAAATTTTTATGATTTATGTCAAAATCTATACAAGTTTGTCTCATAAAGCGAGCCTTTTTCAATTGATGGCTTACTAGGGTGGTTCTCCAAGCAGCTCTCTTATCCTTATCCTTTTAATTTTTTCCAATAGAATTGAGAGCATTAAAAATATTATTGACAATAATAGAATTTTTTTTGGTCTTCTTGTTCACACGAATCTTCAATTTGGCTAGCAGAGGTCTCATCTTTTGCATCTTTAGCAATTGTACAAAAAATTGGCATTGCTCGGTCAATGTCTTATCACTAAAGTATTGGTTGAAAATTCTTCTAGCCCACAACTAAACAGTTCATGTTGACCTCTTGCCTTCAAAATTGTTTATAATGGGGTGTGTGCAAGAAGTTGAGTCCAGTTTTTGGCCAAAAAGTGGAAGTGTTTTCCCTGATTTTTAGTATTTGACACATTTGACCTTAAAATTTGAAGCACTTACAGATGAAATCTTTAAAAAAGTCATAGATCATAAAATGTAGTGCTCAGAGTCTAGTTTGCAAATATGTAATTTATTTCAGTACCCAGATTGTACAAATTGATTTTCAATAGGCATTTCAAAAAACTATTGTTTAAAAGTTTTTTTTTTACCATACCATGCACGTGTACGACATCCATATTTTGACTTAAATTATTGTATTTTTCTAAATCCTTTTGGGAAAAGTTTTATGACTCACTGAACCTTGCTCTTGATATTTTTTTGTAACTTTTTTATTGAATTTTTTTTTTTGTTAATTTTTTATTAGGCAAATTTGTCATTTTGAAAAATCATGTACGACATGCATAAGATGACCTAAACTTATCATTTTTTTTCATTTTTTTTCAAATTGAAAAGAATTGTCTGAATTTTTCTCTCGTGCAATCTGTTTTTCAAAATGTTATGTTGATCAAAAGTTATTAAAATAGTAAAAAAACTCTGATATTTAAAGTTTATAGACCAATTTTATTAGAAATTAATTGAAAAATAGAAAAAATAATTCAATTGCAAAACAAATTACATATTTAGAATCTGCATTGTTTGATCTAAAATGGGTTTTAATTTCGTCAGAAAATTTTCAAAAAAAGGTCGTCAGCCTTATGTCCAAAGTCGATTATTTTTTTTGACATTGTTAGGGCCTTCAATTTGCAGGTCAAACCAGGTTGAAGGCTTAGGTTCGGACTTCCAAAGCTTTTCCCAAACCAAAAACCTTAGCAAAAACCCGCCCACGATGCAAAATAAAATTCAAATTTAAAAAAATGGGGTCCCGATTATAAAACGGGATCCCGTTTAGTAATAAATGGGATCTCGTGCTATAATCGGGATCTCGTTGCCATTTTGACCATTGTAAAGATAATGGGAACCCGTTGCCTTTACAATGGCTCCCACACTCAATTTGAGTGAACAGGATCTCAATTATAGAGCAGGATCCCATTTATTAGTAAACGGGATCCTGTTTTATACTCGGGATCCCGTTTAATGATAAGCGGGATCCCGTTTTATAGACGGGATCCCGTTTATTTTATTTAAAAGTATTGTGCATAATTATTGTAAGTCTACAACTTTGCAACTTCACATGTATGGCCAAGAGCGCTAAAAATCAATTATTTTTCATAAGTTATTGTATTTATAGGTGGTCAATTTGATTTTTTGTTGATTTTATCAAAGGGAGCATCATCTACACCATTTTTGAAGTGAAATTTGCAATATGGATTGAATTTTTCAAAGGAAGCATGAAGAAAACAATTTTTAAAGTGGAATTGTGGTAGTTTTCTATTTTTTTTTAGGAACACAAGAGGAAGAATTTTTCCATAATAGGTATTCAACTTCCAATTTGGATTGAATATTTTGAAGTATTTCACTATTAACATTCATTTGTGCTTGAGAATTTTATAATTATGGGAGATAAATTTCGTAATAAGAGAAGAAAGACATTGACTCCTCAAGAAGTTGAAGCAAAAAGAAAAAGAGAGACAAAGACAAAGAGAAAGAAGAATGAGAATAAAATCAATGAACGATTGTGGAGCAACCAATTCAACAACTATTGAAGATGAAAACATTGAAGATAACATAGTTGTAGATGAAGCTAATTTGCAAGGAGTCAATTTGGAGAAGAATATGATTATACAAACAAGTCCTACTATGTCTTCAAATATCTCTTTGAATGCTATGGAGAATGTTTCAATATACACAAATCCAGGTACGTCTTCAAATCCACATGTTAGTGAAATGGTAAATTTGTTTGTATAAGATTTACAAGATGCTGGATATAATGATGTTGACATTGACTATATTCAAAGAGATGAAACTTTTATAGAATATGTTGAAAACAAAAAAGAAAAATCTTTTGTTGCAAATGAAAATCAAAATAATCATTTTCTTGAAAATGAAAACAAAACCTATATTTTTGATGAAAATGAAAATGAAAATGAAAACCATTTTGTTGATGAAAATGAAAATGAAGATGAAAATGAAAATAAAACCGTTTTGTTGATGAAAATGAAAATGAAAACTGTTTTGTTGATGAAAATGAAGATGAAAATCTAGAATGTGATGTTGAATTTAATGAAAATACTCTTTTTAAATTTGGAAGTGGTGTTTTCGATAATCTTCCTGATCAAATTTCTTGGAGGCAAATAAGAACACATGCGAATAGAATATACACCGAATTCTTTTATCGTAAAAAAATTGCATTTCAATGTCAACTAATGATGGAACATGAGAATGCAAAAATGAGGAAATGAAAAGGTTTAGGCTTTTATGTTAAACCAAAAAGAAAAGATCAATCATTAAAACATGTATGTCTACCATGCTAGTGCCATTCAATCTATTGGGAAAAATAGTCGATCTAAAGATAAAAATGTAGCAAGAAGAGCTATAACTACTGCTATAGTCAATAAAACAACTTTGAATAAAAGAATGGTAAGCAATATTAGTGAAGTTTTAAAAATGCATCCTAAAACATTACTAAGAGCAACAAAAAGAAGAGAAAGTATAGAAAATGATCCTATCAATCAATGTTGGAGTTTAGTGAATGACTAAGGTCTGATATAAAATTGAGTGTTGAAATTAAATCTTTGATCAGAAATATTGGCATGATAACACTAGGGTTTCATCTAATGCTAGAGATGTTTTAAAATTAAGGGTGGGGTCCAAAGTCGTGATCCTCACCCAAAACACCTATTAGATACAACACAAACTGAATTTTATAGAAAATTTTGTAGCGATTCAGTGTTACCTGGTAATATTAAAATAAGTCAAAGGTCTTTTGAAAAATGTAAACCCTGGTATGTAAAAATTAATAAGCAACGAATATCTTGTTGTTGTAAAATACATGTTCAATTTCGTTATTTTTATGATGTTTTTCGATATATACGTTGTACCTTGCATTCTAACATGATTATACAGGATTGTGGTATTGATATGCCACCTGAATCAATAAGAGAGCTTATTTCAGGTTTGTTTGTGAAAAATCTAATGATAGATTTTTTTATTTAAGTTTTTGTATTTTTGGACAATGCATTAACTGCGAAAATCTTTCATTTTTAAGAAATTGTTTGCATGAAAGTGTTGATCATAATTTTGGATGACAATTAGTAGACATCAAAAGATTTAGGAATGTTTCACTATTCTTTAAACGATGGAAAAATAGGAAAATGTTGTGATTTAGTTACAAAAAAAATAAGTGTGCATGCATTTATGAGTGAATTTAATAATAAAATTGTACCAAAATATGTTATGCACTCTGAACATGCTCGATGGCTTGATGGCCAATTTCGCGCATGTAGAAACACATTTCCAATTGGTACTATACTTTGGTGGTTTGATTTTGCGGAGGAGTATACTCTCGCTCACTTAGAGGAAATTCAATCTCAATATTATAATTTTGTCTGTGCTATGTTTGTCCACATATTGTTTATAGACATCTTGAGATGATAACGAGGATGATAGAAAATTTTTGAGGGAGTATCATTTTTATTTGGTGATGTCCGGTTACATTCATCGAGTTTGTTCAATATTGTTTAGTATGTTTTATAGAATTTAAAAGAAAGAGGAATCATATGAAAGAACACCTCATATGGTCGAGATAATTATGCAGGCGGTTCAAAATGCTAGAATGTTCTATTGGTTAAGTAGGGTTCACAAGGAACTTAATGTCCAACATATATGGAGTTTTTTTGAAGCTGGGCATGGTAAAGGAGAACATGATGGAGCTGATGCGTGTGTCAAAAGAATTCTTGCTAGAGAACAATTAAAATTCAAGGATTCAGTAAAATTTAAAAATGCACATGAGATTGTGGATTGGTGTAATAGAAGATTATATGCACCTGGTTTGAGTGATTACTCTACAGTTCATCGATTCTTTTGGTTGGTGGAAGAAGAAAACATTGTATCTAGAGTTGATTGTGAGACAATTAGTGGATCTACTAAATGGCATTCATTTAGGAATGCGACAACAAGCACATGGACTATTTGGACAAGGGAGCTTGCATGTTTTGCCATTTTATCTCGGGGAAATTGGGAAGCTTGTGAAAATGTCACGAGAATGGGTTGAGCGATTATGGCGGCAAAAGATCGTTGACACACGTAGAAGCACATAATCGAAAAGAACTGTGAAGAAAATGATCAATTGTTTGCATCACGAAGATTATG